>JAOANR010000005.1:61213272-61409424 GCA_030278955.1 Hygrophila difformis | reverse complement strand
TGGCAGCTAGTTCAAAGGGAATTCACCTTTTCGAAAGAGTTCTCCACAAACGAGAGGCTTCGATTAGGGGTTGAACTTGAATGGATGGGGTAACGAACACACTCAGAACATCAAACTGCTCAATAATTGATGATAAAACTGCTAAAGAAATAAAAAGCTTCCACTAAATTCGAGTCACGAAAACCACATTGTGAACTTTAATCTAGCAGCACAAAACTGCAAACCAAATTATTGTAAAAAAGGCAAAAATCTCACAGAAAAGTGCAGCAAACTGTCACAAAAACGGATTACTAATCCAACTAAAAAAATTTCTGAATCCGCTAATAATACTAATCATTCTACCAAAAATGTACTTTAAGAAAAGTAAACAACGTTGGCGTCGAAAACTGGAAGCGTGAACTTCAAGATCAAAGCCTAAACATTAAATCCGCCAAAAGGCGAACACACATTACGCATCAAATTAAACAACGCAAACGATCACGGAACCACGAATAGGAAACGAAAAATAGCCTCACAGAACACTTATCATAATGCAACAAAAATCGGCGCAAAAGCAGCAAACCTACACACACGATTACAGCAAGATGAAGATCAAACTACAGAGCAAGCCCACACTCGTCAACTTTGATGCAGCATCTATGGACCTCCGTGGTGCGTAGAATGTTGGGCTTAACGTATAACGCATACGTACGTATTGTGTATGTATTTCGGCAGCAGTTGAAGAGTACGGTGTGGACCGAGTCCCAGGAGACTCAGCCAAGAGCCAACCATATTTGTAGCGCCAGGGGGAAGACAGTCTACGAAATGACGGTTGTGCCCTTGCTTCGGTTTGAAATGGCATGGCACACGTGGTCACAGAAGGTGTTTGATACGGTTTCCGGAACAAATCAAATTTATTTATACAGTAGCCACTGGCCAGTTATCAAAGTTGGTTTTTTTTTTTGTGTAAATTTATTTTGAGCATTTTTTAAATATAGGACCCGTTTTTTAGGTTTTTCGGGGAAAAAAACCGACAAGTCAGAAAAAAAAATAGAAGTGAGAAGAAGAATTTAAAAGAAAAAATGAGAATAAGTGAGAATAAGAATTTAAAAACAAAAAACAGTCCAAATAGTTATTTGGCTAGTTAGTATTTAAATTGCTGTAAACATGTTTGAATAAATTATATATAAATGACATTTTATATATTAAAATTACTAATTGGACATCTTATTTATTTTTGATAAAAGAAAAATTAGTATTTTACTTCCATGTTAAATATGAATATTTTTGTATTTTTATTCTTAAATTGACCTTTTTTTTTAAAAAAAAATAACTTCTGCCTACTTTGAAAAATAAAAAAGACTTCGATTGTTCGTTTTCCTTTTGAGAAACGGCCAAACAAATAGATAAAAAATAAAAATTAAAAAAAAAAAAATTGGATGAAGTAAAAGTTAAAATAAATTTAAAAAAATGGCAAAACAAACAAGTTTGTACTTAACAAAAAAATGCAATTGAAGAAACCTTAAAGATAATTTTTTTTCTTTGGAATTCGAAGCCAGAGAAAAAATAAAACATAAAAGCTACACTAGGGAAAAAAGTTATAGATTATTGATCACTTTGTTGTATTATAAATATATACTCTATTATAGATTTTTGAGAGGTTATTTTCTCTAAAAAAAAATACAGTACAAGAGGAGTAGAGGACAAAGAGAAAGGTGCAATAGGTGAGTTAGGAGGGAGGGGTGGTTGGTAGCTTTCATTCCACATAATCATTTTAGATTGTTTAGATTCTCTTCAATTTGATAGTTTGATACTCTTTTTTCATTTTGTTGTATTTTATTTTTAATTGTTTCTTCTTTCTTTATTTATTTATTGTTTTAATGATGTCGCATCTGACTATAAATTTTGATTTCCTTAGTAGTAGTATTACTCCCTCCGTCCCACTACACTTGTCCTGTTTGACCTTTTTACACTGTTCATTGTTCAGCTTTGACTCAATTTAATTGCAAGTATATATTTAGCAAAAAATAGTCGAGATGGGTCTTGTTAGAATCGTATGATCACGTAGTTTTATAATATATATTTTGTATAATTTTTCATTGTATATATTTTGAGATATTAATAGATAAAAAAGTGCATTGGATTGTGTGCAAAAGTGAAACAGGACAAGTTAAATGGGACGGAGGGAGTATTTATTTATTTATACCAGATAGGCAGATACACACCATATCAAAAATGTTAATTAATATTATTACACCTGCCTGATACAGCATACCAAATATGTTAATTAGTATTATTACACTTGATATTGGAGTTTATGAACCGAGTTTTGTTCTACTAAGTAAAGCTAATATGTATGCTTTGAAGCTTATTATTTATTTGAATGGATTCCAAACTTTAAGGTGGGATCATCATCAGTTCATTGCATAACCCAAAGTCTTGCAAAATTCATCCATTTCTTGTTTGCCACATAGTATCAATTGTGGCCATGTGTTATGTAAGGGAATTGAAAATTTTTGCAGCTTAAATATATCTATTTATTTTATTATTCCTTTATTCCCATATATTAATTAATCCATCCGCTCAAAGAAGTCTTGGCCATTTTTTTAAAAATAGGATTGAATTGATGATATATTTAAATTTAATCAATGCCGTTAAATTATGAAGTAGTATGTATCCTTTTCTAAAGGGAACGGTTTATTATTCTTTACAATTCTGCTCATCTTGAATCGTATTAATCGAAAGAGTTTTCAAAATTTCAAATGATGTGGACCAGAAACTAAACATGTAATACGCTTTGATTATATATGATTTATTACACTAATATTTCCTGCTCAATGCTGTTAGAAAGGGAAATGTATCAAATTTATTCTTCATTGTGTTGTACTAACGTATAGAGTTATTATTATTTGGTAGATTTGCTTGCCTCTTTTTAATTACTTGTGTTGGTTGAAGTTAGAGGATTTTGCCAAATAAGGAAAAGGATAAACTTTAGCCCATCCATCATCATCATCCTTGTGGCGTGTTTGGAGATCATGTGCATTCAATTTCTAATTAGTTCTATATAAATACATCGAAATAGACATTGCGAGTTGTCATTTTATTTTATTTTTCTTATTAGATCATATTTATTAGATGATGTTTACTCTAATAAGAGGTATTAGAACTCTAATTTAACAAATGTTATTTGGATTTAACTCAAACAAATATGTGTGGTACCACAAATATTGAATATTTAAAAATAATACTACCTCCGTTCTTTTTTATTTGCACGTTTTGACTTTTGTCACTGTTCATTGAGTAGCTTTGACTCGACTTTTTAATACAATTATATAAGATAAAATATAGTCAAGTGAGATCTTGTTGGATTCATCTAATTGCATAGATTTAGAATATCAAATTTGCATAATTTTTACTTGTATGGAATTTGAGTTATTGCGGATTAAAAATGTGTATTGGATTGCGTGAAATGTAGATATGTTGCATTTATTTAGGAACGGAGGAAGTAATAATTAAAATTGGAGCAACAAATAAACAAAATAATTTATACGCCAAAAAACAATAAATTAATTTAGTGCGTGTTGGGCCTCATCTCCCATTTAATGGCCATTTGTTTAATCCTCTACCTCTATATAATATTGGGCAAAAATTATTCTTTAGTTTGATTTTATTTGTGGTATTTATTGGCTATTTGTTGTAGTTATGTGACTATATATAGAGTGTATTTGTACATTTCCTAGAAAAGAAATGAAAAAGTAAAATATTTTTGTGACTCTTATCAAAAGTGTTTTTATTTCCAATTCTTTAAACTTGTCATAAAATAAAAGTGTGAGATGGAAAACACATAAGCAATTATTATTACTATAATAAAAGTAGAAAAAAGAGTCATGCTTTTGATGATATGCTTATGCTGGAAATTTGATGGTACTTTGATTCTATACGTGCATCAGTTTTCTTTTATTTATTTTTGATTTCTTTTTTAAATTTCTAACAATATGCATTTTCATTTCATGTAAAACTATTCATTTATGAAGAACAATGGCACAATAAGTATTAGAGACTACTTTAACTCTAAGATTGAAAGTTTATGACAAAATTAGAATATATATATATAATATATGGAAAAAATGACATTTTAGTCCTTTTTCTTTTCAAAATATCCAAATCAGTCCGTTACTAATTTTTTGCCCCATATAGTCCTCTACGTTTGCTAATTTTTTTCAATTCGGTCCTAATTATGTAATTAGCATGAGGTTGCTGATATGACCGAAGTATATCACATTTTACATTCACCTTGGCAAATTTGGAGTCCCCACACATAACACACTATTTTATTAAATGTTTGTAGGCTGTCATAACACATCACCACTCTAAAAAATGACTCTAGCGGGTCAATTGAACCATTTTTCACTGGGATGATGGACATAGTTTCTACTTGGTTCACATTAATTCATTCTTTATTGAGGTTACCCAGCCCATAAAAAACACCAACAATTCATTTGCAAGTATTATATATCACAATTGGTCTTCATTTTCTTAAAAACATCAAAAACTACCAAGACCGAAAAGAAAATGCACTGCGGTAGCTGTTGACCAAAACTCCTATGTTATTTTTGTGAATGGTTGTTATTTCTTTATGATTGGGTAACCCCAATGAGGGCTCAATGCGAATAATGTCGAAACTATGTCTATCATCCCAGTAAAGAAGGATTCAATTGACCCACTAGAGCCTAGAGATATTTATTAGAGTAATGATATGTTATGGCTGCTTTCAAATATTTATTTCAAACAATTATTAATTTGGTGTGTTATGTATGGAGACTCCAGATTGGCCACCGTGGATGTAAAATGAGATTTACTTCAGCCACGTCAGCGACCTTAGGCTAATTACGTAATTAGGACCAAATTGGAAAAAATTAGCAAACGTAGTGGACTATATGGGGCTAAAAATTACTAACGGACCGATTTGGATATTTTGGAAAGAAAAAGGACTAAATAGTCATTTTTTCCTATAATATATATATATATATTTTAAAAAAAGAGAGTAATCAGGCCATGTGAAATTTTCGGGACGATTGCCGCCCTGACCATCCCTTGCAAGTTGCACCCCAGCTGGTAGTGGTAATAACTTGTGGTTTGCATGTTTGTTGAGATGGTTCATGTTTATCATTCATTTGCCATTGATAAATGAGATAGCACGCATTTGATTAGATACAAAACAGTAGCAGCTACGAGGAGTCTACGAGTACATGCGGCATCTCATCACCATTCAGCATTATATTATACATCTACATGCTTATGAGTATTGAACAAAATTAGTCTCAATTGATGCATGCATTTTTGTGGCCTTGTTTGGAAGTGAAGTGCAACAATTAACTATATATAGCCCTTCACAAAACATACCCTTCTTCTTGGCTTATAACTCAGATTCTCCGGGCTGGGCCAGGGCCAGGGAGTTGGCCCTGATCAGCAATGCGTCTTGAGCTGCTGCTTGCCGACCTCCCCACGTCTTCAAACATGTGTTCTGCAGTGCCCTCGCATAGGATAGGAGAACCACACGTCTTCGTCTTCTACCGCTTCTCCTTAGAATTTAACATAGTATATGTATGTGTGTATGTATTACCTGAGAAATGGCAGCATAGCGAGCCAGGCCCCAAGCGGCCTCCTTTACAGCCAATGCTGACGGACGGACCGGACCATTATATTGGGAATGCTCGCTCACAACACTACGCCTCATCCATCCATCCATCCATCCATCCAAAGGTTACAAGGTTCTCAACTTTTACATAATTAAGCTTATACTTCTACTATTTGGCATATATTATTACATACCATTTGGCATTTGGCGAAACGTGCACCCTGTTGGTAGTAAGAGTCAGAGCGCGATCGAGCGAAGCAAGGCCATCGAATTTGGTGCACCAGATAGAGGCCACCGAATGGCCCTTCAGGAAGTGGGACTTTTCGAGGACAGGGGATGATGATGATGATGCCTTGATGAGGAGCGATGCTGCTCAAGACAGGTTTGAGGCTGTCGTCATTGCTAGGCCTATCACCCATCGCCACATATATATACATATATATATATATATATATGGGCGTACGTGGGGGCGCCCATAAGTAAGTTTGATTTATATGGCATGTTTTGAAGGATTTTTGTGGGGGAGGAAATAGAACCATATATAGAAGCAAGCAAGCATGGTATTTTTGAACCATTACAATTTACAAGACTAGTCCAAATGGAGATGTTTACAAGATTTAACTGAAACCGTGTAGAGGTAGGTATATATGTGGAAAGTTGAATGCGCGCGACACAAGTGCGGCTTTCATTTTGAAATTGTCCATGATTGAATAATGTTAATGCCCTTCGTTTCATTCCCTGGATTTGGTGTGATGTCTCCATAACAACAGTGAAGGGTCCGTCCTTCCAAAATCATTCACTAGGTAGGACCCACATAAAGGTGTTCCATGGCCATAAAATATAATGAATCGGGTCCAGTAATGAAATTAATATACTCCGAATCTCAATCTACATATGTGATGAACCCCATTTCTATGTATGTGATGAGATTATTTCTCTTCTAGGAATATGTTCTACATGCTCTATAAGTGCGCTCTCTCTCTCTCTCTCCGTACATGATACATAATGCAGAAATGTGTTTATTAATTTTCAGTTGCACCTCATCCTCTGGAGTAGTAGTATTATTGGCCAAGTGAACAATTAATGGAGTACAAATATGGCCTTTAACTTTACTCTGCTTTACCAATATGGCCTCTTCCTTCTTGCCTTTACACAAGATGAGAGACTCTGTGCTTCAACTATCCAATTCATAACACACGATTATACATATGGATTTGGCCACACTTATTTCGCCTTTTTTTTTCCCCCTTACCTTCATCAGCTACTTCAGGGATTGGCCACAAAGTATGCAAGAACCCCAACAAATGGAGCATTGATATAAGTAGTAGGCTCGGACTTTCTTGAATCCAACCTATCATCCACGTAATCATCGTCCTCCTCCGGCCCACCAACCACTGCACCGACCAACACATTTGGATTTGGCTTCGTAGAGTTAAAATAAATTGTACCCTCCTTGCAGGCAATAAACTTAGGATGACGTTTAATTGAAGGCATGGAGGAAGCGCGGTGATGAATCCTTTGAGGATACACCCTGCTGTATCCAACCATGTACGACATTCCAGTGGGATTCTCCCCTAGAATGTAATGCACTTGTCTCCGGGCGATTTCTCTTAGCCTTGAAGGGTCAATAATGACCGTGCCACAGTTGACAGTTTCATGTGCTCTTTCTAAGTAAGTCGCATACACAACTAGGAGGAAGGATATTGTCGTGGCGTGCTGGAGGTTGCTTCCTCCAGGACGGTAGATGAGGCCACCTGGTGTGTACTTTATGTGGTAGGATGAAGTCTCCGGAATGAGTGTGCACATGAAGCTCTCTGCTGACAATCTGTATGACTCCAGAGAATACATCCTATCCTCCAAAACTTCCTGCAATGTTGGAAAATGAAATGCATGTCCATAATCTTGCATTTAGACTGTAGACTAGTACGTCGTTGTGGACTACACACACACACACACACATATATATATACACACACACTAATACTACTAACTAGCAAGGCAGAAGGGATGGTAACCACCTTGGATAGTAGGACGTTTAGACCAGCATGCTTGTTTTCCCATCCAAACTCATTAATGTTGTCACCAGCACCTAATATTTCTCTGTTATTCTGCACGTAGCTGAGGTAAAAGTCTTCTTGGGATGCCCTTCTCAGCCATGCAGCACCCCACAGCAATTCATCCTGCCCATTCATTCATGTAAAAGAAATGTACTTTGTTTGCATGGTTAGCCAAGTTTTGAAAGGGAGGAATAATACAGTACATATGATTAACATAGTAGTACATCACATGAGAGATTATATTCACACTCATATATATGGGATACCATGGAACAGGGGCAGACAAGAAATAGGCAAGCATAACCATTCATCAGGTGAAACTATGTGCGCGCTTGAGAGCTAACCTGATATCCACCAAAATCACAGTAGAATGGGCAGGCTCCATCTCTGATATTTTCATTCTCACTATACGCACCACGGTAGGTATCTGCAAAGTTGAAAACTTTGATGGAAGCTTGCAGCAGAGTCATAGAGTATCCCGGATCAGATGATCGGAATGCAATGGAAGAGGCTGCCAGGGCCGCAGCTGTCTCCCCAGCAACTTCAGAGGCTGGGTTTGGGGCGTCGACTGTATATACGGTTCTAGCAGTGTCCATGTCTTCTGGCCTTTCCCAACAGTTATGGTCTTTATTAGGATCACCAACCTGAAAATTTCATTTCAAAAAAGAATTCAATTAGATACTGATAATGAAAGTAAAATCATGATATGGTACGGCATAATTAAACACATGTTGAGGATGTTATTCAGAGTGGATGACAACAGAGAGTTTTATGACTCGTGTTAGTGGCATACGTGATTCATCAAACAATTACAAACGAGTATAAAATATTGGAGTATCTTTTAACGTGGTATTCCTTAAACAATATAATTGAAAAAAATTACGCATGTAGAACATATATATAAAAACCCTATTACGAAAAAATATTACAAACGAGAAAAGAAAAGTGTGTATCTATTTATTTACATTTATAAATTTTGAATTCAAAATATTACTTAAGCGTTTAATAATCACTTGCCTATTACGACAAGCGTCGTAATGACTTGCCCTTTATGTTTTGGTACAAAAGACTCCAATTCTTTTATCCTGATCAATCTTTTATGTATCCTCTGTAGTCTGTACCACATTTTTTAAGGAGAAAAGTAATTAAGTGCCAATTTAACCTGATAATCCCACAATTTTAAAATGTAAACAAAATTCTAATGTGGCGTTTTGGCTATTGGATGACATGACTAAATGTGGAATCAAGTGGGCCACGTCGAATTTTCCACGCAAGTACACTAGTCAATGGTGCTTCACCAAACCATTACATATATATTATCTGATGATTCCAAGAAACTTTTTGTAAATAATTAAGCACTAATGACCCTAATGGTCCCAACAAAAGTTCCATTATACAAGTGCAGACAAAATGTAGTCTCACAACTCTTAGAACCTCTACTAGAATTTAGAACACCACTAACATAACATGTAAGTAAAGATATGTTATCACTTACTTGACATTATCTTCTGAGAAGATTCTCCATCAATGGAACAGAATTTTGTTAGATGTTTCTTAGCCTGCATTTGGCGGTTTAGGGTGGAAGGGAGGTGGGATGAATCATCTTCCATCATTTATTTTGACCGAAATATTTGAGGGGAAAAAATTGTGGTTAAAACTTTTTTTTTTTTTTTTCATTTCATTTGGTCTCTTCGTTCAAATAAAACTTTGCACTTGTTCGGAAGATTTTTAGTAAATATAAGAAACGTTAGAAAGCTAAGATTGGAAGCAAGAGATTAATATATATATCATCGACTGAAAAGTTTGTGTCCCAATGAGCTAGAGGAGTATTTGTTATTTTCTCCCAGTTTCTTTCCCTTTCTCTCAATGTCTTCTGATTCAAATTAGATATTCATCGTAGTCCATAATTTTTAGTTTTAGTGTCCCAATGAGGCGAATGTTGTATTGTATACTGGTACTTAATTTGTGAAGAATATCAGTGGAGCGAACAAAGTGACCAGAAACAGACAAATATGCCTTCTGGCAGTGGGACCTCCAAAATCTCCCTTAACCCAATGCATTGCTATTGCTACCCCAATGCCGCAATGCGGTTGTTCTTAACGAACACAATGGACCGTACTCGTATATCAAGTCATTTCGCATTATTATGAAATGGTCCCGGATAAAAATACACATAAAAGTTGACGAATCAAATGACTCGATCTATAATAAACTGGATTTATTATATCTAATAAACCTTTATGCATGCATTAATGCTTCACAAATATGATCCAAATAGGATTGTAAAATATTAATCTATAATATAATTGGTTATATCGGCCAAAGCTGTGATTGCAAAATTAGTGCTCTTAAAACATTTTCTGAGCACGGCGAGCTATGTGCTTCAATTTCATCAACCAAATAAGCTTATTAAAATGTGCAGTAAATTAACTACGTCGGGAATGCACTATTACCAAGTTCATGGGCAGCTTTAGGTTAAAAAATACATACATGTTAATTTCTTGTTTGAGGTATTTCCGATTTAGGTTTCTAGAGATAATCACAATAGGCAGGAAACGAATCTAATTAGCCATTCTTCTTAAAACACAAATTGTACGATAATTCTATAGTACGTTGATCGTAAAAGTTACCTGGACGAAGATGCGATTCGGTTGCGAAACCGTCTTCAGCAAGTAATCCGTCGCCCAGCGGATCGCCTCCAGCGCGTGCCGCAGCTCCGCCGGCGGCATCAACTCGCCAAACTCCACCACGCCCCACGCTAGCATGGTGGTGGTGAACGCCATCGGGAAGTTGAACTTGACATTATCACCGGCGTCGTAGTACCCGCCGGTCAGGTCTGTTGGCACCGTTCCCCCGTCGTGGAGGGCCGAGTGCCCCCTCCACTTCACTCGCTGGTTGGCCGGGAGGTAGCCGGAGCGCTGGGCCTCGAAGAAGAGGATAGATTTATGCAGTGCTTCGGCGTAGTTGTGGTAGGCGGCTGCGAGGATTGGGAATAGCAGGAGAACGGTTAGGAGGAGGAAGCATGGTTTCATGGTGAAATTGGAGGGGATAACTGAATTCCACTGACAGCTTACGGTTGGTGGTGTGCTATTCCTATTTATATAGACACTGCATCTATACGTACAAATATTTAGGAGTGGGGATATAGTCATATACTCATATAGTCATATAGTCCTATTTTATTGTAATTTTACCCATAAGTGTTTGAAATACCAATTTAGGAGAGCGGGAAAATTTTTGGGACTATATTTTCTATTTACTACTATATAAACGGGAGAAGAAGTTTTTCTCCAAATCTAAATTTGAATCCTGTCCGTTGGATCAGTCTCCAATTTAAAATCCTGGCCGTTCATTTCCCACTTTCTTTCTCCTTCGCTTCGCCAGCTGTCTCTCATTCGGGCTTCTCTTCTTCTTGCTCTCGCCATCTGTCTCTCATTCCCACTTCCCTTCTTCTTCCCCTCGCCATCTGTCTCTCACTAGGGAGTCTCCCCAATTCCTTTCCGAATCTGTTCCAGTTCGCAGGGTCAATCGCCCGTGGTTTCGAGCGTTCGTGTTTGTCGCGTTTTCAGTCGCGAACCAGATTTTCGCCGTGCTTGGCTATTTTGTTTTTCGGTGTTGCCGCTTTTCTTTTTGCTCTTTTTTGGGCGCTTCCTATTCGGCATTGGCGCCTAGGGTTCGATGCTAAGGAGTCCGTCAAGCAGAGTGGTAAAATTTCTTTGTTTTTGTTGTGAATTGATTCGAATTTATTTGTTTGGTTTAATTGAAATTTTGTTTTGGGCGATTGTTTTGGATCAGTCTTCCAATTTGCTTATTTCTGATGCCGTTCTGTTGGAGGTTTTTTTCTACTTACACTCCTTGTGACACGTGCAGGCAGTGTTAGATCTGTTATTTTCAATGCACTTCAAAATTCCTGTATTTGTCCCGTGTTTAGGACACTAATATCATGGTTGCATTTTAAGGTCTATTTAGTTTCTACACATTCAAATCAAAGAGACCAGTAAACTTGGCTTTCACTAAAGTGTTTTGTTTCTTGCTGACAGGATGAACTGATTCTACATTTAGAACTTCCTGAATTCTGTATTCTTTTATAGTTCTTGTATTGGCTCTTTGTGCTCTGGAATTAGGATTGGATATGATTCATTAATTCTCATACAGGAATAATGAGTAGTAGCTTTTGCTAATTCAAGTGATGCATAAATAGGAAGTTTCCCCTTGAGGACCCTCTAGCTAACCTGTTGCTTGCAATTCTCATTCTCTGTTATTCATTCCATAGTCCATACATGAACCATGAGCAGACTGTCTGAGTGTCCAGTTCTTAGTCACGTCACACTTGTGTCAGAATATTGATTGGATTTGTTTCTGCAGGTTTCTTACATGATACTGCAGCGTGTATCTCCTGTCACCCATTCTGTGGGCAACTGTGTCAAGCGAGTGGTGGTGATTGTAACATCAGTCCTCTTCTTCCGCACACCTGTTTCACCTATCAACTCTCTAGGTAACAATACCCGATTCATCGCTTTTGCAACTTCAACATATAAATGTGAATTGAAAAAAGAAAAAGAAAAATCTAAGTTCCTGTTGGCTTTATGTTCAGGTACTGGAATTGCCCTTGCCGGAGTGTTCTTGTATTCGAAAGTGAAGAGCATTAAGGCAAAGCCGAAGACTGCTTGAAGTTAAAAGTAAGTTTGAATGGCAATGAAAAATTTGTTGGTTATTTTATGCTGGTAGGTAGACGAGAAAAACCATTTCAGGGGTTTTCTTTTTTGGTTGCTCAAGTGGGATTTGGGAGGGACTCGGAGGAAAAAAGGAATCAGTTTTGTTATTGTTGTTGTGTTGTTTCTTTTGGGGAGGTTTTGTTTTTTGCCTTGCCTTTTTTTTCTGATGTTGCTGTTGTCGAGAATAATGGACAGTGCTGATGGCGGGGAGGTGGCTTCAACTGGGGCGGGCCCACATGCGCCGCTGGAGTGGAAATTTTCTCAAGTGTTCGGCGAGAGAACGGCTGGCGAAGAAGTGCAGGAAGGTGAGGGATGGTGATTTTAATCAATCATGAATGAACTTCTTTTTGCTCTGGGTTTGGATCTTGTGGTTAGGGTTTTGGTTTTTGTTAAATTGATTGATTTTTGGATCATTTTAGTTACTGATTCATTAGGACCTTCGTGTACACCCTCATCGGCTCATTCGGTTTTCTATGTCCTCCGCCAGGGTCGCGAGCTCGGCGTTTCGGCCTTTTTATTGGTAGTGAGTTGGCGGGAACTATTGGCCACCATTTGGCGGTTCATCGAAAACAAGAAGAAGCTAACGGATGCACGTCCAGGGCTACTGAAATTTAGTATCATGGCTGACATGATATGAAAGTTTTCAATGATCCGTGATTCATTTGTATTACTCGCAACCTGCAAATGAATATTGTCTTATCTAGAAAAGTTATTTTCTTATTAACTTCGTATCATTTCCCAATTATTGTAGGGAAAAGACAAAACTCTCGGATGCCCTCAACTCTAAACATGAAGAAACTGAGGCCTATCTATCGGAGATAGAGGTTTGTATTCTCTTGTTGTCTAAACATATTTGTTATGCATCTTGCATTCGATTAAATATTCAGCCTTTGCCTCTGCAGACCATTGGGCAGGCATACGATGACATGCAGACTCATAATCAGCAACTCTTGCAGCAAGTCACAGAAAGAGATGATTATAATGTCAAGGTAATTTCTTAAAACATAGTATGATTTACATTTTTTGCCTTAAATTTGTCAGCTCCATATTGCATGTGACAGATTTATGGACTGTTTCACTGAAGTTCTGTGTCCTGTTATAATGATTCAGTTTGTTTTAGTTACAGAGTAGTTTATGTAAATGTTGAGGAGCGAGATATAGGAAAATATCTCTTGCAAACATCTCAAGCTACACTGTCTGATCATTGAAATTAGTTACAGAGTAGTTTATGTAAATGTTGAAGCTGCCTGAATGCCCAAAGCGCTGTAGCCCCTGGTTGTTTTCGATGAGGGCTATTGGCTTGTGCATATAATGGAAGGACTTATTGAGATATATAATAAGTGCTGTGTATGTGTAGCAACAGAGGCAATCATATGCAATGTAGAATCTTTGGCTCCCTTATGGAAAATATGACTATTGTGACATTTGAACTTTCTCTCGTGATATCTAATGATTTGGCTTATGATTTCTATTAGAATAATAGCTGGCAGCGGTTTTTCTTTTTTCCGTTTTGGTGGTTTATGTTGTAATATGAACTCTTCTGATTGTAGGATTTTGGATATGTTCAAACGACTGTACTGAAGTTTTGAAGTCTTATATATTCAATGAACCAATAGTGATTGATACTGCTCGATTGCCTTCTCTTGGTCCTGCAGCGTTATTTATGGTATTAACTATTAAGTTATTTAATTGTAAAGTCAGATGCTAATAAACTTTATTTTTGTGTTATACCTCATTGGTATGGGTCTATATGCCCTCTGATTTGGCTTATCTTGCTAGATTTAAGTACTGCTTATCCTGAGTTCCTGAAAACTACCCACAAATTTATTTCTAGCAGCAAGGAAATAAATAAATGCCTGGGACAGCTGTTACTAAATCGGTTGTAGCAAATGAACCTGCTGGTAGGAGGAGGGAGGAAATATTTGTTGATGTAATTGAGAAAATGAGCATCACCTTTAGCTCCAGTGTAAGTGTTGTTTTCACTTTATCAACACTTATTTAATTTGTCTGTGTTCTAAGGGTAAGAGATCCTTCACTTGTTGACTTGAACATGGTTTAATTTATGTTGAGAAAATCCCTCAGGGACTTAGATGGTAGAGGAACAAATCTTCATTGATTCAGTGTTTTAAGCATATATTTGCTTTGGGAGTCTTATTATATTTGTTAGTGGATAAAAACTTAAAAATTGCTAAAACAATTTGTGGTTTATATGCATATTGCTTGTGTTCTACCGTTGAATTGATGTTTGGTGGGGGTCATATTATAGCATCATAAATTGATACGTAATTATACATTAAAAGAAGATAGTTATGGAAATGATTTTCCTTGATGCATGTACATATCCTACCTTATATTTGGTTACATTCACTGCCCTTGTTGAAATCCCATGTTTGTTATGTGTTTTCCTCTTTACTTGAAACTGCATAAGCTTTTTTTCCACAAACCCCTTTTATATTATGTATTTACATGTGGATTTTTATATTCCAGATTTTGTTCATATGTACTTGTTCTGTTATATATCGGAGTTACTTGTTAACCTTTCTCACTTTCCATATGTCTGGGATATGATGGGTTGTTCTCTTCTTGCATATGTTAGTGCTGCTGGTGATCTTATTTAATTTTGTACATGTGGCTGAGGTCTTGGGCTCTTGCATATGTTAGTGCTGCTGGTTATCTAATTTGTTTTACTGTATTATTTCCTTTACATCCTACAAGTGCAAGTTCTTACGCCATTCAATAGGGGTTTTCATTTTTATCCCCGTTTTCTTTCAGGAATTTCATTTTAAATTTTATAATGTTATGATTTCCCCTGCAATTTTGAGTTAATTTCTGTTTTGTATGCGGAACAATGTTTGCTAGACTAGGTAAAATTACATTGAAAGCCATGTAAGATTGCATGCATACAATTGGAAGTGACCTTTTTTAGGGGAAGGAAGATATGTGGCGATGTAGGTGTACCATGGTTATATAATATTAGCTACTGAATCTGTTCTCCTTTGTTCTATTCTTGTGCATTACTGAGAAAATTCACTCTTGTATTTTTAGATAAATTCTATAACTGAAAAGCTGACTAATAAAGTTGATTAATCTTCATAATTAACATGTATATTTGATGCACTAAATTTAGAGTTTTGTCAGTTTTGTGGTGTTCTTAGGTTGGCCAGGACTTGGACGAAGATCCTAGAATAAAAATGATGAAGAGGGAATGGTTTGAGAGGAAGGATTGTCTTCACATTGGCTGCAACAGTGGCTTGGTCACTATAGGCCATAGGTAAGAACTTAGTTCATAAGCAAATCCCAGCTTCAAGATAGCTAAAAGTGTTTTCTAGAATTTTCATTTTACTTGGTATTAGTTTAGTATCTGGTCCCTATGTGCATGTCTCGTCTCAGTTCACACTTTACTGGGCATCAATTTCAATACGTTTTTCTCCCATTGTTTTCAGCAAAAAGGTTTGGTTGCCGGAGCATGCTTGGTGTTGATATCGATGGAGGTAACTCAAATTTATTTCATACTACTATCTTTCTACACATCATGAGAATGAGTTTCACAATCAAAATATACAAGTGAAGATTACCGTTTTGTGGGGAATGTGTTGCATTCTTTGTTTCGTTTCTGCCATTGTTTTGCATATTTAAATATAGACGAGAATACCAAGTTCCTATATTTACACAGAACCCATAGCTCTAAGTCGTTTCGTATAACCTTTATGATACTTGAATAATGCTATTGGTTTGTGCATTCAGAATAGTGCTATTGATTTCTTCCTTTAAAATATGCAGCAAATAGATGAGTATGAAATGTTATTTTGCCAAGCACAATACCACCTAATTGAGTAGGGTTGCTCCTGTTATATTTAGCCAGCGGAGGAGGAAGTCTGTCGCCGCTTCCTGTATTCAACGGTCAGTTTTTTCTTTTTTCCTTTGCTTTGCACAATTCCGATTCGACCTCCCTGCCCTTGGGTATAAGAATTGTTTCCAGAGAATCTCATTGCAATTTTGTCTAAGAATAGATTTGATTTTCCTCCTTGCTCGATTTCTTATTCCTGCTTCAATTTCTTGCGCGGTTGTTCCATGTCTCTGCCGCCATTGGAGATCGATCTGTCTCGCTGGCAGCCCTCAACCCTATACCTCCGAATAGCTCTTCCTTGTTTGAGTTTATTTATTTTCTTTAGCCTTTCTTGTTCTTTATTCTGTGTCGTGTTTGCATCATTTTCTTGCTTTGCTTTTGAAGGGTGCATCATTTATTCTGTGATTAACATTTATTTGAAAGCATCGATTGGATCGGCCACTCGGGTTTGGTTATTTGGTTCTGTTTCAAGACTTTCTTCGATACACCATGTTAGATTTTGTTCTTTTTCTTCAACATAGTTGTTCTTTTGTTTATGTTTATTTCTTTTAGGGCTTTAATGAGTATGTGGATGTCTTCAATGGCGGCTCCTTTGATCTAGGCCAGATTAACTTCTATTTATTCTTTAATTCTGCAAAGACCTCATATTTGCTGTATTTTAATTTTGTACTTTAAATGTTTCACCTGTATTTATAATATTTGTTGTATTCTGTTCTTCAGCTGTCAGATTTTGGCCTTGTTGTGGTTCATGGATTCCAGGACAAAAATGATAGTATTAAGCTTTCATGAACCTTGTCTTGTGTTGCCCCTCAATACCTACTAGAAGGTTGGCACTGTTCTTTTTCTCTTATCCTCTTGGGGTAACCATGTACTAATTAGCAGACTTGTGAATTAGCGAACCATTTTCTGGATATCATGTGTGTCCTTCTCCAAAACTCTGAAAAGAATATCCCTGATTTGATTGTAGGACAGGTCCTTCAATAAAAATATAAAATTACTAATTTTTGTGGACTTTAATTAATTGAGAATTAGGGGAATATGGTCTTGATAAATGATACGTATGATTGTTAATAGATGCTTTGATGCCTTTCTATTTCAACTGTCTAAAAGTGATATTACTCAAATACTCTGGGAAACAGAGTCTGTCAGCTTGGATTTGGTTTCATCTGAATCCTTTTGTACTTTCCGCTCTATTCCTGTTGTTGATATCTTCCATTTGTGATTTCAGGACATTTATTTTATCGAATGGTGGTTGGCTGGACCTCTACCCGGGAGCTGTAATAAAGTTTTTCACTCAACTCTCTCTGGGCGTGTGTGTATCATATTCTTTCAGTACACATTTTTACTTGAAATCTAAAGCTTCTGCGTTTTGATCATAGTGCAGTGTAGGTCTTGGCATTGCTTTTGGAATAGCATACATCTTGTGGCTGGGATTTATATTCAACGACACAGTTATTGAAATTCCTTTGACACTTGCTGTGAGCTATACTCCATGCTTCACAGTCTGTACATTACCAAACTGATACTGTTCTGTTATGTGGTTTGCTGTCATTGTCATTGACTTGGCTCTGCGTCTTCTTTCTCCCCCACCCCATGAGCTTCTGCCTTCGCATCTTTTTGGCGTCGTGTGGGCTCTCGAGTGGTCTCATCAATTTGCTCCAGCTTACATCCTACTCAAGTCTCAAGGTATTAAATGGATCCACGGAGGTACGGACTTTTCCCAATTCAGTCAATTTTGATTTTCCTTACTTGGACTACTTTATTGAAATCAAGAGTCGTCTTTGAGCTGTTTTTAGGGTTTAAACTGGATAAAATACAGATGAGGTTTTCGGAAGGCGAGTATTGGAAACCTTGAGTTTATGTTTTCATGTGTTTTTTGGTTTCTAAATTTAAGTTTCCTTTCTAAACATTAGACTTCATTTACTTTTAAAGTTCAAAAATTGCACCCCTATAAAACGACCCAGAAGCGTTCCTTTTGCTGACTCGATACTTTAACAAATTAATCAACATAGCATATGTCAGGTGTACCATTTCAGGAATCCCCGGAAGACTGTAGCTGTACATAAACTCTATACAACCAGTTGTGTTAGAATAATTGGGTACCATCCTGTCATATGTTGTAAGACTGTTATCTAAATAACACATATATGTAGAGTTAGGGCCCATCTTACAGGAACCGGTTCTTATTAACCGGTTATCATTGGCCTATAAATGTATGATGAACTGTCTATACAGTTCCAATTACAACATGTATTCAAAGTATTTAATTTAATAAATATCAGCATAAGAAGATATGGATAATAATGAATTCTTATTAACCGGTTATAAATGAATTAATTCATACACGGTTATACACAATATGAATTGGTATACATATGAGCTAATGATAACCAACTATATGCCCTTCTTATTTACAATTACATGTCATATCATTTCTTATTTTTAGCTGTGTATATGTGCCTCTTAAAACAGCTATTTAGTGGTAAGTCCAATTATGGTAACTATATGCCATGGAGCTTCCTAGAGTGCCATTTGGGGGTGTATAATCATATAAAAGAAATGAAACAAACAAGACAATCTTCTTTTATATGATTATCCCAATACAAAATAGTAAAATCCTAATACACTACAAACCCATTTTACTATTTTGTATTGGGATAATGGGATTTCATATTTAGATCACAGTGTGTATCTTGTGCATTCTTGGTGTTTAAGCCTTACTCTGTGTGGTACGTTCTTCTCAGGCATCTATCATGCCGAGGCAGGTTATTGATTCTGTTCTTATAGGTGGAAACACATTAGTTTCTTGCTCATCGGATACCACAGTGAATGTTTGTATTCTTTGTTTATTCCTGACACATATATCTATTGTTTCCACTTACTGATTTCTTCTTGTATTTGGTGAAAATATTAGGTATGGAATGGCTTGTCTAATAGAACATGTATGAAGACCTTACGCAAGCATTCTGCCTATGTCACTTGTTGCTGCTAAAAAACATGTAATTTTTTTCCTGAGACACTAAGAAATGTTTCATTCTCTTGTTAGTGTTGTTAAAATTAAAGATTAGGCTACAGCTGAGCTTTAGGGTTCGTCTAGAATGTGGTTTGTCGAACCCTAATCCTTTAATCCTTTCCATCTCAGATGTGTCTCGCTTTCTCACGGCGCTGATGACTTAGTTCTCATTTTTTTTGTGCAAGCACACAAAGCAGAGCCTTGACGATATGCGGCACGCAATCCTGCATCGGACGGAGTCGACAATCAACACCCCAACTATTTTTGGTTGAGCTAACAATAAAATTCTCTCTTTCCATGTTTTTATTTTTATTCTTTATTATAGGAGTACAAAGAAGTGGAGAAAGGCCAGAACTTCTATGATTTTCAATTCAACACCAGATTTGTCAAATCAACGATTGTGCATTTTCAGGTAGAGAATTACACAATTGGTATCACCTTCTAAGGGTCATGATTTTTGAGCAAAAAATATATAGATTAAGGAGCATAAATATATTTTAATCGGATCATGCATCATCTTTTTGTTTTTTCTTTTGAACTTTAATTGCATTGTAGGTACACTTTATTTCATCTTGATTGTGGCTTTCATTGGTTCTCTTGTGGTGATGCTTCAACAACCTTTTTTTCATTTTTGTGACCAAAACTTGACTATCTTTAAGCATACGCCTACACTAATATCCAACATCACACTTCAATATTGCATACGGCTTGACTTTCTTTTTCACCATGCATTGTGGCTTCATTTTGCTTTATTAAATTCTAAAGCATTTTATTTGGGCATTTTTTTAGTTGGAAGTATCTCTCTCTGTTTCTTGAATGAAATTAGTGATAGAAGGTAATTGAAAAGTTTGGATCCTCTGTGTAATTCATCCACCATATAAAGAACTTTTTGCAGCCACTATACTTGTTACCAAGTTTGGATCCTTTGTGTAATTCATCCACCATAGTGATAGAAGGTTCTTCTTTGTCTGCTATTATGTTTGTTGTGATGATTATCCTTTATATCCTCGATTCCTGGATTCATTTTCCTTACCTAAATGTGGCGAGCTCAGGCATGCTCATTGACTGCTATATATTATAAAGTCACTATTTGTGCTGGTTTAGCAATACTAGCAGTCCGTGACAATAGCTTGTTTAGTTGAGGGTGTCCTATCATGATTATAATCAATACTTTGTTATATTCAAACATTTTTACTTAATTTCTTTCTTTCCGCATCCTGAGCTTCCCGATCTCTTTCTTTCAGGAAGCTTCACCTGTTATTGGGAGGCCTACTATTCCTGCCCTAGATCATTTTGGGTGAGATGCATTGTTTTCATGGTCTTTGTAGCTCTCCTTTCCTCTCTCTTATATTTTATTATAACCATGCTGCGCGCAGGAATGCTAACATGAAGATATTCCATTTCTAAGTGAAAAGATCCAGTGGCTGCAGTGTGAGGACTGTTTTAAGTGGCGTAAAGTGCCTGCAGATGCTCTTCTTTCTTCCACATGGACCTGTGCTGAGAATGTATGGGACACTAACAAGTATGGAAAACCTTTTTTGGCTATCAAATGAATTTCTTTCTGTTTTCCCACAATTGCCAGTGCATGTTTGCTAAAGAATTTGGTGCATTTGCATTCTCTTATTGGTATCCTATCCATCTATTCTAAGTTAATGGGATGTTCTGTTTGCCAAGTATAAAGAATTTGGTTTTTAATTGGAATTTGTCTGCTGCTTTATATGTAATCATTCAGGCTTCATAGGCAGTTGTATATCCCTTTTACACTGTGCATCGCACAGGTGTTTGACTAGTATATTTATACATAAAGTTAAGCCAAATTTATTTCAATTATCATTTAATAAAAGAACCTGCCCACCAAAAACATGTCCCCTATTTTAATTTGCTCATTTTTTTTAGAAGTCATTAAAGGCCTGAGAAAAAAGTAGTGAAAACACATATCACACAAATTATAAAAAAAACAAATAAGAGGGGTAGAGAACTGTGTGGGAATTCGAACCCCAACCTATAGGTTAGGTTGGGGAATTGAAGGACTTATCACTAGAGTAAGTCATCAATCCCTTAAATTCGCTCATTTACGTGCTCTAGCCTCAATTTAAAGTATTTCTTTATATTAGTATTCTTTTAAAATTTATAATTCTCTTAGTCTTATTCGCTTGCACATCCCCTTCACCAAAAAAATTTCTCTTAGTTTTATTGGATGGAACTTTAATAAATTATAAATGCACTTTTGAAAACAAAGGTCCTTGGGTAAGTAGGAGCGGTGAGGGTTCTGATTGATTACTAATAAACCTAAATTTTCCCAAAACAAAGAGCTTCACAGACTAGACAATAAACTCCTCCAGGGCTCAGGCCACTTTTGCTTTTATGCACCAGATGCCGAATAATTCTCTGCTGTACAGTGATCTCAATCAAGGAGTAAAAGTGAAAGATTTTCCATTGGGGAAGCCATTGGCAAGAATAACACATGGAACCATTCGTTATTGCAAACTGCATTCAACGCCATAGCATCATGTCTAAGTACAATCATGATTGTCTCACAAGCCATTACAAGAAAAAACCAATCCAAAAAAGTATGATCAGTCAGGAATATTATGCTTGCCAAGGAAAAAGAAAGAAAGAAAGAAAGAAAAAAGAAAAAACTAAAAGGAAACCATAACTGCCATACACATTAATACCAGGCATCATATGCAACATACATCATAAGATTAAGAAATCAAGAGTTGAAAAAGAAGCCATGAAGAAGCAAAGAGGTAAACGCCACATAGAGTCTCACAATGCAGCAAGGAGTAATAAAAAAACTGCAATGTCAATCTTCACCTTAAGAGAGAGTAAGGGTAAGTCATAGATAATAATCAATACCTTCTAGGCAAGCGGTGGTCCATAAACCTCCCG
This sequence comes from Hygrophila difformis, assembly GCA_030278955.1. NCBI lineage: Eukaryota > Viridiplantae > Streptophyta > Magnoliopsida > Lamiales > Acanthaceae > Hygrophila > Hygrophila difformis. Next base: position 61,387,283 of record JAOANR010000005.1, on the reverse strand, counting down.
GACGGGCATTCATATGCTAGGTGTCCTCTTCCCCCACAATTGTGGCATATGGTCATCGAAATGCAATCCCTGCTCATATGACCTATTTGTTGGCAACTGCGACAAACAATGTCCCTAAATCCACTGTCACGGGCTCTCTCCATCACATTGGCCTTGGGGCAACCTCTAGCTACATGCCCAGAGATATTGCATGTGTTGCAGACTGGGTCATTCGTACAATCACGCACCAGATGACCTGTTTTCCTGCAGTTCTTGCATGCCTTCTCATTTGTACAGTCTGCCGCCATGTGGCCTTGCTTGAAGCAGTTGTTGCAAAGCCTTAAATCACCGGGGGCCATTTGAGGAGCTGTGCAGTCTCTGGCACGGTGTCCGGCCTTTCCACAAGTGTGGCAGATGCCCTCATTTGGACAATCTCCAGCCATGTGGCCTGGCTCTCGACAGTTCCAGCAGAGAGATTTTGTGGTGCATTCTGAGGCGATATGCCTAATTTCAAGCAGGAAGGGTGCCACGTGGTGAAAATAAGGACAGCAGGATAAGGAATGACAGATATAAGAATTTACTCTAATGTAGTTCAAGGACTCAGACATGGAAGAAGAGTAATCACAGAGGTAACACTATAAATTTGAATGGCTAAAAAGAATGCTCAAAGTTCATGGTTGGAAAATTACACCCTGCGTCTGCAACTATAGGCCACTTTAAGGTATTACACATAAATTAAGGTGAAAATGTCTATTGTAATCTTATTAAATATATGAATTATGATGAAATTGAGTGATTAACCAATTCACAGGGGGCATGGGAAAGAAACAATTAAAAAAACAAATTAGGATTACATGGAAACTCAAAAAATGGTGCGGAATAAAACTTTTTGCGCAATGACATATTTTCGGACAGGAGTGGTAAATTTCTTTTGCCAACAAAGAAACACACAAAGCAGATGCTTACCCTGGAAGACCACAATTGTGACAGATGGCCACATTGGGGCATTCTCTTGCAAAATGGCCAGGCCTTTTACAGTTTTTACACAAACTGTTTTGACTGTAGAAGAAAACCCAAAATTGTGGTAAGAGATGTATCTTCCTTGTGAAACAAAATATTAGTAATAGTTAATTCTAACAAAATCTGCAATGCAGAAAAATAAACAGCATAACATCATAGAAAGGTGAGATGCTTTAATCAATTTTAACGATGTATCTACATAATTTAATTCTCATCATTTAGCTCAGCCGCAAAAAACATCCATCTGGACATAACAAGAATTAAGAATCAAATTCATAGAAAGTTAAAAATGGTGAGTAATGTCAGACAACTATGCTTATGGACATAAGCAGGAGAAGAAGCATCAGATCCAGGTTCCTTTCACACTGATTCCAACGTCACCTCTGTCACCAACTTCTCAAACATATGCACAAACCGCTTCATCAAAAGAAAATTAATAGATCAAGACCAAATAACCTGAAGCCCCGCCTCGAATCGCGTCTATATGGCGCATCACGATAAGAATATCGTTGAGTTCGTATCTTACGATCCATTGGGCTCCTGCTTCGGCTTCTGCTCCTGCTTCGACTCCTGTTGTCTAAGCTCATTCTTCAAACTATCCCAACAAACCAACACCTACATGCAAAATATCACCAACACCACAGCTTCTGCCACCTCCCTGTCCATCACAACCACACACCCAACACCAAGTCAATGAGTCCCACATTTCTTCACCAATCCTTCAGGATTTAAACACCAAATTCCCAATATACTTCAGATTTCTCGACAAGCAATTCCACCATATCAAAATAAAAAAAGAATGGGCTTTCTTTTCCCCTTCCTTTCCCTTGTACTACCCCAAACCACACGGGTCTTAAACCTTCACCCCAGAAAAGTTTTCATCAAGCTAATGGTTTAAAATCAACATTCTTCCAGTAGAATTCAATTGCAATACTAATATATAGTACTATTCCCTAATTGACAGAATGACCAATGAACTCTGATATCTACTGAATAACATTTTACACAAACATTGAACTATAACCAGATCAATTCCAATCAGTTTACATTGCTTTAGATAGAAATCAAACAACTAGATCATGATTGCTAATCCAGCACCAATATGAGCAACAAATAATACAAGTGAAAAGTAGTACAGCGACATGAATGACATAACAGGAGACTAAACTATTAAATAGAGTAAATTGCTGCTTCGACATAGTTATGAATTGTGTGCTCAATGAGAAGGGAGCAATATTCAAATCTACTAAACTTTCATAATCAGGAATTTTGTACTGAGAATTTCTCCATCCCTTTCTTCACTATGACAGATTGCTCTAAAAAGAAGGTCGTTAGGCCCCCTTGTTGGTTACAAAAGAACGACAGTTTCCCCAAAAATACAAAACCTAGCACCACCGAATCAAACATAGACATCATAACTCACCACACGTCCCCACCCATATAGGGAAAGAAATCAACAAACAATCCCAAATCCAACCATATCAAATAGTAACTCTAGCTTCAACGTCTAGTATAACATCAAAACTTACATAATAACATAAATCCCCCAAATAATCACGCAGATCTGAAACCCTAACCACGCTTCGAGTAACAAGAAGTCAGCCAACACCGACAAGCCATGTATCCGAGGCCCGAGCCCAAACCAAAGAGGCAAACAACACATACTCAAATAATGATATTAAATACAAGATCTGCACCAAACCCTAATCCATAAAAACTAAATCAATACCACATCTTGAGATTCAATCAAATGCACCATATCGACGAAAATTTTAGACATGCAGGGATAGGAATACGAACCTGCTGTAGCGGATGTTCGCGCGGCTGAACAACCGAAGAAGAGGGCTGTGGAAAATCGAAACTGCGAAAAAAATGCCTCCGCGATAAGAAACTAAGAAAGCTATCTTTGCGAAATCTAAAAGTCAACCAGAAAATAAAATATAGATTTACAAATTTGTCCCAACTCCCAAGCCTAAATTTTGCAATTGTGGGATCGAATTAATAATTGATAAACTCAATTATGCATACTAACAAGTAAAAATATTATTTTATGTGTTTATGAATCTTGCAAGTTAATTAAGGAGTACAATACAGTACAAAAATATCACAATCAAACATATAATATTTCCACATACATACATATTAAATTTTTATTACACATCATATATAAAGAATACAAGCTCTTAAGTTTAAAATTAAAAGAAAAAAGTTACTTTGATCCCAAATCATAAAATACTAGAAAAATTTTATGCGTTTAAGAGGGTAAGATCGTAAGATCGTAAAAGCGTTAGAGGAAGTATGACCATAAGATCGTAAGATTTTACTATCGGGATCGGGATCTTACTAAATTTAAGATCCTACAAGGATCGGGATCGTTTTAGAAAGGTGTGATCGTAACATCGTAAGATCCTAAGATCATGATCGGGATCTTAACACTATGCTAATGATTATAAAATACTCCCTCATCTCGTAATTTAATGATGCTAAATATTAACATTGGCATATTAAATACTATTCATTTAAAATATTAAATATTATCTTATCAGAAACCCATCTTTGTCCAGCCAGTTCATAACAAAATCTTACACCAAGATTGGATGGAATTCACGAATTGGTTGACAAAAAGAAACCCCCTTATTAGAGAAATGCCAAGCACTCCCGCCCCCAAAAGCTACGACCGAAGAACCGCCAGGATACTTTTTATTTTTATATCATTTAAAATATTAATAGTTAATATTTGCATTAGATTACGTGAAAATATTAAATGTTAACATCATTAAATTGCGAGAAAAAAATTTATATGCCCATTTCAATGTAAAAATTAAAAAGTAGGATAATTATTGATATTTTTTATAAACATTACGCTCTTGTATTGATAAAAATATGTGGGAGCTCAAGTCATATAATTATAAAGGTGAAAATGGGAGGAACAGGTGGCCGGGTAAAAATAAAAAATCAACCATAAAATTCAAAATCAGAGAACATGATCACTAGACCGAGTCCAAATTTTATAATTATTATTATTATTATTATTATTATTATTATTATTATTATTATTATTTGCTTAATAGTTATACATGCTAGGAAATGAGCGATGTGACACATGTCATACAATTACAAATAGACAACGGGATGGATAGAGGGTCTGGGAGTTTGACCACTTGGGTAAACGTCCAATCCATTATTGATTTGGGAGGTTAATGAATACAATTTTGTATTTATTTTATTTCAAAAATTAATGAATACAGTTGAGTTACTTCAACGGTTATAAAAAAAAAATTAAATTTAATTGTGAAAGATTCGACTAGAATTGAGTAGTTGAGTAACTCAATTGAGTAAAGATTCTTATATGGATCATTTTTCTCTTTACAAAATCGAGATCTTATGAAATTGTCATAACTAATGAAAGCGATATGTAATGTAAAGGAGCAGTCACGGCCTAAGCCTGTCCCTGCCATTGATTGGACCACGGGGTCGGGTAATGTATTTAATTTTTTTTTACAAAGTAATATTTAAATTTGTCATAAAATCTTAAAAAATACTTACATATGTTATTAAATAACTATATTATTTTTTATTTCACGCAATTTAATAAAAAAATTTATCCAGTAATAATTTGTATTTTATATAAGTAAAAATTTAAAAATTTGATTTAAAACTAAATGATTAGACGAATCTAATAAGATCTCACTTGACTATATTTTTCTATAATTATGCTTAAAAAATTGACAAAAAATACTCAATAAATAGTTATCACTATATAAATGGCTCAATTAAATGAAAACGAAATCCGGATGAAGTATAATGTAGCAATATTTATTTATTGAGTATATTATTTTTTTTTGATTCAGTATATTATTTGAAATTAAATATGGTGTTAATTTGATTTTATGTAATTTAATAATTTTAACTTTTGTAAAATATTATTAAAAAAATTTATATAACTTGATATTGACTAAATTAACTTAAAACAATTTTAATGCTCATTATTAATTGTTCTTGCATCTTGCTCAATGTTTATACCATACTACAAGGTATCTAGAGTCGGCCATTGAACTAGTAAATAGTAAATTGTAGAAGCTATTCACTTATGGATTTATTCACCCCTAAACAATACCAATATATATATATATATATACTAGAAATCTCCCGGTGGCGCGCGCCTACGCTGCGCGCAACGGTGAGAATAAAATGTGTTAGAAACTTGTCATGGTTTGATCAATATTAGTATGTAGGAAAAAAATTCAACTCACAGATATATAACAGTAACCCAAGAATTGCTGATTACCATTATAAAGTCTGAATAGCCAGTTGGTGCCATCTTTCACATGCTTATGGCTTTTTCTCACAAAAATAGGAGCTACATCACAAAAAAGATTCAACAATCAGGCAGAACAGTGAAAATTTTAAATGGCATTAATACAATTTATCATAAATCCTCCTGTTTCAATTAAAATACCATTTGTGTAAATTCATGAGAGACACATCTTAAAGGACAATGTCGAAACTACAACAATGACAAAAAAAATCCATCCAGGCCTGTAAGATATAAAGAAATCAATTTAGCAGCACATATGTTAGTAGCAATCCATTAGAATGATTTTCCATGGCACTGCAAAAAGAAGGAACAAATGCTGGTGTTCTATTGCATGAATAAATAATTAAAACCAATTCAAATAACATAGGAGTGGATTTAATAAACTTAATGAGTTTCTAGCATAAACTTCAAAAAATTATAACTTGTATGGGGAAGAAATCCATTAAAAATTGTGATTAGAATTCCACAAAACTTTGTTTGATATTTAATAATACAAAAGAAACTAACAAAACCATTAAGAAAACACAATCTATCCGGTACTTTAACAGAAATATATGAATAGTGGAAAAAGAAGTTATCCAAAATGAAATAAAGCAGATCAAAACCAAATAATCAGTACTTAAATGATAAATAATTTCAAGGGGAAGAAAAAAATCAACATTTAAGTATTGAAACAAGCAAATCACCAAATAATCAGTACTTAAGTGATAAATGATTTCAAGGGGAAGAAAAGAATCAACATTAAGTATTGAAACAAGCAAATCAGTGAAAGAAGAACATATATGTGGCATAGTTTCTCACCAACAGACAAGATAGCTTTCCACATTCTCCATATATACTTTTTTGAGGATTAGAAAAAATCAACAGAAGGTATGGAAGATAATTGTGCAAGGCTCCTATGTTGAGAACTAACAAAAGTTTCCGTCCAATGGCATTAATAGACAATTTCATTAGATATATTATCACAAACTGTTCAGTCTCATCAAAGTGGAAACACAGACCATATAATATATAACTACGAAGAATTAACTCTTAAATGATAAAGTAATCCTTTATGTACAAATATATATTCCACATGATCAAGAAAACAGGCATTTATTGCAGAACAGGTAACTTTTTATCCAAGGATCTTGGCGAAGTACTATTTTAATTAAGTTAATATTTTGGCAAATTCTTTAAGTGTGCCTCTATAATCAAACACAACACAAATGCATCCTACCAGCACAGATAACTACAAGAACCATTGTACTGATACTGTAAACGAATTGCAGTAGAAATTTGACAATACACCATACTTAGAACACATGAAATTGCACCATAGTTAGAAAGATGCAAGCGAAGAATCAAACTTTACTTGGAGCAAACTTCATTGAGACAAACTTCAGTGGCTAGTTTGATTCAAAGAACTTCAATACGACACAAGTGAGCAAAGATCATAACCTGAACCATAAGAACAATGACAAAAAAATATTCTGGCAGTTAAATATGTACTGCATCAAATTACAAAATCATAGGTGATTAGGTGAAGCGAAGCCATTAAATGATTAACGTTTTGGTCTTATTGTAGAAAATCAGAATTTTGTAAGGTCACCGATGACATAGTGGCATCCTGACAATAAACCATGCCTATGTCTACATGAATTCAAGAATCAGATTCACTTCAGTTTTTCAACTGTAGGCACAGTAGAGTACACAACAAGTTTGAACAGTATCACTTTACTTCTATTGAAACTTGGCTTAATTGTATACACCAACTTCACACAGAACGATATATAGTCTACCAAGAAATAAGGAGGAACACGATAACTTCATTTTTATCCAAATAACATAAACTGGCAGCGGGCAAAAAGAATGGAAATTGTGAAGGAATTCAAAACTAAAAAAATCCTGACTTGCTTGCTTCAACATAGCTCCACAACAACATTATCAAGCAGTAAAATCAACAGCAAACCAAACCAAGTGGCCCAATGCGTACAAATGCAATCTCCGAAAATGGACTTTTGGGCATTATTTGAATTAGCACTAACAAAACACCGCAAGAATTAGCTGTAGCTCTAATGTAATAATTAAAACCTACGGGGGTTGGGGACTTACCCTAGTGGTCAAGTCCCACTTCTCTCAACCATATGTTGGGAGTTCGATCCCCACCCGGCCCCTATCCCCTCCCCTTTATCCCCCTTTGTAATTTGTGTGGTTTGGACTCCCACACACCTTTGCCGACACTTGAGTGTCACTGTTTACCAAAAAAAACCTACAAATCCAGCATAACATCAAAAACCATATCGAGTCCGGAAAAGTATATACCCAAACACAAATAAGAGACCCCAAATCATGCTAATCTTTTAATCAAACACAAACAAAATCTAACAATAGGGGAAAATATCAAATAACCAGAACTAAAACAGCCACCTGAGATTCGACGACCCAGTCAAGTTTGCACGTGCAAGAGAACTCAGCTGTTTCCGGAGACGACAAGCAGCCCCTAAGAACTGGTACATCATCAAGCCCATAATCTTACATCTAATTCGCGTCCACCGGTGAAACCATTTTACCAGTCACTGCCCAAAAAGAGGGAAACTTGTACCGGGGGTGGGGAAAATTCGACCTTGCTCATCATGTAGCAATAATGTTCATAAAAAACCAACATTAAAGTGAAGCATTACATATACATGCAGCAATATGGAAATTCATTGGCGGGGAAAAGAATACCTAAAGCAATACTACACAGTAAAGGTATAGGCGTGCCTATCAACTGAACAAAAAACAACAATTACTGATGTGTATGTTTGCGACAGAATGACTACTTCAAACGGGAATGCCCGGTTTCTCCGCTCAACCCCATAACCAAAAAAAGACTACGGTTATCTAGAGGAACAATTGCACAACATAAGCTCGTGCGAAATTCTCTGCTATGAGCATTTCTTTACAGTGAGCCGGGTAGGGTGGGGTGGAGCACCCAAATCAACCAGGTGCACCAAACCCTCATCCCCAACCACCTGCAGACCTAACCCCAAAATTCAAGGCTAACCCCTTACCGACGCCCACAGTCTCTACCCCGAGACGTCCCAAATTGTAGGGAATGAAGCAATTGCGTGGAAAGCGAAACCATGAAAACACATCCGGGTCTCACATTGAAGTGGCCCGTGGAACAAATTCAACAACGAATTTTTACCTGAATGGGGAGCAGGCGCAAGGACGCAGCAGGGGCAGTGTGAATGCGCCGACAGGGTGCCTGGCCGGACAATTTTCGCCTGGGGCAGACCCTCCCTGTACACTGGCAGCGGTGGAAGCAAGCGGGGACGATCTGAGGGCGGCGGAGATGGCGTCAGCTGGTGGTCTGGTGTCCGGCGGCGATCTGAGGGTGGTGGTGAGTGATGGTCGCGATTTGTTTTAAGTGGAGAAATTGGGACCTTGGGAGCAATTGTGGAAAATTAGGTGAAAGAAACGGTGAAAGAGATAATAGAAAATGAAGAATTAGGACAAATAGACATCAACTTACAACGTGTGGCCAAGAGGGCATGAATGAACAACAAGATAAAAGGGCAAAACTGGTAGATCAAGTCTACAATTACTGTTGCCAGGAACAGTAACTCTGTCTGGCATATATATATTATAGATATATATTTTTCGCGATACGGACAATCAAGGCCATAGAAAGGAAATAAGAAGTAACAAAGAAAAAGCAAAACAAGAGTAAAAAGAGTAGGTAGCCATTGGGAACCAAGTGCCAGCCGCATCCGCCGTCAAAATAGGTCGCAAGCCGTCTGGAGGGAAGGCCTAAGTGGTGAAAAACAGCTCGTCCTCCACCCCCCGCTTCGCAAAATAATCAGCAGCCGAGTTACCCTCCTGCAAAGTATGTTAGAAGTGGCAAATGCTGAAAGAATTCCTTGAGTCATCTATCCGAGCCAAATAGGACCCCAACCAGTGAAGAGGAGACCGGGTGCCCTTAATCAAGCGTGAGGCCAATATATATTGAAAAAGATAACTACAAAATAATTCAATTTTATTATAGTTAAAGGCGGAAATACACAACCAACAATAATTGCCTTTAGTAGATTTGAGCTTTAGTTGCTTAAGCAATGTCTCGGGTTCGAGTCATGTGTATACAAAAAATTATTTTAGGAGAGACGCTCTTAATTGTCCATGTAGATCATCATTAATCTTTGGTCCAATATAGTCTGGAGATACCCGGTTATTATTTTTAAAAATGGAAATACACAAATTTTTTAATTGAAAATTGTATTATTTAAAATTATCTTAAATGATTTTTTTTATTTTCTATAAAAAAGTAAAGTAAAGGGCATATACTATAAAAAGAAGAAAAATAATTTTATTGAAAAACAAGTGTATATATTGTTTTTTAATACATTTTTCATAATTTCATTTTTTTTTTTAAAAAAAATAATACTCTATCAAATTAAATACTATAATAAACAATCTTAATATATTGTTTACCAAATTAATACTCTATCAAATTAAATTTTAATATATTGTTTACCAAAATTAAATACTATAATAAAGAGTGAATCTGACAGCTTAAGTAAATGTCTCGGGTTCGAGCCACTGTGTATGTAGAATTATACTTTGGGAGAAATAATTTTCAATGCCCACTAGATCCTCGATGATTAGTTTTGGACCCAATATGGTATGAGATACCCGGTACACGCTAAAAAGCCAAGAGTGAATCTTAATCAAATTCAAAAACTTACTTTAAATTTTTTTGCCATGATATGGTATGTATATACCAAGAATACGGCAAAAAAAATTTGACGCGTGATTATTCTCTTTTGCATGGACTATGAAGGGGTTAGTGTGCATGTGGCTGCACATGCAGCCACCATGTGTGTGATGTGGGAGTTGTGTTGTGTGATATATGAAATTGTGTATTTTGTGTGTTGGGAGAGATGTGTTGTGTGATGCAAAAATTGTGATGCTCGGAAATGTGTTTTGTGATGCGAGATGTTTTTTTTTGTGATGTGTACACCTAAAGGTTCTTGAAGGGGTTGTACCGTAACTGGATTGCATGGACTATATTATTTAAAGACTATGTTTGGCAATTAATATTAATATTATCATTTTTTATTCTCTTTTGCACGGAGTATATTATTTCATAGCCTAGATTGATTGTCAAACTAAAAAACAAATATTAGTATATTATTCTTTACACACGAATGTTCTTTTTTGCACGGAGTATATTACTTGTATTTAGGGCCGTCTAATAATTTTCTGTGGCCCTATTTTTTTTAAAAAAAATATAGGCCCCACTTATTATATCTAAAAAATTAATGAAATTTTTTCAAATTATTTTAGAAATAAAAAGAATAATAAATAAATTTCAAATTGAAATTAACCCAAAGGTTGCCTGTCAACAATATTTTTGAAAGGAAACTAGATAGTACTCCCTCCGTCCCCACTAACGTGTCTTGTTTGACTTTTTGACACTGTTCATTGTTCGACTTTGACTCAATTATATTGTATGTATATATTTGAAAAAAATAGACGAGTTGGATCTTGTTAGAATCGTATGATCACGTAGTTTTAAAACATATATTTTACATAATTTTTTATTGTGCATATTTTAAGATATTAACGATTGAAAAAGTGCATTTGATTGTGTGCAGAAGTCAAACAAGACAAGTTAAATGGAACAGAGGAAAATTTTCTACTTAAAAAGAGACAACCTTTCTAGTTTCTAGCATTTTAAAAGTCAATAGTCTACTAAATCAAATAATGAGCTCATGACATACAAGTATATAGAAAATAATTTAAAAAATAGGCCCCAATTTTAATCTTTACAACGGTTAATGGACTAATAAACCAAATAATAATTAATGAACTCATAAATCAAATAAAAATCTTAAAAACATACAAAATATGTACATATTTTTTAAAAAAATAAAAGAAAATGGGCCCCAATTTTTTGGGCCCTGTGCTATAGCACTGTATGAACAGGCTATTAGTCGCCATGCAGTTGTATTTCATTGCCTAAATAACTGTCAGATAAAGAAAATATTATCACAACAATGTATAAAGATAAAAATATGAAGTGTAATATTGTTAGAATATTATAATCTTATAATTTTATTAATATATATTTTATATAATTTTTATTTATACCAATTTTGTTATATTAAGGTTAAAATAAATGGACCGAACTTTATTAAAAAAACAAAATCACAACTTTTAATGAATATGTGTATTTTAATTATATTTATATTAATTTAATTTATTTAAAATTATTATTTATAAAGAGAAAAATAATAAGGAGTATAACTAATCTAAAATATTATTTGTCACAATATTTTAACAAAATAATAATAGTAATAATCATAAACTATTGAATTGAGAAACAGATGATCCAATAAATCATTCAATAAACACTTTTATTCCCTTAGATTCAACGGCGGCCTGCACCGATGGGGGACAAGGAAATGTCCGATCATGGTGGCATTCCACCCGATCCATCAAATGAAAGAGCGACTAAGCGACCTCGCCCCTTATATAGCGATATAGCGCGACGCAGAGACGGCTTCATACACGTCCCCACCCATGATCTCACCAATGACTTTTCTGTCGCGGAAGATGATATCATACAATCCACCGTAAACGGTATCCATCGCTTTCAATGTTCTGAAGCCTTCAAAATGACACTCCTTTATCATTGGAGACGTGCAGTTGTTCTCAAGATTGTGGGACACAGTGTTTCATATCGGGTTTTAAAGGCCCGATTGGACAGGATCTGGCCGGCTTCGGCGCCTCTTTCACTTATCGATGTAGATAACTGCTATTACATATTGCGATTTCTCAACGAAGATGATGCCTTACACGCACTCACCGGCGGACCATGGATGGTCTCCGGCCAATATTTGCATGTTCAACCATGGCAGGAAAAGTTTGATCCGGCAAAAAAGATATAAAATCTATGGTTGCCTGGATTCGAATTCCAAGCATTCATATGCATCTTTACAGCAGACACTATCTCCTCAGGGCTGCTTCAGCGGTGGGCAAGGTTCTGAGCATTGACTTCAACACAGACACGACGGCCAGAGGACGCTTCGCTCGAATCGCAGTCAAGATTGATCTAGATTTGCCCCTCACACCACTTGTTATGCTGGAAGATGAAGTTTTCAACATTGAGTATGAGAATATTAAACTCATATGTTTTCACTGTGGCAAGTACGGACACGGCACCAATTCTTGCCCTGTACCGAAAGCTGATCCTCCCCCAGAAGCTCAAGAGAACCACACCCACTCCTCTGACACGATGCAAGAAGAAAAGTCTGGCTATGGACCGTGAATGTTTGTCCAGTCCAGGAGGAAGCCGCGGTATCTGGCCGGATCCAACCCTACCAACAGGGATCTAAACTCCAACCGCTTCGACGTGTTGACAGAAGACTCCGACGCGATCACCAACCTCCCCCACACCCCCGTTGCACAAACCAATCCCCTAACTCAAGCACATTGCTCGAAGCCACTCCAGAAAAATCCAATTCCTCCACCCAGGCCCTATCAGCAGGCTCCGGCCAGGTCTCACTAGAAGCGCCCATCCAGATCACCGTCCTCTCCCATCAACCGCCGTATGGATGTGGACTCAGCACCACAAAAGGATATCAGAAACTCCCGAAGTCCATCCCATCGGAGATCTTGGAGCCCCCGTAGCCCCTCTTCAGAGGGTCATAGTGCCTCTGAGCAATCTCCTCCCTGGATTCGTCAAGCATATGGCGCCTGGTGTAAAAGCTCCCATCTTCACTCCCTCAGAATCATCATAGAGTCGTTGCAGTGATAATCCGTCCACCCATTTCAGCAAACGTGTTAAAGGGACTGGAGGTGCTCGAGGAAGACCTCCGGACAACAACCCTCGCCCTACAGACAGCGAGCGCGAGGAATTGAGAAGTCGAGCATCCAGCTTGCCCCCTTGAGGTGCGGGATTAGCGCCACGCCATAAGGATTCTAGAGACCCCTACTCCAGCAAACGTTTTGCGAAGTGGCAGAGTGTGTATTCTATTCGTGATCGGCGCTGTAGTCTCTCCGCCGCTGGTGTGAGGTTTGGTAATATTATGTGCCCTAGGATTTGGAATTAGTATTCTGTTAGCTTCTCTATTTTTAGGTTGTCAAATGTCGGCCTTTTAGTTGGTTTTGGGCCATGTTGTTTGATGAGATCGGTTTTGTTCATGGGCCAATTTTTTGGGGGTGACTTTAACTGATTGTTGGTGGTTTTTGTCTTTGGTTTGTTTGGCTTTTGCCTCGAGCAGTTTTGCTTGTATCTTTATGTACATATTTTTTGATATAAACCCGCAATCCTTTTTCTCCGGAAAACAAGGAATATTATACAATCTAAAAAGAAAATCTAGATGAATTTTTTTTGGAGGAGCTATTGAAGGCCTGAAAAGGGTGGTGGAAGCCCATACCACACAATTACAAAAGGGAATTAAAAGGGAGGGATAGAGGTAGGGTTGTAAACGAACCGAATCGAATCGAATACCATAGTATTCGCTTTGATTTGATAAACTTTTCGAATATTATCGAATCGAATCGAATTATTCTATAAGGTAATTCAATAATTAATAAAATTATTTTTAATTATTAAACTTAAATATTAATTGGATTTATAGATCAAATTTAATATTTTAATACCATATATAAATATATTTATACTAATTAGTAAATATAGTCATTAAAATTAAAATTTTAAATGATTTAACAGAATAAATTTATGTATTTATATATTATTTAATATAAAATCGAATATCGAATCGAATCAAATATTAATCGAATATCAAAATTTCGAATATTTTCGAATCGAATCACGAATCGAACAAAAAATATTTGATTTGTTTACAACCCTAGATAGAGGGCGGAATCGAACCACCAACCTTCGGTTGAAAATCAAGGGAAGAGACTTAACCACTTGGGCTAAATCCCCATCCCCATCTGGATGAAATTAATAGGAGTATAGGACGGATGAAATACTCCACAAAGCCAAATCGCATGGTTACCAAATTTACATTTTAAAACTTTATTTTACTCCTAAAGATTTCCAAATATTGCTAACAGAGCCAAAATTAAAAAACCAGGAAACTGGTATTGCTCCTGGTTTCACTACCAAAACCCTTCGACTAAGAATATTGTGAATCTTGTCCAGCAACCGATGCTACATGTGCAGGCGCTTCGGTGGATAATCTAGGGTTGAAAGCATGGAAGAAAGGGAGGAGGTTGATCGGATGGTTATGGAGGAGAAGGTGGACTCCTCGTGCGACGTGAATAAGCCCTATGCACCTGGAGTGGAAGATGAAAAATTGGAGATTACAGGAACCGAATTCAGGGATAAATGCGAGGCGGTCCCTGAATTGGTTGAATCGGGTGTAGGCGTAGAAAGCGAAGGCGTGGAGGCGGTCGATGGCGGCGGTGAATTTACCGCTGCGCGAACTGATAACCCGCCTATCGAAATTAAAGTCGATGAAGAAACCAAGAGTGTTGACGAGGGCTGTGCGAATGCGGGATTGTGTTCTGAGGCGAAAGTGGGTACTGCAGGGGATCAATTGTTGGATGAGCGACAAGATGACGTGACAACTGAGCGAGAATTATCGCCGGTTGCTGAAGACAAACTGGAGATGTTTAGCACAGAGGTGGGCACTGTGCCGATTTCTTCTGAGTTGCAAATGGGCGCTGGAGAGGATGAAACGGTGAGCCCACGACCTACGAAGAAAGCTGAGGAAGAATTAGAGCCGGCGATTGATGTTAAAGTAGACGTGATTGTTACTGATCTGAGTGATGAGAAAAAGTCAAATGATTTTCCAATGGAGGTAGAAAAGGAGGAAATGGAGTCACTGGATTATGTACCTGAGAGGGGTATGGGTAATGTCGAATCAGTTAAAGAAGTGGGAATAATGGAAAAAGAGCGGGTGGACGGCTTGGGGGTAGAAAATGATACTAACATAGTGGTGGGGGGACACGAAGTGGATGGGGAGAAGGCTCGTGTTCTGGCTAATAATTTAGAGATTGAGACTTCTGAAATACCTGCTGAAATTGTAGAGGAAAAACATGAATCAGTTGGAGATGAAGAGTGTGGAGAGAAGGCTGATGTTCTGGATCATGATTCAGAGATTGGGACATCTGGAATACCTGCTGACACTGGAGAGGGAAAACATGACCCAATTGGAGATGAACGGGACGGGGAAAAGGCTTGTGTTTTGGCTAATGATTCAGAGGTTGTGACATCTGATATACCCACTGAAATTGTTGAGGAAAAACATAACCCAGCGGGAGATGAAATAGATGGGGAGACGGCTGGTGTTTTGGCTGATGATTCAGAGGTTGGGACATCTGAAATACATGGCGAAATTGTAGAGGAAAAACATGACCCAATGAGAGATGAAGTGGATGAGGAGATGGCTGGTGATTTAGCTAATGAGTCGGAGGTTGTGACATCTGAAATGCTTGCTGACATAGTTGAAAAAAAACATGATCTGATTGCTGGGGAAATACCTGATGTTAAGACGAATGCAGAGATGATGGTTCAGGTTAATGCATGTGTAGGTAATAGCAGTGAACCACAGGTTTGCGAAATGGAATATGCTGGTAGTGAAGTGAGATGTGATCACATGGAGGATAATGAGGTGGATACTGTGAAGAGATTGGCTTCTGGAAACAATATTTTGGAGGGTAAGGACATGAACACAGTGTCAATAAAGAATTCCAACTTAGATGAAGCTATGGATGATGGGGTAAACTCGGGGGATGCAGCGGGTACTAGGAAAATCTTCAACTGGAGATATTATAAAAAATACAGAGGTGGGAGTGGAATTAGATTCTACAAGGAATGCTGAGGGAGAGGAGATTGAATCAACAGATGCTCAACTGGCTACTGAAATGGAGATTGAGGTAGTATTTGATAAAACCAGGGACAATGACGGCACAATGGAGATGGAGGACACACCGAGTGACGTGGAGGAGCCTGGTCAAGACAATTATGATTCACCTGCAATTCCACAGGATGAGGAAGAAGAAAAAATAGTGGCTGAGGAAGAGACAGGGATACAAGAGGAGGCAATGGAGACTGAAACAGATATTGCTGATTCAGGGAAGACATCTGGAGGGAAGCGAAAAAGAGGGAAGTTGTTGAAAACCCCAATTTCCAAAGCTTCCACAAAGATTTCATCGAAGAAGAAGGTCAGAGAGGATGTCTGTTTCATCTGTTTTGAAGGTGGTGAGCTTGTGATTTGTAACCGGAGGTATGTTTTCTGAAATGTGGAAGGTGAAATTTTCAACTAACCATGAGAAAAACGTTGTTCATTCTGCTGCCAAGTAATTTTTGTGGCCATATGTTCCAATTTTTGATCAACTAAAATTTTCATGATTTTGCAGAGGTTGTCCTAAGGCCTACCATCCTTCGTGTGTGAACCGGGATGAGGCCTTTTTCAAATCTAAGGGTCGCTGGAACTGCGGTAAGAATTCATCTATATATCTAACGTTGCATGCTAAGTTTTTGACAACATGATAGTTACTAACAAGTGGAGACAGAACCAGGAACCAGAATTAAGTGGGTCAAATTTTATATAATAGAAGTTTTACGAATCAAAATTTGCTTTAACATATTGAGTGGAAAACTATATGTGCACTTCAAGCTTCAATCGTGATGACTTCAAGAAGGTGTTTGTGCCATTTTGTCATGTACCATCAATAATTTTTCACTATTTTTACCTTCTAGGGCAAATATAACAAAATGAAAATGCAAGTTGGTTATTTATTTATTTATTTATGTATTTGGTCCTTTAGATGTGCTGAGTTTAAGTGTATCCTTATTGCAAGTTGATGTCCTTTATTTTTTTGAAGAGAACATGCTTTTGATAGACTTCGTGCGTCGCTTTCTACTTCTGTTATTTTGAACAACTGATTCTAGAATATTGCTTTTCTCCTCTTCACACATGTATCTTTCATGTGTTTTTCATTTTTATTTTTGCTAGTGTATTTTTTCTTTATACATGTAATGGGAATTTTTAGGAGATGAAAGAAGTGAGGTTATTATTATGTTTGCATATGAGAGTGTGGTTATCTTTACCTAAATTTTCCATGATTTTAAAAGCAGTGACACTGTCTGCCTCCTCCACCTCCACCTCCTTTTTTTTCTTCCCCAGGTTGGCATTTGTGCAGCATTTGTGAGAAGGCTGCCCGGTATATGTGTTACACATGTACTTTCTCCTTGTGCAAGAGTTGCATTAAAGATGCCGTTATCCTGTGTGTTGGGGGAAATAAAGGTTTTTGTGAAACCTGCATGGAAACTGTTATGGTTATTGAAAGCAACAAGCAAGAAAACCAAGATGTATGTCTCTCTGCTTCTCTCTTTGTATATGCATCTAACACCTGCTATGTTTCTGATCTTCCTTTGTGTTATGATCCATTTTGGTTAATTTGTCAAAGCTCGGGTATGACTGTATGAGATTGATACTTGATATTTGAACTTGATTCATTAGCCCATCTATTGGATTTCATTGTTGAATTCATCTTTGTTATTTTCAATGAAACGTTTGTTTTGCTTTCATTGGTTGATTTCATGATCAGGTATATTTGACATTTGCTTTCAATATGTAGATGCCAATATGAGTGAACTAAAATATATTGATAAATGTATTCTGGAAGCATCAATAGTGTTTGTGTGGTGTTTCGGACAGGTGAAATATTGAATCATAAGTGTCAATGGATCATAATAAGTATTTGACATTTTGTTTTTTTTTACTCCCACTTATACTACTATTTAATTGACCGGGAAAGTTGTTTGTATATGAACATTCAGCTGTCATTTTTGTTTGCTTGTATTACACTTTTATGATGCCTTACCTGCAATTTTTGAGACCATGTGCATGGATTTTGGAAATGTGGTTGGACACAATGGTGAGCACTGAGCACGATGTCTGATGGAATGTCAATGGACTTTCACTGATCCATGCAATTTATTCTTTTGGGAACAAGGATGGTCAGAATTGTGATATTTTAAGCATACTTGCTTACAGATGGTATAATGTTTCTTGTGTATCTTTGTTGAATGGCCTTTGATCTTTGACATAGTTTAATCAGTGTGGTTCAACCCACCATGATAGAGATTTTCGGAAGCACTTTTGAATTCAATACACTTTTTGGGATGAAAGTCTGAAACTGATTTGTTAGGAGTGGGTTATAAACATTTCTATAAACTTAGTAAAGCTCAGAAATTATTTTATCTGAATTCAATTCCTATGAGAATGTATTCTTTTCAATTAATTGTTCTTCTTTGAAACTGAATAAAATAAAATAAATAAATTGTGGATTAGCTAACCAGGAAGAGCCAACAGTTTCTGTGGTTATCATCTGTAGACTTTTCTCAAGTGCTACTGATTACTGTAGTTTTATTGAAATTATATTCTTTTGCTTTGATTAGCTTTGGTAGCTTTAGCTTCTTAGATTCTTTTGCTTTGATTTCCTGTCTGCACAGATTGATCCCTTTATGTAGCATCTTTAATATTTTATTGCTACATTAATTGATGTTGAAATTAATACCGCTTGGGAGTTTTCTGAATGCGTCTTTCTCTTGTCGACTGCAGACTCAAATAGATTTTGACGACAAAAATAGCTGGGAGTCTCTCTTCAAGGACTATTACATAGAATTAAAAGCTAAGCTCTCTATTTCACTGGCAGAGATCAAGGAGGCTAAAAATCCATGGAAAGGAGCAGACATGTCTGGTCCCAGTAAAGAATCATCTGAAGTACGGGCTAATGCTAATGATGGTGGATCTGGTTCCGATGACACCACTGGAAACTTAGAGCCTACTGGACCTAAAAGAAGGAAGGTAAAGAAAAAATCAAAAACCCTTTCCAAAGAAGAAGAATTGACGAGTACTGGAGTTGAAGCTGTGGGCAAAGTTATATCATCATCTGAAAACTCTGACTGGGCATCAAAAGAGCTTATTGAATTTGTTTCACACATGAAAAATGGTGACACTTCTGTCCTCTCTCAATTTGATGTTCAAGCTCTTCTACTTGAGTATATCAAAAGCAACCAATTACGCGATCCTCGTAAGAAAAGTTACATTGTATGCGACGCAAGACTTGAAAATCTATTTCAGAAACCGCGGGTCGGGCATTTTGAAATGTTAAAACTTCTCGAATCACATTTTTTGGTAAGAGACGAGCAGAACGATGACATTCAAGGCAGTGTGGTTGATGCAGAAAATAATTTGGTAGATAATGATGGCAATGCTGACCTCCTGACCAGGGATCTAAAAGATCGAAAACGTAAATCCCGCAAAAAGGGCAACAGTCGGGGACCTCAGTGTAATCTTGATGATTATGCAGCTATTGATATGCATAACATTGGTTTAATTCACCTGCGCCGAAAGTTGATGGAGGATTTACTTGAAGATGCTGACACATTTCCTGATAAGGTCATTGGAACATTTGTACGAATCCGAATTTCTGGGAGCACCCAAAAGCAGGACTTGTATCGGTTAGTTCAAGTTATAGGTAAGAACATTTTGTCTCTTGAGAATTGTACATGCCTTAATTACTAGAACAATTTTTGCCTTATTACTTCAGAAGTTTAAAGTGAACTGTTGTTTTGCAGGGACAAGTAAATCACCAGAGCCGTACAAAGTTGGCAAAAGAACCACTGACATTATGGTGGAGATACTAAATCTAGACAAAACTGAGATCGTATCTATTGATTCAATTTCAAATCAAGAGTTCTCGGAGGTAATCAAATTTAACAAATGGAACACAATATCTCTCCAGTAGCACACAAACTTGATTTATCTAATGAAATTCGCTTTCCAGTTTGTCCATCACCCCTTCTCCAAAGAAGCTTTTGTTTAATTGAAACTGCAAAAGAGATCAAATTCACTATTTCTCTCCAAAACAAGCAAAACATGTCAGCTTGTTAAAAGTAATTTGGATATGTTTCTGTTTTATCTGCCTAGGATCAAACATAAACATTATATTGCCTTTTCTGAATAGATTTGATAACAGATAGAAATTGTGGTGATATTTGATACTTAGTAGCAATTAGGAAATGAAGAAGTGTTAAAGGTTACTTTTTCAGGTTGATATTTATCCTTTTGTTTGTCTTCACAGATTGTCAGATTATTACTCTGACAACAGAAATGATTCCTCAAAGGCCGAATAAACTAATTTGTTTATTCTTTCTCATGCATCTTATGAGCAATGATAACATTTCTAAATTCATGGTTTAGATTTTTATTTTTATTTTTTAAACTTTTACAGGAGGAATGCAAGCGGCTTCGCCAGAGCATCAAGTGTGGACTTATCAGTCGATTGACTGTGGTAATTATACACCACTAGGTTTCTAATTTGGCCTCACATGTTTTATGTTGCTAATCGTGTGATTGTTAGGGTGAGATTCTTGACAAGACCATGGACTTACAAGCAGCCAAAGTAAATGATGTATGTTCACTTTGCATCCTACTTGTTATTTTATGCTTCATTTTTTTTTCTCAATTTTTTGAAGATTGAAGTGCAATATACCAAGTTGCGAACTATATTGTAATTCAACCTGATGTCGGCTTTTATTTTGTTTGCAATCTCTTCCGTCTTAGCAAGAACTTCGTATAATGAAAATAAAGTGAAATAAACAATATCTATCATGTGATGCTAAGTGCAGATAAAAGGTCTTGAGGTTCAAAAATATCAAGAAGCTTTTGTTTCTTGGTACAGTACTGGCTAGCCACTACCCAGTAGATTCATCTGCTTTGTTTTCTGTAGAATGCTATGGTTAGTGCTAGTTCATAAAAGGTCTTGAGGACCAAAAATAACAAGGAGACTGCTTGAATGCTGTTAAAGATTTATAGCCAGTTAGCCACCTCACTCAATATAATCTAACCTCCAGTTATGATCTCATATTTATATAACATGGCGCCATGGCGTTATAAATGGAATTCTATTGCCCATACCTGATATTCTTGGATTTAGCTTGAAAGATCCCGCCATGTAATTTCTCATATTTGTATGATCATGACAGTATTTCTTGGAAAATTGCTTCTGGTCTTTGTGTTTTCTCGATTTTATTTTCTGCAAAGGTTATCGTTGAATAATGGATTTTTGTTTCACTATAAGTACTTACACAACAAGAGGTTTTCATACTTAGCTGCCAAATCGTGTGGGAACTTGCCCACGTCCTGTGGTGGGTGGTTAACAGGTTAACTTTGTGTGATGTAAATCTCATGGAGTTGTACTGTTTGTGTTCTAGACATAATTTGTTTGCTTCAGTCTTTGCTGGCTCTCGTTCTTTCTTGATCTTATATTTTGTGGGAGATATTTATATATGTTTTTTTTCCCCTACTGTGTGTTGTGTTTATATGTTGTGCTATGCAGTGGCTAGAATCAGAGACCTTGCGGCTGTGCCATCTCCGTGACCGAGCTAATGATCTAGGACGCCGGAAGGAATATCCTTTTCTGGCTTCTGAGTGGTTTCTATTGGGTTTGCGGTGTGCTGTGTGTGTCTCCAATCTGACAGAAACAGAATATTTAATCATTGAATGGTTACATGAATTCCACAGTTCCCCCGCTTCTTATATGTTTTGAAGATATGCGTACTTTTGCAATAAACATATCAATAAAAACATAAATGTTAAGATTTTCTTCAGCATGTCCATCTCTTGTGTGGTATGTGGATTCATGAAAATTTTCTGCAGTGTCCTGGAATTTTCTTGAGAAATGTAATTTTGGTAAGTCCTTTTTGAATTTGCCATATATACTACACTGAGACCGCCACCACCAACAAAAGAAAACCAACAATTTTACACTATGTTTGTACGACAGTTGATCATTTACTTCGTCCATTCCACTTTGTTTTCATTCATTTGTATCACTGGATATAGCCCGTGGATTTCATTTGTTTCCTTGACTCAATCACACGCTAAGAGAATGTGTGGAGAAATTGCAGCTTTTAAAGACCCCTGATGAGCGTCAGCGTAGACTGGAGGAAATTCCTGAGATACATGCAGATCCAAAGATGGATCCAAGTTATGAATCGGAAGACAAAGATAGTGAAACTGAGAACAGTAGACAAGGTTTTCCTTTTTATCACTGAGACTAATTCCTATCTTAATCTGTATGTTTACCCGTAACTGTAAACATCTGGTGTGCATGCAGATGCTTTCATGAGATCCAGGAGCTCTAGTTTTAATAGTAGAGGAAGGGAACCGATCTCCCCTAGAATTGATACTGCCATGAAAGATTCTTGGAGTGGTACTGAAAAGGTGTCCAGTAAAATTTGGGATCCAAGCCGAGACCTATCCAGCAATAAGTATTCAGTCAATGCTGGACATAATGGTGAGTTTGTGGTTGAAAATTCAACATTGGGAAGAGGTGCAGGGAGACTAGAAGCAAACAACATTGGTAAGATAAGTTCAGCTGCTAACTCCGAGCCTGCTGAATGGGCCCAGCATTCTGTACCTCAGCCTGAGCCATCTTCTGGTGCGGCATCCAGTACCCCTCAGTCATCTTCTTCGGCCAGGCCAGGGGGAAAAGCTGTCAAGACAAATGTATCAGGAAAGATATGGCATTATCAGGACCCTTCTGGAAATGTGCAAGGACCCTTTTCTATGGCACAGTTGCGAAAATGGAACAACACTGGTTACTTCCCTGCTGATCTAAGAATCTGGAGAACCACTGAGAATCAAGCCAATTCCATATCTATAGCTGATGCATTGCTAGGGAAAATTCCCAAAGAATATCCTGCAGTTGACACTGTTTTTCCTACTACTAGTAATACCCTGCAAACTTCACAAACCGTGTCTGCTCATTCTAACAAGACTTCTGGGACATTCTCTTTCCAAGATACAGAAAGACCAAGTACAGATCAAATGCCCAAGACCCTAACAGTATTGTCCACGGAAAAGTTTCTTGGAAATGATTTCAGGAATCTTCCATCTCCTACTCCAAAGCAAAACAATAACGGTTCAACTGGAATAGAGCATAACGTCATAGGGGCAGTTCAATCACCTGATGTTAATGGAGTGCTTTCATCTCCTACTCCAGTTTTACCTAATGTTTCAACTCAATCAGCTGCTTCTGCATCAGTTTTGAATTCTGCTCTCCAGGCTGCTGCTGCTAGTTCAATACCCAACACTCCACCAGGAAGCCTTGTAGATTCTGCAGCTTCTCTACATGCTCAATCAACTACAATGAGAGAACTTCCTGCAGTACAAATGCATAGCAATCCACCAGCTGCTGCCCAGCCTGTTCAGACTGTTGCTGGTCAGAATCTTCAACCAAATACTCCTCAGGGTTGGGCTTCCGGGGTGCACTCCGGGCAACCACAAGGGTATGGCTGGAGTTCGTCTAATGTTCCAAGTTCTTCTGGAAGTTTCTCAAATTCAGGAACCCCATCCGGGCATCAACCTGATGTCTGGGGGCCTACACAGAGCAGTCAACCAAACATGCACCTACCTCCTGCATTGCCAGACCCATCCTGGGCTGTGGGGTCCACAGGGAACAATGCACCTATGGGAGTGAGACCTGATAATCCGAACATTGGCTGGGGACCAGTACCACCTAACTCAAATATGGGGTGGGGGAATCCTACAACAGGAAATCCAAACATGAATTGGGGACCTGGCATGCAAGTGCCACCCCCTGGAAATACGGCCGGTTGGATTGGTCCACCTGGAAATACTGGACCTAATGTTCCGATAGTACCTGCAAATCCAAATCCTAGTTGGGCCCCAACACAAAATTGGGGTCCTCCAGTTCAAGGGCAAGCTCCAGGTAATATGTGGGGCATGCCAGGTGGACAAGTGGGGGGGCCTCCTCCTCCCACTCAGGGGCCTGGACTTGGTAATGGATGGGGCATGCCAGGTGGAAATGCTGGGGGGCCTCCACCCCCAGCGCAAGGACCACCACAAGGAAATTCTAATCAAGGCTGGGTTGCACCACCCAGGAACCAAGGTGCATGGAATGGCGAACAGAATCATATGGTTGGTCAGTTTCCCGGGCAAAGGAGTGCTCAGGGTCGAGATCCTGGGTTCAATGGTGGGAGACCTTGGAACAGAGAGCCATCATTTGGCGGTGATAGAGGCCCTAGACCACCGTATAGAAAGTCGGAGATCATCTGTCCTTACAACACCCATGGACGGTGTAGAAAGGGGGCAGTCTGCGATTATCTGCATCCTTAAATTCGTAAGTTTTGATACCATAAGATGTTTCTTATTTCATTTATTCTGCATCCGATATTTGCTTCTCTACTCTGAAAAAGAGCTTTGTGTATCCTTCACCCATATGATATTTATTTCCTCCTCGTATGGTTTATTTTATTTCTGATTCTTCATCTTCTCCGAGACTCTGATTTTAAAAATAGATGCAAGTTAGCAAGTATGCATGTATTGAACATTTGTGTTG
This sequence comes from Hygrophila difformis, assembly GCA_030278955.1. Lineage (NCBI taxonomy): Eukaryota > Viridiplantae > Streptophyta > Magnoliopsida > Lamiales > Acanthaceae > Hygrophila > Hygrophila difformis. Next base: position 61,362,583 of record JAOANR010000005.1, on the reverse strand, counting down.
TTCTGAGCTTTAAATGTAGTTCCATCTTATTCCAGTATTGCCCCGTGCAGTAGTGTATGAAAGGGGATGCTTGCTTTCCAACAAAGTATGAGGTAAGCTAACAATGCAATTGAGGCATATATCAGCATGCTAGCAAAGCCTCTTCGCTAGCTTTCTTACAAGGTGAGAGTACACCAAGCAAACACTTATGTCGAACGTCTGTGACTATTACAGGTAGTGCGCCGTCAAGCTGGGTGGGCTCGCGAACATCTTGATGAGCGACTCTGTAGTTTGAACTCTGCATTGATGCAGCTCAAGTTACTTAACTACCTTTCTGAGTTAGTTTTGTTTATCTGCAACTCTTTCTATCACAGAAGTAGATGACATTTACTCTACAGCTTGATAAGGTAGCTCATGGTTCTGAGCTGGTATGAATAATACATGAACAATTTTCGATAGGCGCTTGTACATACAGTCGCTCACATTTTATTTTATTTTATTTATTTTATTTTAATCTTTAGTTTGTTATTCTGATTTCTGGCCCATGATATGCGTGAATACAAAAATTTTATCTTAAATAATTGACTTTTAAATTTATGATACAAATAAGTTTTTAGTGAAAATGAGAGATGGTTTGATTTAATCCCTTTTCAAGTTTTTATTCCATTCTCCTGCAATAAATCATATACCAATTCCATTTCATTATGTGAAAGTAATGGAAGTTGTAGAAGTTTTCTTGCTTTGTGGATTTTTTAGAAGTTAGACCACTGAGCTTTTAATATAATTTATATATACATATATATTTTACAGATTTTTTCCTTTATGTATACTTACCATAAACTATTAAACAGGTTAATAAAAATATAATAATGATAATAAATGATAAACTATTATGCAGCTGAATAATGGAAAGGTAACCAACCAACCACTAACAAGGATGAATGAGTGAACTTATAGGTCGTAGCTATAATCCTGGTTAATAAATTATAAGATAAATTTTGTAATTCTTTTTGTATATTATTGTTTACCTATGGGCAGTAATGTTATAAAAGCAAAAAAAGGAAAACAAATAAATGAATTAAAAGTATTCAACTCAAAAACTTTTAAAAATAAATAAATAAAGGAGAAACCACGGTGGCTAACACAATCCTATGAATTTTGTAAAGTTAATAATGTGGTGATCCATCACTCCCCATTCACTTACCGCATTAAATATTGGGTCATCTTTTGGGGATTGGTTACGGTGCAATCACCAAAACCTGCAGCACATCAAGGCACCAATCCCAACCATTCGTTTAAGATCCAACGGTCCAAAATGTAAAAGAGTAAAATTGTCCAAATTTTTTTTAATGTCAAGTCGCTGAAAAATACACATGTCATCGCTGAACAACACTATGTATGTCGCTGAAATGCATACAGCTTGTCACTGAAAAATACTCCCTCCGTCCCATTCCAAATGTCCTACTTACTATTTTTGGATGTCCCATTACAAATGTCTTCTTTCTATAAATAGAAATAATTTTCCCCTCGAACAACTATGTGGACCCCACCATATACTCACAAACCAACTCTACCTTAATTCCCGTGCCCAACAGTAATAAGACACTTGGAGTGGGACGGAGGGAGTACTATAGTGCGTCGCTGAAATATACTATAGTGCGTTGCTGAAATATATTAAACCAAAGAATTAGGGTTTCAACTTTTTATGAAGTCGCTGAAATGCACAATATCAAGTCGCTGAAAAATACTAGTTTGTCGCTGAAATATACTATAGTGCGTCGCTGAAATATACTATACTCCGTCGCTGAAAATACACGCAAGACGCGCTGAAAACAATATGCATGTCGCTGAAAATAATATATTAATCAACAAAATCCCTGAAAATTACATACCTTATCGCTGAAATGTATTATAAAATATATTTTAGAGTAATATAACATAATTACCTTTTTACCCTTCCAGTTCATCTCAACCGTTGATTTAAAAAGCTAATCAACGGTTGGAAAAAATCACAGTACATCATGTCAGATCTCATAATTGTACCCTAACTTCTTCCCATCTTTTGTACGTTAACCTCAGTCCTTTAGATTACATAATTTGAGCGTGGAATTATGTAATGTCAAAATATGATTATGTGATTATTTGAGAATTTCATCATAAAATTACGGTGGATCATCATAATCCATCTGGTACATTATCAAGTAATATAATCATCATAAAAAAAGAATATCAGACAACACAATCTGCATATGCAGATTCGGCACAGTCCATTCCCCATTAATTTCGGTATGTTATCGAGTTTAGCTTCCTTGTCTCACTCTAAAATCTACAATACCAAAGACGAGTCCCCATTCTACTTCAATTCAATCCTTAGTAGTTATGGATGTCTCCAAACAAAAGAAATGGTTTATGCACATACATACATACAAAGACTCATATTCAAACTCGATCTCTTACTATTGAAAAAGTTAAGAGTTAATTACTTCCATGCAAGCTAAGCGCCTTCAATCCATATGCAAAATAACAGTCTTATTCATATAGTACTATAATTCTAATATCCTATTATATCGGCTTTATATGGTTAATTTGCAAATAAAATGTGTAAGGTTTGTAGTTGTACTCCCTCCCTTTTGTTTTTGTTGCAACATTTGCAAAATTGCTACTATTCATTCACACACTTTGACTTCAAGTTTTATTATAGATATACAAGTTATAATATAGCCAAATGAGATATTGTTAGATTCGTCTCGTCGAATAGTTTTTAAATATCGAACTTTTAGAATTTTTACTTGTACCGAACTTGAGTTATTAATGGTTTAAAATATGCATTGGATTGCGTGCACTGTGGGTCCGTTGTAATTTTTTTAAAAATGGAGGAAGTACTATATAGTAAGTATGAATTAAATTATTTCCACTTTTATTATTAGTACTACATAAGTAAGTACTAATATAAACATATGTTAAGAGTGTGGGTAATGGCAATGAATAATGATTTTCCCATATGGCATGCCTATTGCCTAATGCTATATTGGCTTTTGCCTTATCTCTACTTTATCCAACACCAATAATTCATTCATTCATTCATTTATATTTATACGCCATTCAATATGTTCGTGCTTTGCCCTCCTGGTCCACATATTTTTAAAATCCTATTACCTATTGCCTGCCTTATTTTTATTTAATTTTCCCATTATATATATATATATATATCTCATTTCATCTTTGAAGCATTGAGACAAATTTTATGAGACTGCAAAATTCGTCACACGTCCATTATTAAGTGGAAGAGATTGATATGATAGTGAATTAAAATTTTATACTACTATATATAAACGTTGAAATGCATAATGTTGTAAAGAAAGATAAGGTACCGTCTCGATATTTTTGTTACAAATGGTTTTATAACACTATTCACTGTTTAACTTTGATTTACGTTTTTATCATAGCTATGTAAGAAAAAATATAATCAAGTGAGATCTTGTTAGATTCATCTAATCGTGTAGTTTTAGACAATAAACTTTTTATAACTTTTCGTTGTACACAATTTAAGTTATTAACCGTTAAACATGTGTATCAATATGCATGCTAGTTGGGTCCGTAATAAAAATAATGGGACGAATGAAATATATATGTGAAACTAATTAAAACCAAATTATTACCTAACTACTTAGTAACATGTGAAGCTACAGTGTGTATTATTCAACTTTATTGAATTTTCTGGTAAATGAAAAATCAAATAAGATGGTGAAATATACCAAACAGATAGCATTAAAACCTAACGGATAACGCCTAAATTAAATTCAGATCTCTTATTGAATGCTTCTTTTTGGTTTATTAATGTAATAATACGTAATTATTTATTTACAATATTGTTTTAATTTATTTAAAAATTACAATACTATTATTTTAACCATAATTTGTGGTTTTTCTGACTTAATCCAAGTAATTAAGTCCTTAAATTCTAATTTAAATGTTGGAGGCTCGATTTTACGCTGGCGGTATATCCCTCCCCCTTATAAGAACTATCATTATTTACATTTTTCTTAAAACGGGATTTACATTTACCTAAATTTTTACCCCAACATCGAAATTAAAGGGAAAAAGTTGAAGGGAAGATGAACATTGGAAGTGTCACACGCCATACAGCACCCAACCCCCCTAACGTGCATCATTATTCATGCCACAAATGTGCATGCGGGCCCCACAAACCTTTCCGTTGTCATAACGCAATACTCCTACTAGATAGATTTAGAGCATGTTTGGAATGACTTTTTTTCAAGTGTTTTTGGCTTTTGCTTCTGCCAAAAGTATTTTTGAAGAAAAAAGAATGTTTTGGCTTTTTAAAAAAAGCAAAAGCACCTCGAAAAGGTGCAAAGATACTTCTGGGAGAAACACCCCCTGGGCTGCTTCTCCGGAAAGCCGAAGCCAAAAGCACCTAGTAATGCGTGCAAAGTCTTAAATGCCCCTACTACTTAATATAAATTACACTATAAATATAACTTATTCCCATATAAAAAGTCTTTTTTTGGTAATTACTTCATTTCAAAAGCACTTTTTACTTTTACACATCCAAACACACTTTTAAGAAAAAGCTGCTTTTCAAACTTTTCATCCAAACACAAAAGTTACCTGCTTCTGCTTTTGGCTTTCACTTCTGCTTCTACTTTTGGCTTCTGCTTTTTTCAAAAGCAAATCCAAACGGGCCCTTATACCAGTAGAGTAGGGAAAAAAAGGATAAATTGGTCCTTTTTCTTTTCAAAAAATTCAAATCAGTCCTTTTTCTTTTCAAAAAATTCAAATCAGTACTTTTTCTATTTTATTACCAAAACAGTCCTCTACAAATGCTAATTATGTCCAAATCAGTCATTTTTTCACTAATTATATTCTAATTGCTGACGTGGCAAGGGTTTTAATTTAAACCTGACACGTGTGCATAATATTAGTCCTTTTTCTTTTATCTTTTGTCAATTCAGTCATAAACTTTTATTTTGTTCTATTTAGTCCTCTACCACAATTACTCATTTTTATATTAATTGGTCTCAAACCTTTCAAATTATTTCATTTTAGGCCCAGAACCTTAAATTTTTTATTATTACTAATACATTTATCAAATAAATGCCCAACATACTTCCGTAAATAAAATTAAATACCAAACCTCATACATTGGGTTTGACCGCCTTGTTACCGGGTCTTCGAAGTTCCGAATTTTACGGACTCTCTCTAACCACCCGACCGTAACGATGGTTCATTGGTTCTGGTTTCCTTCAGCAACAAACAACACAATCATACTTTGTGGACAATAAAATTCAGGCTATTTTTTTAATATTTTTAATAATATTAATATTTTCAATAAAACCAAGGCTTCCTGTATCCATAACCTTCCAAAAATTCAAGTTAAATCATTTACTCAAATATTTGTTACATCCTAAGGTAGGACGCAAAGTAAGATTCTGTTGATTGTTACTGAAGGAAACCAAAACCAATGAACAATCGGTTGCGGTCGAGTGGTTATTAGAGAGAGTCCGTAATATTCCGGTACTTGAAAGACCCGATAACAAAGCAGTCAAACCCAATATATGAGGTTTGGTGTTTAATTTTATTTAGAGCCCGTTTGGATTGGCTTCTAGGGAGGTGCTTTTGGCTTTTGCTTCTGTCAAAAGCACTTCTAGTAGAAATTAGGTGTATGTTTTGGCTTTTAAGAAAAAGCAAAAGCACCTCGAAAAGCGAAAAAAGTGCTTCTGGGAGAAGCAGCCCAGGTGGTGCTTCTCCCAAAAGTAGAAGCCAAAAGCACCTCGTAAAATGTGCAAGGACTTAAATACCCCCACTACTTAATATAAATTACACTATAAATATATCTTATTATCATATTAAATAGCATGTCCTTTTTGGTAATTACCACACTCTAAAAGCACTTTTCATTTTTATCCATCCAAACATATTTTTAAGAAAAAGCCGCTTTTCAAACATTCCATCCAAACACAAAAGTTACACGCTTTTGCTTTTGACTTCTGCTTCTGCTTCTACTTTTGGCTTCTGCTTTTTTCAAAAGCCAATCCAAACGGGCCCTTATGGAAGTATGTTGTGCATTTATTTGATAAATGGATTAGTAATAATAAAAAATTTAAGGTTCTGGGCCTAAAATGAAATAATTTGAAAAGTTTGAGGCCAATTAATATAAAAATGAGTGATTGGGGTAGAGGACTAAATAGAACAAAATAAAAGTTTAGGACTGAATTTGCAAAAGATAAAAGAAAAAGGACTAATATTATGCACACGTGTCATGTTTAAATTAAAACCATTGCCACGTCAGCAATTAGAATATAATTAGTGAAAAAAGGACTGATTTGGACATAATTAGCATTTGTAAAGGACTGTTTTGAAAATAAAATAGAAAAAGGACTGATTTGAATTTTTTGAAAAGAAAAATGATCTATTTATCTTTTTTTCAGTAGAGTAGTAGTAGTAGATCTTCGACCGGCTCGAGGGCAGAAACGTCATTTCATCCAGACAAAGCCAACTCCCGTGATAGATTCTCCCTCGCCTTTTCAACGGCTAATCGTCATATCAATTATCACATCCACCCATCCGCCTTGATTTCTTCAAATTCACTCCTGTTTCATCAGTCCTGACCCCGCCTTCTACATTTACCATTTTGCCCCCCACCTTTTTTTTTTAAATTTTAAAATTTTAAAAACTTTCAATCCTTATCCATTATTGTGACGTCATTCTGCCCCTTTAATGCAGTTTTGACGCTATGATACACACACATAGGAGGTAATTTGAATTTGCAAGTTAATTTGCAATATTCCAACTTAGGTATTCCTGTTTCTTTCTTGAAGGAAATTGCATCGAACAAGATTTTCTTCGATTTCTAAAATTAAGTAATTCTACTAAAAACTGCAAAATAAATTAGTTTCTTAGCAATCTAATAAAGCAAAATAAGGACTAAAAAGCTCATAAAGCTCCTACCATAAAATCTCCCGTCTACTGGCCCGGCCCTGCTTTCTATCCGGTTCACAAAACCGGTTCCAAAATCAATCACCACTATTAATCAATCAATGTACGGCCTATATGCTCTGGCCCAGAACCGGCGGCGGGGCCGCCTCCTCTGTACCAACTATCATCTCCTTTCTACGCCGCATCTCCAGAACCTTCCGGTGACTGTTTGAGTGCACTTCCTGTGAAAAAGTCGGGCTACAGGCCGGCCGATATTCGGGGAACAGCCGGCCGGACTTGAACCGGACGCCGCAGGCGTTACAAAGTGTTTTAGGCCCGAGTGGTCCGGTCCGCCACTGCGGCGTCTTCTGAACCAGGCAGTGCGTGCACCGCCGTCCGGTTTCCGCCTCCAGCTTCCTCTTCTGTCGTTTCACCGGCGGTTTCTCGGCGCTGGAGAACCAGTCCATATCCTGAACCGGGTTCTCGGATTGGACCAGTGACATGGTTGACGACGAACCGTTACAGGACGATGTCGTTGAGAACGAGTCAGCCGACGTCGGCGGCGGAGAATAGGTTAGCAGCCACAGACGGGTGTTTGGCCGCCTTCTTTGGGTTCTAGGTTTTCTTGGAACCACAAAGAGGGGGAGAACCGGAGCCCCGGGTTTGCCAATCGGTTCGGCCCGTTTCGCCGGAAATTCTGTAACGAAACCGCCGGCGTGACAAAGCAAGGAGTCCTCCGATGAGGAATCGTCGACTATTTGGGATAACCACTCCAAATTCTCCATTTCCTCAACCTAAATTTAAAAAATTATTCAGAAACATAGCAAAATAAACTAAGAGAACCGAAATGATAAATACAAATACGAAATACTCACGGGAACGGCGAATTCCCCAGCGGATAGGCAGTCCAATTCGTCGGCGCCGGAGAAGGACGAGGAGGACGATGACGGCAAATTCGAATTCTCCTTTTGAGAAAAATCGTCATTCTCCTGTATATCCTGAAACTCCATTTCCGCCGAGTCCAGGTTCAGGAGGTCTTCAACAGGGAAATCCTCACCCGCCGCCGCCGCGCCGGTCAAACACCAAACGTCATCGTTGTAAATCACCTGCGAATTCGATTTAACACCCATTTGCGAAAGAAAACTGGCCTTCAACGCCCTAACTTCAATGCAATCCATCAATTCAAATTCAAAATCCCTAAAACTGCAACTCAAATTCTAAAAATCAAATTCAATCACCCAAAAGACAAAGAAATCAAACCCAAAACGAAGCCCAACAAAAATTACTTAAGAAAACAAGAACCCGGATTTCTAACTAACAAGAAAACACAAGAACAAGAATAAAAAATAGGACAAAGGGTGCGGGGAAACTACAAAAAGGCAAATGAAACAAAACGAAACTGGTGGTGGGTTAATGGTTTTTTCCCCTTTTTTTTTATTTCCTTTTTTGAAAAATAAATAAATGAAATTTATTTATTTATATGGGATTATTTTTTATGAGTGAATAATGCGACATGGGTGATGGCTGACTGACTTTTCTTCGATTTTTTCTGTACGTAAAGAATGGACAATAGAAAAAGAAGGGATTGTTCCAAATGGAAGAGTTGGGGAATAGGGACCAAATCAACTGCCGATTCCTAAGTTTTCACCAAAAAAAAAAAAAAAGGCTCAAGTCAAAAAATAAATGGTAAATGAGTTGGATTGAAATATAGGGTCAACACGGATTCTTGTTTCGATCAGTGCGTCAGTTGCATCCAACCGACGGTGAGGATGCATCAGGTCTTTTGGTCCTGACCTTACACGTGGAAATGTAGAAGTACAATAATTAATTAGGATCTACTAATAATAATTCTAGAATGACAGCTTTGTTGTTTTTGTAAAATGTTAAACCGCGTTGGATTATTTATTAGGAGAACATTATTTATTTAATTGTAATTGGTGAATTAAATTTAAATTTTGAGTATTCAATGAAAAAATATTTAATTAAAATAAATGGTTTTACATTTAAGAGTAGATTTTATTATACCATAAATATTGTTTGTAACTTGTAAGTAACATTTTATTACAATGAACATTTACTTACTCTACATTGACTGCAATAATTAATTATAGTTTTTTACATTATAAAAAAAAATAATAAACATAATTCAAAAGATATATCTAATATTTACCAAAAATCATAAAATGGAAATATATAGAGAGAGATATAAAAGTCAAGAATTGGATAATTATAAAGAAAAATAAATGGACGAAAGCCATCGCAAACCTTGTGCTGTGTTGATTTTTTTCTCTTTAATTGTCTTTTCAAAGTTTAAAGTGCAACAAACAAAGAAATATTTAGGGTTCATCTCCTCCCGCTTTTTTCTCCATTTCCAATTAGCATGGGTCCCGTTGTATAAAATAGCACTCCTTATTTATGCCTATTATTTTTTATTTTGAGAAATATTTTTTTTAGAAATGTTAACATAATATGATAGTATTTCATAATGTATTCCTTACAAAAAAAAAAAAAAAAAAAAGAAGAAGAAGAAGAAGAAGAAGAAGATTTATAACAAATACCCTCCGTCCCACTTAACTTGTCTTGTTTCACTTTACACATAATCCAATGCACTTTTTCAACCGTTAATATCCCAAAATATGTACAACAAAAAATTATGTAAAATATATATTCCAAAACTACATGATTATACAATTCTAACAAGACTCAACTCGACTATTTTTTCCAAATATATACATGCAATAGAATCGAGTCAAAGTAGAACAATGAACAGTGTCAAAAAGTCAAACAAGACACGTTAGCTGGGACGGAGGGAGTTATAATATATAGATAAACATAGTACTAAATTAACATTCTTCCATTATTATGAAAATCATAAATAAAGTATATAGATATAATTTTTATTTGCAGTTGTATCATAAGAATAATAGCACGAACTCCACCAATTAATATTGCATGCAAGAAGTAAGATTAAACTCATAATCATTAGTAGTTCATTACATCAAATGTTGTTATTTTATTTTAAGTGTACCAAAATTAGATAATGAAGTAGGTGGTCACTCTTATTGCATTTCCATCCCAAATTGCTCTCTTCCACATTTTTTTTACCAAGACAAAATATAATCCACTACTTAATTAGAGGTGGAAATCAGTGATTTACGTTAAATTGTAATTTTTTAATGTGAAAAAAGTCTAAAAATTTGTAGGAAAAAAAAAAAGGTTCAACTGCAAAATTCACTAAATTACAACATAACTATCCCATAATTAGTACTCTGCATTTTCACTTGCATATAGGAGTACTTGGTAAAATCTTATTTTAGGTGGTGCATTATTAGGTTATTGAATTCAAAAATAAAGATATGATAATTGTAAATGACTTTGATGGAGTCTTCCCAAAACCCACTTGAAATTATGCACCGAACGAATTACTTATTAATGAAATAATGCAACTTACACTTGATATCACATCACATGGCACTTAACATATTATTAGAAGTGCAGACTTAGTAGCAAAAATAGTCAACAGTAATATAGTATTGTAATAGAAGTAGTATATATAAGTGGGGTTGCATTGCACCATTGCATTTAATTTGCATTTGCCTTTGATGCCCACCACTTGTTTTTTCAACTATTGTGCTATTATTATGCCACTCTGCCTTTCCGCAAAAACTTCCATGTTCCATTCTACTATACTATGGTGGATTCAATTTATATATATATATATATATGTTTGAAAATTTGGATATCATATATGGCTACTCCTGTATTGTTCGTTTCATTTATATGGCGATAATTATAATAAAGTTTAAATTCTAATTGATTTTATTTTTGTTTTTTTGTAGTTTCAATTAGTTACGATTCCTTTTCAATGAAGAGAAACAATTTGGAAAACTAATACTATTTGCAATTAATGCTGAAAATGTGTTCAAGTATTTCTGAATTATAAAAACGTGACAACTATAGGATATTAGTTTTATTTTTAAAGGTCCTTAAACATTGGTAATGGTCTAGTATGCTTCTTAATTTAATACTAATATACTGATTTGCTTGTTGCCTTGGGTTATATGGTCTATATCATCACTAATTGATTATATATCTCATGAGACAATGATTTTCTAGGTCATTTTATAAATTTTGTGAGGATGATTCATTTATTTATACATAATTTCAAACATTTCCTATTCAGGCTTGGTTAAGATATTTGGAAAATGAGAAGTTGCTTTGTAATTTCCTTGATAAAACTACTTCGGTGATGATAAACCTACATATTATGTTCGTAATACTTTTAAGATCTCATATCGAATAAGATATAAGATTCCCTTTAAAAATAAAAGACCTGCACTTGTTACTATGTTTAACTTATCAAAAGGATCTCAATACATTTCACTACGACCATGATTTTTTTATTATTCTTTTTTTTTTACATATATACACTCATTAAATAAATTTTATGGATTAAATAAAAATAATATAAAAATAAAATATAAAATAGAATTGATATGGAATATTTATTTATTCTGAAAAATAAAAGGTTATGTTGGATATATAATTACTGTAATTATTTTATAAAAATGGATATGTATTGTACTCCCTTCGTTCTTTTTTAGTTGTTTTTTAGATATTAAAAAGTGTTCCGCAATAGTTGTCATTTTTAGGTAGTTATAGGTAGTTATGCTATATTTTTACTATATTGTCCTTCACTTTACATAAATGCTATTTGTTGACATTTATTAAGAATGAATTTAGTTGAAGGGTAAAAATGTAAATTTATGAGTTAATTAATCAAAATATAGATTATTGAAATTGAATTGAAAGAGACAACTATTTAAGAACGGATGGAGTACCTCATATAAAATTATATAAAAATAAAGGGTTGTTTGAAGATGTCCTCAGGCGTAATTATCTCCTGTTTATCAATTCCAACACATATCACTTTCAAAGAATATTATACTAATAACAATTAATACTGTTACAGGCAATCAATAGATTGAATGGGTCCACTGTTAACACTTGTTTTTATTTTAATTTGAAATATTAATTAATATAATTGCTTCAAGTATCAGTCATGGCAGTTGCCTCATTTTCTTGATATGGTTCAACAAACTTGCCTATTAAATACTCTTAAAACATAGCTCCACATGGCATACGCTAAAGTACTACAATAATGTATTCCTTTTTATTCTTATCTTATACTCCCTCCGTCCCACGAAGTTTGAACCCTATTCCTTTTTGGGGTGTCCCACGAAGTTTGAACCCTTTCCGTTTTTAGAAAAATTAAATTAATATAAGTTTGATTAGAATCTTAATTATTGTCAAATCCCATTAAAAATACTTAGTTTTACTATTCTGCACAAATTCCAATGCATTATTACTTTCCTACACAAAGTCCCTTATATTTCTTTAACTCTTAATATTACAAAATTGATACAAATAAAAATTGTATAAAATATATATTCTAAAACTACACGATTAGACGATTCTAACAAGACCACATTTGAATATTTTTCTCAAATTACATTACTACGATAATATTAAGTCAAAGTTAAACAATAAATAATATCAAAATTCATTATAATCTTAAACACAAATACCCACACCACTTTAACTACTAAACTCCACTACCTAAATTACCGTGCCCAAAAGAAAGGCTTCAATCTTCGCGGGACGGAGGGAGTACTACCTTCATACTACCTCCGTTCTCATTTAAGTGAGACATTTGCATAGTAATTACTATTCATTGAGTAATTTTAATCAATTTTTTTAACATAGTTGTATAAGAAAAAACATAGTCAAGTGAGATCTTGTTAGATTCGTCTAATCACGTAGTTTTATAATATCAAATTTTTATAATTTTCACTTATATACAACTTGAGTTATTAACCTTTAAAAATGTGTCTTGGACGGCGTGAAATGTAGGAATTGTGCATTTAAAAGAGAACAGATGTAGTATATACATATCATTTAAATGTATGCTACGCATTTTTTGGGGTTTAAAGATTGTAGATGGTGTACCATGACCCCAATGAATAATCAAGACTAAAGTTTTGGGTATTAAATTTTTGGTTCATATAATTATTTCTTTAATAGTACTTGTTGTTAAATAATCACACCATTTCTATATTTCATGCAATTCAAAACATTATAAATCAGTAATAACTCATATTGTATGTAAACAAAAATGATAAAAATTTACTACTATAAAACTACGTAATTAGATAAATCTAATAAGATCTCACTTGACTATATTTTTTTTATATATAAATATGTTAAAAAATTTAATCAAAATTACTTGATTAATAGTCACTATTATACAAATGATTCAATTATACAAATGATTCAATTAAAAAACAACGAAAAAGTATTTTGTAGTATGTTAAAAAACAATGGTCACATTTAATCATAATTATTTTTATTTTAAACAACCAGAGGGAAAAGTTTATTATATTTATTAATATAATAAATATAATCAGAATGTCAAATAGTTCTATAGTACCAGTACCACTGAATTGCAGCATAAATTGTGGGCCTAATTGGCGCGGTCGAAACAGATGGCACCTAAATGTCCAAAAAGTCATGTTTAACTTATGTAATGTGTATGGGACTGTATGAGTGTATGTACCCAAACTGGTTGGTTCTTTAAATACATCAAAAAAAAAAATTTACCGAAACAAAATTAAGATTGTTGTTATGAAGATAGCATAATTATAGTATTTCATGACTCTAGCACAATTCTCATTGTATTCTCAGTTTATTTTACCCTAACTATATACCACATTCAAACTGCAACTCTAACAGCCAGAGGTATCTTCACAACATGAAGCCCATCTTCCCAAATCAAACTCCCAAATGAATAGCTTCCCACGGCTTCAATCCTTGACCAAAACTTCACTTTAAACTTGAGCTTACTCACACCATCCCTAAAAAACAGCATCGGTGGTTCAACCGAGACATCAACCCCTGCCGGAGCTTCAATCCTCGCCACATACGCCGACAAACTTGGCCCGACATTTGTCACGACTCTTGACACGGTAAAACTTTTCCTTAACTCGGGTATAGTGATCGATGGCAAGTTAAAGTTGGCGAGGAAATTTCTCATTTTCGCGCACACTCCAATGGTCCTCGTTAGCAAGCTAATCGCGGTCGCATTGTAACCTAATGCACATAGGAAACGAGCGTGATCCTGCGAACCAACATCGTATACTAGACCGGGGGAGATGGCCCTATTGGGATCGACATGACCACCACCGTAGTCGAAGGGATCGGCTCGCTTGTGTGGAGCTGCTTCGGCTATTATAGCATGACCATATTCATCCATTGACGATGCTGCAGCAACATCTTTTTTTTCATTATTCGAGTATTCTACTAACAAGGAACATGAAATGACTTGTTGAAACATCATCATCATTCACCATAATTTTCTTAATTACCTGTTGTCATCAAGGCAGACTGAAGTGCAGCAGGGCTCCACTTGGGATGAATGGTCCTTAAAAGGCTCACAATTGACGATACATGAGGGCAAGCCATTGAAGTGCCCGACGCGAATTTGAACTTAAACGGATAATCAAGCTCCTCCCCGAACTTCCTAGATGGTTGCGCGGCTGAAGCAGCTGACCACGCAGCCAAAATGTTAACCCCAGGAGCTGCAACATTGGGCTGCAAGCCATGTTCAAATATGTGTTACAATAATAATATTCACAGAATTCGCACGCGCCTCAAGACACAGCGTTAGCCGGTTACCTTTAGCACCGTGGGCGATAAAGAGCTCGGTCCTCTAGATGAAAAAAGCGCTACATTTGGTGAAACTTGATGCCCTACATCCGTTATTGGAGCATCAAATTTTACAACAGGTTCGCTGTGATGAACAACCTTTCAAGTTTTAAAATTTAAACTATGTTGCTAAGATAAATATTGCGAGGCATGCTTAAAATTGAGGACAATTACCTCGTTGATGCGATGTAAGAGAGAAGAGAAGTGCCGACAATGAAGTCTACTTGGGCACACGGCACATCCAAGCACAAGTTGACCTCTTTCGTCGGGTACCTTGCGAACACGACCCCAACGCCCCCGGCTTCCTTAACAGATCTCGCTGCAGTGATGGGAAACCTCTGCGTTCGAGTTTCAAAGCAGAGGACAACCTTTCCATTCGCTAATGTGGCGTTGAGGGACCGATAATTGCAACTCCTTGCGTCGCTTCCATCTGCATCGTCGGCCGTGATGTCTTCGCCATACACTATCGGATACAACTTGTTGAGATCCATCCCTACATACAATGCCTGTCCCTACAAAAAAAAAATGAATGTCCATTTTACGCGACGATTCTATAGTATTTCCATTTTCATACATATATGTATCATATTTGGTTATAGTTATATTGTACCACGAATGTTTGGTTGTTTCCAAGGGTGACGGTGACAGGAAAGTAACGATCGATGGTGGTTGCAGCGACGGTGATGACCCAAGGAGCTGTGTTCCCAACAGTCTCAGGGAACGGTCCGCTATTGCCACCGGAGCACACGACAGGAATCCCAGCGGCGACAGCATGGAACGATCCAATGGAGACGGCATCATCGACGTAAGTTGCCAGAGGGGGCAATGAGCCGAGGGACATTGAGATCACATCCACCCCATCGTGTATTGCGTCGTCGAATGCAGCGAGGATGTCGGCCGAGCTACAGCCGCCGGTCGCCCAGCACACCTTGTACACGGCTAGCCTGGCCGATGGCGCTCCTCCTCTGGCCGTCCCCTGCCCCAACCCTGAAAAGCTCGCGTTCTGGACACGGTTGCCGGCTGCTATGGACGACGTGTGTGTGCCGTGGCCTTCCGCATCTCGCGGGGAGAGGAACTCGAAGCCGCCATCAGTGTCGAGCGCCCCAAATTCTGCCTCGTAGCCTTTTATGTACCAACGTGCACCGATAATCTTCCTATCACACAAACAGACAGAAGCAATTAATGGAAATGGAAATTGAAATTGTGGTCTGTGGACAGTTTAGGAGGACAAACTTGTGTCTTACCCATTGCAATGGGCGTCATCGAAGTCTTGGCCCTTTTGGCAAGTTCCTTTCCAACTCACTGGAGCCTTTTCCATTCCATCATCTCT
The DNA here is from genome assembly GCA_030278955.1 of Hygrophila difformis. Classification (NCBI taxonomy): domain Eukaryota; kingdom Viridiplantae; phylum Streptophyta; class Magnoliopsida; order Lamiales; family Acanthaceae; genus Hygrophila; species Hygrophila difformis. The sequence goes on along the minus strand of JAOANR010000005.1, from coordinate 61,346,574 downwards.
AAAGCTGTCGGATTCAGGCCATATTCCTGCACTAAAATCGCGTAAATGACTTTTAAATGAGGTGGTCATTCATCTGATTAAATGTGTACTAACCCGAGTCGAAAATGCCAATGATCGAACCACTTCCGGATTGGCTCTTTTGTAGAATTCCATCACTCGCGTGAGGATCCACTTGCAAATAATCCCAGCTTCTTGTTGTGTCCAGTTTGTATATCCTGTTGGGAATCACTCGAACAACCCCAGGCAAATCTTGTAGGAAACCAAAAATTGTACTATTACACATAGTCTCTTTTCAGTCTTCAATTTTTTTTTTGTTTGTTTCACATTATTGATTAAGAAAATACCATTACAATTACCTGCAATGAGTTTGGCCTGAGAAGGTGTCAGGACAGCAGAAAATCCCGAGAATCCGTGTTTGTAGGTGTAAAGAATGGATCCCACGGCAGCCTCTTTGCTGGTAATCAAGAATTAGAACTTGTGATACATTTGAGGACAGCTTTTTGTACTTACAGTGAGTAATTGATACATAAATTCATAAACACACTTCCACTGAATTCCCCTAAAACTTCCCACCCCACAGTGAGGACAGCTTAGTTGGTTGGTAAGTTGTATTTTATAGGGTTCTTTCATTGCCGTTTAGTTCCTATAATAATTGTAAACAAAGTTTAAATAAAATAAAATGAATGGATCACATCAATACCAGCATCAATGAGATTATATTAATCGTCTTCCTCTTGAAATTCTGGGAATTGAAAATGCATGATAAGAGGTGTTTCAATTGGATTATAGTAGTAGTACCTCTTTACATTCTAAATCCATCTATAAATAATAATAAATTTAATTCAACTAGCCAGTACCGTCTTCATTGTTTTCCGCATACATTTTCTTTTGTGGTTATACTATTTTGTAGCACCTTTTTCACATTCCAAATGTAATTCTGAGAAAAATGAAACGAATGAAGTATATATCACTGTAATTAGAAATAAAATAAAAATATTTACCTTCCAAGAATGGTAGAGAGAAACTCGTGGTGGGAATTCTCAACAACCTCAGCTACATCATCATTTGCCCTGGCTCCCATATAAACTATGTGAGCCTGATTCATAAATCAAATAATTAAATTAACTTAATCTGTGATTCAATCAATACAAATTTAAGAACCCAAACAATAATTTGAATTATACTATATCTCATTATATAAATTAAAAACAAATACTAAAGCAAAGACCCCCCACATGGCTGGATGCTGCAGAAATGCCTGCAAACCAAAAACACTGAAGAAGAGCTTCGAGGAAAAGAAGAACACGAGTCAAGTGAAAAGCCATAATAGTAAGTGAATTCAACAAAACACAAAAGCAAATAGTACTAATTATATACTAGCTAGTATATATTTGGGGAAAGGCACCTTCTGTGTGCCAAAGTGGCCCGTAATGGCTAATGAGTGTGTATATTCATATTGGGCAATTACCTTCGGTGGTGATTCTTGAAATCTTCTAGTATTTCAAAATTGTGCTTTTCTTGTTTTATTTGTTCATCTAAATAACATTATGTATTTAGTAATTTATATTTCATCATTTTCGACACTTCTATGTTTTACGAGCTCTTTTTAGACGACATTAAAAGGCTAATTGTGATTGCTTAAACGTACTTTAAGGACTAATTAATAAATAATTTATATTAAAAAAAAAAGTTTCTTAATAAAAATGTGGGCCAAGATAAAATTTGTTGAAAATTATACTTCCTTTGTATTGATTTACAACACCATAGATTTTGAAGGGAGGTGGGGAGAGATATTTTTACATTATATTGGACATTGGTGAAAGGAAAGCTTTACAAAGATTTAGAGGGTGTTTGTTTGTGCGTTTTGGGACAGATTATCTGATTATTGCGTTTGCAAAACGCAAATAATCAGTTAATCCTGTTTGTGTACTAACTTCTAATAATCTATTATTTGCGTTTTGAGGGAATTAAAAATGCAAATCCAAACACTTTTTAATGATTATCTGATTATTGCGATTTGAAACAGCATAAACTCATTCAAACACTTAATTTTCTACAGCACGTTTTGTTACAGCAATTATCTGATTATCCGTTTTCTAAACGCTACAGCACTTTTTAAAACGCACATCCAAACACCCTCTTAATAATAAAGCATAACAGATTAATAAAATGATACCTTAATAATAGTAGTATCATAGATTATGGAGTAGTATCGTGCTAAAAAATAATTTTTTTTATTTTTTTTTTTTTTTGCAACTAGCATATTGATGATAGTCCTATATATATTGTTTAATTTATATAGATAATTCGTTGAAATTAAGAGTTTTCTGAATTATAATAAGAGAAATAAAGTCAAACAGGAAAACCAAAAAAAAGAAGGCATCGACATTGGCGAGTTAGTGGGATTTATTGTAGCCCATTTTTTTGAGGATTTTTTTTTACCACCAATAATTGAGTTACTGTGGCACATTTCACGTGGGGTAAGTAATGGTTGGCTCCCCATTTTCATCATATCATCATGTTCATCAGTTCTTCATGTATCACTCAAAGTCTTGAATGCTCATCAAATAAGTATTCCCTTCTAATTCAAAGTATTTATTTTTCAAGGTTGTTGTCTCTATGTTTTATAAATAAGTTAAATTAAAATAATTATGTTGAAATTAAAAAAATAATTGTAATGAAGTGAAGAAATATGGATAATAAATCATTATTACAGTAATTTTGAAAAAGATGCTAGAATCCTCATATCTTGAATTTGATCGAGTGGTAGATAAACATATTTTGAGACAATTTAATGTAATACTAGTATTTTATGATTTAATTCGCTGTCATCATATATTATTATACTATTACTTCCTCTGTTTTCATATAAATGCACCATTCGTGCATTTCACGCTGTTCAAAATGTATTTTTAAATGTTTATTACTCAAATTATATACTCCCTCCGTTCCACTTAACTTGTCGTGTTTGACTTTTGCACACAATCCAATGCACGTTTTCAACCGTTAATATCTTAAAACATGTATAATGAAAATTTATGTAAAATACATATTATAAAACTACATGATGATACGATTCTAACAAGACCCAACTCGAATATTTTTTTCAAGTATATACTAGCAATAATATTGAGTCAAAGTTAAACAATGAACAGTGTAAAAAAAATCAAACAGGACAAGATTGGTGAAACGGAGGGAGTATTATATATAAGCAAAAAAATATAAAAATTTGATATTCTTAAATTATGTGATTAGACGAATCTAACAAGATCTTACATGACTATATTTTTTCTTATATAACTATGTCTAAAAAATTAGTCAAAGTTACACAATGAATAGTTACTACTACTATGCAAATGTTTCACTTATATGAGAACGGATGTAGTATATAGGAACAAATGTGATGTTCCCCATTGAAATGCGAGCAGCAGCACTAGCACAAAAAGAGGATTCATCCTAGTGATCCTACCATCTCATGCCTGTAGTAACACCTCATGTGGTCTGTCCAAGAATGGAGTGGAGTGTTATTTACTATTGTATAATTCAAGCGATTAGTCTTATTACAAAAAATATGTTTAAAAAAATACTACTCCCTACGTCCAGGTAAGTTGTAATGTTTGACTTTTTGGCACTGATCGTTGTTTAATTTTGATTTAATTTTGTTACAAGTATATATTTAATTAAAAAAATAGTAGAGTTGGTCTTATTAGAATCGTATAATCATAGTATACTTTCAAAATATATATATTTTATATAATTTTTTTGTTGTACATATTTTGATATATTAACGGTTGAAAAAGTGCATTAGATTGTGTGTAGAAATAAAACAAGACAATTTAAATGGTACAGATGGAGTATAAATTACAATAAAAATAGATTTTGATTAATACTAGGAAACTCCGCATTGCATGAGAGCATGATCACCAAGTGGTTGGTAATGGTATTATTAATGGAAATAATTCAGGATGCTCGGGTATATATCTATCGACTATCGGCGTGCAGATGCATGCAGTACACCGGCCAGTTGAGTAAAGTAGCGTGTGAATACTTACTTTGGCAGCCAGCAGCCGTCATCCCTACACACACGACGTACATTCATGGGGGATTGGTATAGTATTAGAATTGGTTGCCTTCAAATTTAAATTTTCATTAGGACTATGATAATGACATGATTTTTTAATTAATTATTTAACTCTGAAAGGAAAAAGACTCAAATACTCGATCCACTAACATACAGATACAGTACTACTTACTATACACTTACAGCAATAAAGATTATTAATTATTACTAGATTTTTCGCCCGCGCTACGCGCAGGATGTTAGTTTTATTTTTATTTTTTTTGCTTAACAACATATAAAGGCTACGGGAAATAAAAAAAAAAAAAAAAAAACCAGAAAAACGAAATCAATGGACCCGATGGAACCAAGTGCCAGCAGAATCTGCCTTAATAAGAGGCCCCATTCGTATGGCGGAAAGGCCCACGTCGTAAAGAAGTGTTCGTTATCAGCTCCTTTCTATTAACTAATATTAACTCGATACAAACTAATATTAACTTGATTAATTTAAAATGATAGAAGATACAACTATATTATTTTAGTATATTTATGAAAAAATATTTTTTTAATAATATATAATTTCTATTATCATTTTTTTTCAAAATAATAGAAGAAACAAATTTATAATTTTTTATCATAATACATACCAAAGTATAAATTCAAATTTTTATGCAAATAAAACATAAATAGAAAAATTAATTTATTAAGATTACCAACCCTCCTAATTATAAAAATAATTTGTATAATTAAAATAATTAAGTATATTAAAACTTTCACCTTTGTAACTCATTCTTAATCACCGAAAAAACATGTTGACTAATAAAAACATATATAAAAGATAAATCATCATACAAAAAAAGGATAAATTATCATAATATTAATTTATGTACACAAAATAATAGATTGATTTATTTTATTTATTAATGGAGTACTTATTTTCTTGTGTATATTATTTAATTTTCAACATTAGTCTTTTTGGAATATAAAGTTAAACCCATAATATATATTTTATAAAGATAATGAATTATCACCTAAAAGAGCAATATAGGCAGAACAATAAAATTATAGTTTCATGATTTATTATATTATATATTCTAATATTAGGAATAAATGACGAAGATGAATAGATTTGCAATCCTATGGTCATTGAATTTTAGGATGAAATGAATTTATTTTCTACACCTTTGATATGTATCTTTATGATAGATATACATATCTTTGAAGTAAAATTATTGTTTAAACCCATAATATATAATTTTTATAAAGAAATTAATAATAACTTAAAAGGACAATATAGTCAACATAATAAAAATATGTTCCATGATTTATTATATAGATAGATTATCATCCCTACTATTATACATATTATAAATTGATTATTCAATATATATTTTTAGTGATGTATTTTCTATTTAAAATATGGTTATTATGTTCATATAGGATTATATATTTTAGACATAAAATTTTAACCTAAATTAAATAATTTAATAATATTACAATAATATTCATTAAAAATATATATACTAATAAATAATTTATATTATATATTTTTAATCAATTTATATATTTTAAATGTCATAAAAAATTCATATCTTTTTAAGATATATATGAAGATTTTCTGAAGATTTTATTATATTAATATATAGATTTATTTCCTAAATATAGATATTGATGATGTTGAATGTGAGTTGGAATTAGTCAGCGATTAATCATCAATGACGTGGATTAATTGTAGCTATTGATTATAAAATGATGGTATAACTACTGATATAACCCTAAAGATAAAAAAGAATTAGTTATACTGAATAAGGATAAATGAGTCTGCACATACAAAAAAGTATTCATGATTTATTATATAGATAGATATAGATTACTACTCCACATTTAGGGGGTGTATTCGTTTCAGATTTTTATGGATTTTAAAAGGTCGGTTGATTTAGAAAGTCTATGGACTTCACGTAGAGTTGGTTGATTTTGTGCAGACTCTATGTAGAGTTTGACTGACTTGACAAAATCTGTAGAAATTTAGAGAGATTTTGCATGGTTATAATTTTAAAAAGAATCCATTAAAGTCTATGAAGAATTAAAATCCATAGACTGTTGAACACCACAAAATTTTTAAAGACTTTTAAAAATATGTATTGAATACACCTGGATTTTTAAAGACTTTTTAAAATCTGTATTGAATACATAAGGACTTTTTAAAATCTAAATTGAATACACCCAAACTTTTAAACTCCTAAAATATCTCATAGACTCTCTATCCAATACACCCCTTTAGTCTCGTACTAGTAGGGTTGTAAACGAACCGAATACCACAGTATTCGCTTTGATTTGATAAGCTTTTCGAATATTATCGAATCGAATCGAATTATTCTATAAGGTAATTTAATAATTAATAAAATTAATTTTAATTATTAAACTTAAATATTTAATTTGATTTATAGATCAAATTTAATATTTTAATATTATATATAAATATATTTATATTAATTAGTAAATATAGTCACTAAAATTAAATTTTTAAATTATTTAACAAAATAAATTTATATATTTATATATAATTTTAATATAAAATCGAATGTCGAATCGAATCAAATATTAATCGAATATCAAAATTTCGAATAATTTCGAATCGAATCACGAATCGAACCAAAAATATTTGATTCTTTTACAACCGTACGTACTAGTATATGTGTGTGTGTGTCCGGCAAAATGTAACGTTCGGTCCAGAAAAAGGAAATTCGAAAACAAACTAAAATATAAATAAAAATTACTCCATTTTTTTGGGGTTAGAAAAAATCACTCCAATTAAAACAGAGTCATCCAAAGAGAAATATAATCTTACCGAAAAAAAAACGAAGATATATATAATCTGTATTCACCTAAAAAGGAAAAAGATAAATATAATCTCCCACCTCTTCCAACCTTGAGCAAAAATTTAAAAAGTGTTGTTTTTTTTTGTTTTTTTTTTTTTTGAATAGCCGCAGCCGGAAAACTGTTATGTTTAGTTTAGAGTCCCCAAAATCTCTCATCTACATTTTATAGTAACTTAAAATAGCACTTTTTATTTTTAAATATTTTAGATAATCCAATTGTTTTTTTTTAAAAAAAATTAATCTAACTTTAAAATATTGGTTTCTCATAGTATTTCACTGAATAAGAATCTTACTCATGGAAGCGAGAAAATATAAATGATGTAATAATTTTATTTCCAAAAGCGAGGACTGCTAAAACGTTCGTCTATATAGGAAAAGACCACGGAGTATTTAATAAAATAAAATGAAATAAAACTCAGAAGCTCTGAAGCTCCAGTTATTTTCTCTCTGCCCAAATTTGTCGACTGATTTTTATTCTCTGTATATAAGCGCACATTCAAAATTCGACATAGGTATTTGTTGATCGATTCTCGTTGAATGGAAGCCATCAGAAAGCAAGCTTCGAGGCTCCGAGAGCAGGTCGCGAGGCAGCAGCAGGTAACGCTTTTGCTCTAGGCTGATTTGTATGTTGTTTGCTTTTGGTTTCGGTGTTAGGATTTTGTTTGTGGACGCAATCGGAAGCGGCGAGCTTCGCCGCAGATTTGAGATCTGTGCTTATTGTTGATTGTTTTGTGGTATGTTGTTGCTTATAAGTTGAAATTCGTGGCGAATTTTATGGATTTGGAATTGGAGGCGGCGCGTTTTTAATGTCCTTGATTTAGGTTTCGACCTGTGATTGTGATTGTTTTTAGATGAGATTAAGCTGGAATCAATCATGATTTAATGTATATTTTAGAAATATTAATGTTGTCGTTAACTTGGTAGTGGTGAGTTCGAGATCTTGAATTGAATCGATTTGAGTGTTAATTTGTGTGAACGAGTGTTTTTGTGCATGTTAATTGGCATGATTAGACATTTGATTTTGCTGAGACTTTCTGCTGTGGTTTATCATGGGGTCTTATGGTGAAATATCCCAGGCTGTTCTGAATAAGTTCGGTGGATATGGAGGTGCAGATAATGTTATGGCTGACAATGCTGAAATCCAACAGCACCAGAAACTTGAAAAACTATACATTTCTACTCGTGCAGCCAAGGTCGGTTTTCCTTGTTAAAGTTCGTTTGCACATCATTTATGTTCTTTATGAGGATGGGTGGGTTAAGATTATTAGCTATTCAGTTTAATGGTTGTGGATTTGGTTGGTTTGTCTTGTTTGTTTATTTTGTAATTGATAGACCTGGATTAACCTTGATATTTCTTCTTTATTTCCAGCATTTCCAAAGAGACATTGTCCGTGGAGTTGAAGGATATATAGTTACAGGATCCAAGCAAGTTGAGATAGGTCATTTTCAAAAGACTAACATTTCTTGTTTTCTGGTAGCAATTCATCAATATAGAGGTGTTGGTTTATGTATGCATCTTATTTCCTATAGGAACCAAATTGTCAGAAGATAGCAGGAAATATGGCGCTGAAAATACATGTACAAGTGGTAGCACATTATCAAAAGCAGCTTTGAATTTTGCGCGAGCACGCGCACAAATGGAAAAAGAACGCGGAAATCTGTTGAAAGCCTTTGGCACACAGGTTAGGCTTTTGGTTCCCCTAAGCGTACATAACTTATTTGATTATTAAAATGTTTTGACATAGCACATTATGCAATTAAGAGGAATAGATGATATTTGCATTCAAAGAATCCTCAGGGTGTGAAAGATTGGGTTCTGATCTCTGAATTGTATATAGGACCAATATACATCCAAGTCAATTCACTCTAGTTGGAGGTTTCATTTTCATCAGCCTGGACAACTCTGATTATGTAAATGGCTATTATTTGTCCTTTTAGCTTGATTGATGAATGCAATTTGTTTAGCAATGTTTTTTCTGTTTTGACACTATATGAATATGATTGTTTCCTGCTGCTTGCACAGTGTAGGGAGAGAACAAACCACTTAGGGATGTCAATAAAGAGGATTTAGCTTGAAAACCCCTACATTTTCAGGGGTTTCACCATTCTGACTCATTATACCTATCGGCTTCTAAGCCATGCTTGAATGGGCAACGTATGAGCAAGGGAATACCATAGCCTAGAGTGAATTGTATTGATGGATGTCTATGTTGTTTTGATTGATGCACTCTGTGCTTTGTGTCATGATATTCTGTTTCTAGATTATTAAATTATTTTCAGTGTCTGGTTGGCTACATTACTTGATAAAATGTTGTAGTTTTCGAGTTTGTTAAACAAAATATAGGTTTCTGGTTTTACTATTCCTTTTGCCCCTACCCCCTATTGGTATGTCAAGGGATAAAAAGTATATTGCTTTTTCATATTGTTCCACTGATCTGACTTCCCAGTCTCCAGGTAGCAGAACCCCTGAGAGCCATGGTAGTGGGAGCTCCTCTGGAAGATGCTCGACATCTTGCTCAAAGATATGATCGGATGAGGCAAGAGGCAGAAGTTCAGGTATATTGATCTTGGATAATACCCATTCTACAAGATTTATTCAATTCATTCCATCCTTCACCAGCTATTTGTACTGAATTGTTAAACCTAGATAGGCTGTTGAAGTCTCCCGAAGGCAAGCTAAAGTGAGAGAAGGAATTGCCAATCCTGACATGGTTTACAAACTTGAAGCAGCTGAAGCTAAACTGCAAGATCTGAAGTCAAATGTGGCGACTCTTGGAAAAGAAGCTGCTGCTGCAATGGCTGCAGTTGAAGCTCAACAACAGAGATTGACACTCCAAAGACTAATTGCCATGGTAATACCTTCCCCATTTTTCACTTCATGGATTGTAAAGTTCCACAAACATTCTTAAAATGTTGTTATTGATACCCATTTGTTTCAAGGTTGAAGCTGAACGTGCTTACCATCAACGAGTGCTTCAGATTCTTGATATGCTGGAAAGTGAAGTATGTTATTTATATGCAAATAATGAGCAAAATCCTTTGTCTTACATTGATTTATATTTTGATCTGATGAGTCATTGTTCAGATGATGTCCGAGCGCCAACGGATTGAAGCTGCTCCCACTCCCACTACTGCTCCCTCGTCAGCCCCAGCTTCGAGCATGGAAAGTATGCCTCCACCTCCTTCATATGAAGAAGTAAATGGCATACCAACTTCACCCGTGCAGAATGGATTCACTGATAGCATGGGCTACTTTCTTGGGGAGGTGAGCACTTCTTTTATTTATGGTGTAATGCTGGGAAAGTTACTGTCACCACTCACCACTTGACACCAGCTTGCTTTATCTATTTTCCCATTTGTTCTTGACAACAGGTCATGTATCCTTATCAAGCTGAATCTGATGTGGAGCTTAATTTGTTGGTTGGAGATTATGTCGTCGTTCGAAAGGTTTGCTATCTTAACTTATATTTCACTCTATTAGCTTGGAATAACATTTTTCCATAAAAAGTTTGTCATGTCTCAACCTATTACTATCAGTTTGTCACTGCACTGTGTACGCCCTTGGCATTGTTTTCTTGCTTTCCCAGAGGTACATGTAATGAATTTTGTTTGGAGAAGAATAACTGAAGTGATTCATGACTTTTACACTATTTGGCCAGTTATTTTTTGTCCTATGCATTGACAAAAGCATGATACCAAAAGGATTTCGTGCATTCACACATACCATGGCACAATCCAACAAATGGAAGCAGTTTCACGCTTTCATATTATAAAATACATTTTATTTTAGATAGGATAAAAATGGATAAAAATAAATGATTTTACCTGGAAATCTGTAAAATGAGATGATTTATTATTTACTATTTTTTTCTCTTCTAAAATGACAATTGCATTCGACCAAAGGGGAGTATTCAATTCATGGTTAGTAGCAAAGTTTGTCTATTCTTGATTGTAAGTTACTAGACTTTCAGATTTGTTGTTCCACTGTAATACGTGTTGCTTATAGAAACACAAAATTGTGTTATGTTTACTTTGAAGGTTTCAAACAATGGTTGGGCTGAAGGTGAGTGCAAAGGGAAAGCTGGTTGGTTTCCGTATGCATACATAGAGAGGCGTGAGCGCGTACTTGCAAGCAAGGTGGCTGAAGTTTTCTGAACCAATCTGAGGTGGTTTCTTTTCTTTTCTTTTCTTTTCTTTTTCTTTTTGGGTTTTCTTCATGTGCATTTTGTGTTTGTTTGTCAATGGATCATTTCTGCAGTTGATATTCTCTCTCCAAGCTCTTTTTTGTGATAGTATATATATAAATAGATATATATATATATGTATTATATATGTTGCCGATGGAATCTTTCTGAATGGAATTAGCCCTTCACTTTTCTGTATGTTGCGTTTTGATGAATTGAGCATTCACGAATTACATTATAGAAATCGTATACTATTTGAATGGTGGACATGTGTTTTGGAAGCAGGCGCCTGACGCTCTCCAAATAAATTTAAAATCCACCAACCAGATCATATCGGTGCATTCAATTTATCCCACAATGATAATGATAAGAACGGGAAATTGTACTCTACTACTTTGCAACTTGGTCTAATCAGTACATTGGCATAGTACATGCCAACAGAGAAATGGCAGCTACTCCTTGAGAAAATTATACTATTACCTTCATCCATGTATTTTCCCTTTATTATTACAGACGGGCTCTGATTGTTGACGTGCTGAGAATGAAAATTCAAAGGCGGTGACAATAGATGACGAGTAGCGCCTTAAATAATTCCGTCTCGTTGGTATATCTAGGACAAGCATTCGCATTTTTCTAGCAGGAAAAAAAAAAAAAAAAAAAATCAATATATTAAAGCACATTTTTCTCTGCTTTTAAATACTCCATTTAAGAGAATAAGAAGAGTAGCTGTGCTCTACTCTTAGAGCCGACCATGACTACTAACTATTAATGAATGTGACAGTTTTTATAGGATATATGTACTGCCTTGGGGGTCAGATGAGTTTTTGAGGGGAGAGGAAAGGGAGGCATGACATAAACTTCAATAGACAATTATGAGGAGCTGAGATTCCACAAGACCCTCCACGTAACTGACCGTGTGGATGATAGGCCATGTGCAAGAAGAAGAATGGCAAATGCAGTGAAGGTGACAAAAACCTGCATGGAAAATTTAGATTTTGCTACTGAATTGTATTGTGAGAATTGAGAAAACTCCCTAAAGTCACATGGAGTAATAACACAATGCTTGAAAACTAGTACTTGAATAACTGTTAGTGATTTACAATCGCCAAACAAATTAAGTTTCAACGTGAAGTAAAAGTAAGGGTACCAGTGGTGAAGCATACCGCATGCAAAGCAAGAAACTTGAGCTCAATTTCTCCGATTAAAAAAGGGCACAATTGAGTAAGTTGTATTCCTTTTTATCATCATATTCAATTGTCATCCGAGCAACATACTTGGGAGTATGGGCTCAACATTACATACCGATTGGTTTTATGGGAAGGGAATATGCTTGGGTAGGATTTCATTTCAGTTTGAGGGAATGGTGACACTATTGTTTGGTTCGTTTTCATTTGGAGTCAAAATCAAATCAAACCAGACCATATTCATGTTGGATAACAAGAAATTCTTACTGAGCATTAGTTTGATTGCATTCCAATTCCCACATTAATTGGTTTTCCTTTTGTTTCATAACTATGAACATGACAAGTTGCAGGATAATTGCGGTTACTAGATATTGTTTATAATATAATTTTATCCCAAATTTTTATTAAAATTATATAAGAAAAAAAATTTTAAATTCTATAATATACTGTACACTTTTTATAATTGATATATACTGTAATATAGTGAATAACGCCAAAGATAAAACTGGGACATAAAAAATAAATACTACTAATAAAAATTCTAATTTTAATTAAAAAAAATCAAACACGACAATTTTATTTATTTAAAAATTCAAACAAGATCGTTTGTAATTTTCTACTCCCTCCGTTCCTTTTTAGTTGTCTTTTTAGAGTAAAAAGTATTCCAAAATAATTGTCATTTTTAGGTAGTTATAGGTAGTTATATTACTCCCTCTGTCCCGCGAATTGTGGCTCATTTCTTTTGGGCACGATAATTTATGTAATGAGGTGTGGTGAAGTTTAGTAGTTAAAGTGATGTGAGTATTTGTGTTTAAACTTTTAATGAATTTTGACTTTCTTTATTGTTTAACTTTGACAAAATATTATTGTAATGATTTAATTAGATAAAAATATTCAAGTGTGGTCTTGTTAGAATCGTCTAGACGTCTAGATTTAGAATATATATTTTATATAATTTTTGTTTGTACCAATTTTAAAATATAAAGAATTAAAAAAATGCAAGGGACTTTGTGTAGAAAAATAAAAGTGTATTGGGAGTTGTGCAGAATAGTAAAAGTGATTGCTTTTAATGGGATTTAGAAACCATTAAGATTCTAATCATATTTATATTAATTATATTTATCTAAAAATGGAAAGTGGACACAATTCGTGGGACAGCCCAAAGAGGAATACGAGCCACAATTCGTGGGACGGAGGGAGTATATTTTTACTATATTGCTCTTCACTTTACATAAATGCTATTTGTTGACATTTATTAAGAATATGTTTAGTTGAAGGGTAAAAATATAAATTTATGAATTAATTAATGCAAACTTTGATTATTTAAATTGAGTTAAAAAAGACAAATAAAAAGGAACAGAAGCAAATAATTGTTGGTCAAAGAGTATTTTTCTTTATTTATTTATTTATTTATTTATTTATTTATATTTTTTGAGAAACCAAAGGCCAGAAAAAGATTTTACTTTATTTTACTTTATTTATCTGAACCTTGAACAGTCGAACATAATAAAAGCACCAAATAATCGGAAGAAAGGTCAAAGGTGCGTTCTGCTCCTTTCGCCTGTTTTCCACGCATTAATTCACTCAAGTTTCAATTCCAACAATTTTCTCAGCCATTCGATCGTCTCTCTCTCTTTCCATTCTGTACTTTGGCGCTTTTCGCTTTGTTCCCAGCCACCGACCCTCGCCGCGCAGCCGGCAGCGTCGGTTACGCCATGATTCTCAAATTTCCCTTGCATCATATCTGCTATCCTAGATTCCAGGTTCCAAAGACAAACTCCTACAGAAATTTCCCTGTTCCGCGGTCAAATGTCGCACTTTGGCGGCTGAAAACCAATCGAATTTTTATTTCCCGCTGCGCTTCCCCAATCCATGAGGTTGCCGAGAGCATTTCTCCATTTCCTCGGATTGAGGAAGAGAGAAGGATATGTGGACGTAGCAGAGAAAACGGAGTTATTAGAAGATATTTCTCAGGGTAAGGCGGCGGAATCCTCATTGAATGAGGGCATGTGGAGTCAGATGACGGAAATTGCCAAGTTCTCAGGTCCAGCGGTGGGGCTTTGGGTTTGTACTCCATTGATGAGTTTAATTGACACTGCTGTTATTGGTCAGGGCAGCTCCATTGAGCTTGCTGCTTTAGGTACTATGGTGAATTGTAATTTATTGATTGTTTTCACGCTTTCAACTTGATTTATTTAATGATTTCCTATTGAATCACCCGGTTTTGTGCTTGGTGGTACGTTTTGCAGGGCCTGGGACAGTATTTTGTGATTATACAGGCTACGTGTTTATGTTTCTTTCTATTGCTACTTCAAATTTGGTAGCTACGTCTCTTGCTAGACGGGTCTGTTGCTTGGAGATTTGTTGTTTGAATTTATCAACATTTTTATATCACATGTGACTAAGACAAGGCTACTTTTATCTGGCTCAGGATAGAGATGAGGTGCAGCATCAGATATCTATGTTACTGTTTATTGGATTGGCTTGCGGTATTATGATGCTTTTCTTTACTCGGCTGTATGGTCAGTGGGCGCTGACAGGTTAACTAGCAGAAACTTGATATTTTTGCATTGTATTGTTAGAATTGTTGAAGTTTATTCTCTGCTGATCATTTTTCTTAATGAAACCACAGCCTTTACAGGGGCGAAAAATGCAGAAATCGTAAGTGCAGCGAACACATACGTCCAGGTCTGTGTCACAGTATACTGACCCTACTTTGTTGCATTACTTTGTAAAGGCTTTAAATAGGTTTTTTGCTCGCTAACCTATTATTTTTTTTCCATTATCATGCCTATCAATGTTCTCTAGTACATTGTAATGTAATTTTTTTCCATCTATTTTCCTTTCTTTCTGCGAATAATTTTTGGCTCATCCATTCGTTCTGTTTTCTTGGGATAGTAACTGCATCTATTTACAGATCAGAGGTTTAGCATGGCCTGCAATGCTGATCGGATGGGTTGCTCAAAGTGCCAGGTTCAATGTTCAACACCATCTTTTCATTTCTTTTTGTTTTCTGAAAATGTTAGGATACAGTTCTTAGCCCCTTTTCTTTCCCATTGTGTCGATGCTACTTTTAGTGTTTTATATGAACCTAAAACTGAGTCCGCGTTCTGCCATCATTGTGGTTTATAATATGGCGTGTCAGGTTTCTTAATAAGTTCCTTAAATCCCTTTTTGATTAACAAAAATTTTAGTAGGTAAGATGTCTGTTCTTTCAAATGGCTTCACTTGCTTGTTGATTGCACACTGCACCCATGTTTCTATTTTCTCAATATTCACTTCTCAAAACTTTTCATCATGTGGAGTTTTTTTCATGAGTTTTTCCCATTTCGTTTCTCAATGTCATGAATTTTCCCATTTCATTTCTCAATGTCATGAATTCCAGACATCCTCACTGCAACAATTTTTTTAAATATCGTGTGTTCAATTTAAGGCAGAGTAATAGTTTCTCTTAGTCCATATTCAATGTAATTTGACTTTGATGTGTAGATGAATTATTTTCCGAGTGATTATTTGTCTGTTCACTTAAAATTAAATTGTTACTTAATCTGTTTTTCTGCTGGTTTCTTAATGCACAGCTTAGGAATGAAAGATTCATGGGGACCTTTAAAGGCTTTGGCAGCTGCAAGTGCTATTAATGGCCTTGGCGACATTGTGTTATGCAGGGTCTTCAATTATGGTATTGCTGGGGCAGCCTGGGCGACAATGGTGTCTCAGGTATGTTGAACATGCCTGCTGATGCCCTAATACAACATGTCATAAATCGTTCATAGAATTTGACTTATATCGCTAAATTGTACTACCCTATTAATTTGTTTTCTTCTAATACAAACTTCTCTTAGGTTGTTGCAGCTTACATGATGATTGAAGCTTTGAATACTAAGGGATATAAAGGTTATGCCCTCTCCATTCCCTCACCTGATGAACTCCTGCAGATATTTTCACTTGCAGCTCCGGTATTCGTGACAATGATGTCAAAGGTTGTCAGCCTTTCTTGTTCTGTTCCTGTTAATAACACTACTTTCTAATTGTTATGCTGACATTAATTGATCCCGTAAAATGTAGGTGGCATTTTACGCACTACTTGTGTATTTTGCTACATCAATGGGCACTAAAACGGTTGCTGCCCATCAGGTCTAGTATTTTCATGTCAATCAATTTTTCCAAGTTATGACCTAATATTTTTGTTCATATCCTTATATCTTTTGTCTTCCCTAACTTCATGTTCACTTAGGTCATGATACAAGTATACTGCATGTGTACTGTATTTGGTGAACCTCTATCACAAACAGCCCAGTCATTTATGCCTGAGCTGATATATGCACCGAACCGAAATTTGGCTAAGGTGGTTCTCTTTGTTTTATGTATTAATTGAAACTATTTAGGATGCGCACATTGTAATTTGCTTCATCATACTGTTTTAAGTAGCTGTTACTGCATTCGACATTATGCATCGCAACTTTTCTTTTAAAATACATTGGAATATTTACCTCCATTAAAGAATTTGAATATAAATTCTCTGACAAGCCTTTCTAATGGCAGGCTCGAACATTGCTAAAATCATTGGTTAGCATTGGTGCTCTAAGTGGACTTGTATTGGGATGTATTGGTACATCAGTTCCTTTCCTATTCCCTAAAATCTTTTCACCTGATCCTGGGGTCATACAAGAGGTCAGTTGAGTTCTCTCTCCTCGTGCTTCTCTTTGTAATGCATGTGAAGGGACTTTTAGTAGGCATTCTCCAATCTTATATGAGCAGAGTTAGAAAATGTAATTAAATTACCAGCTGTTCAATGCTGCGTTGAGTTAATTTTAAATAAAGGAGAAGTAAAAGAAGAGCACCTTATTAACTCCACTTTCTTGTACTAAAAGGTTTAAATTTGACATTCCAAATATATTATGGTCGAATATTTGTTCCACATATACAATCATTTCATTGGAAGAAAGTTCAAGTTGTTTGAAGATTTGAAGCAGGCATATCTCATGTTGGATTTATTAATTACAATGCAGATGCACAAGGTGTTGATACCTTTCTTCCTTGCACTATGTATCACACCCAGTACTCACAGCCTTGAGGGCACACTAATGGTACGCAGTCACTGTATCATATTTCTGTCAGTTTCTTCCGTGTGTTGCATTGTAGACAATTATTTTACTAGACATCACATTGATAGGCTCACATATGTTACAACGCCAGCATCAGGTTTGAAGTTTTATGTATCACTCAAATAGAAGAATGAATAATGATGTGTTAGCGAATAGCGAGAAAAGTTTTGCATTGAAGTTCATTGTATGATTTGTAGAATTTACTGCATGCAAGGTCAATTTTTTTTAGTAACGACACCTTCACTTCCAAGGAGTGCATGCTGTGTGATGAAGGCGTTCAATTAAAATGATCTTAAATAATGCTCACTAGCTTTACTTTGAATTCGTATAGTTCTATAGAGATTCAACCCAAATGTCAAACCACCTACAGAGTCTATTTTTCTCCTCAGATATTTGAAATGTTTCTCAATAAACTAGAGGATAAATGCTTTTGTCATTTTCATTATTGATCATTCTTCTCCAACATTGTTATATCCTTTGAAATATGGATACAGGTGTATGTCTGACTACATTTTGACGTGTGCCAACTATGCAGGCTGGACGAGACTTGAAGTTCATTAGCATGTCAATGGGTGGGATCTTCTGCTTGGGCTCCCTCTTCATCCTGGTATGACTGCTTTCCACACGTTCATTCAATCTTCTCTGCTTATAATATATCAATTATACTGTGCTTCCACATATATACCAATACCTATACCTTAATGCATATCTATCAAAGTATCAACCCGTCCGTCCACTAAACATTGTCTTTTCCATCTACAGCTTTTGAGCAGCAGAGGTTGTGGTTTAGCCGGTTGTTGGTTTACCCTCGTCGCATTTCAATGGGTAAAGCCACACTGCAATTTCTTTACTTCCATTATTGTTGCAAAGATTTAAATAGTTTTGACTCGGTACAAATTACTTTGTTTTCTCTCTGACCAGTCCCGGTTCCTTGTTGCTTTGCGGCGCCTCACCTTACGAAACGGCTTACTTTACAACGAAGACTTCACAAATTCTAGGGTAAAATATGCATAACACGATCTAAAAACCTCCGTATCTCAATGGAGCAACGTATACTGCATTCAGTGCATAGACTGTTCTTGTATGGGACTCAAGATGAGAGGTAAAAGCTATGGTCACCACCAGTACAAATGGTTAGTTCTTACATTTACCTGTTGTCCTGCACCTTTTTATATGCACAATTTTTTCACTCTTTTTTAGTAGTGTCATAGTAGATATTTATAACTTGTAGGGAATCAAAATTGATTCTGTTAAAATTACATGTAAGCATTACTTCTATTAATGATATACAGTACATAATATTTCTCCCGACATTTTAGATGTAATTCTTAGCTTTTTTTTTATATATATATTTACCATTAAGGCTTTGGGCATGAAATGGGAAAATCAATGACGTGGTTGTTTGAAAATTTATATTAGTTCCTCTAATTTATTTTATTATTGTTTTTTACATTTCAATCCAAAATAATTTTCTCAAAGGTTTTACCTATGAAGTGGTTCATTGTCTTATACGGGGTATTTGCATAACAAAATTTCAAGAGGTCTCTGCTACAATACTCAATAGTAGATTAGAAGTTTGAATGTTGTGTAGCCTTTAGGAAGTTTTATCATATACGACAATTTTCAGAGAAAAAATAAAAAAAAAAATAATTTTAAATATACACTCATTTTATAGAAGGATTGAAAGTTGAATATTCATTTTAATTAGTAAAAAAGATATGGTGGCATTACATAAATACTACTAAAAAATTAAGACATAGTTGGAGAGGAGGCCTCCATCTTTGTGGTTGGTCAATCACTGTCTTTCAGCTCTTTTATTCTATATTTTATTTAAAGGGAGCGGGAAATTGCAGAGTGCAGAGTGCACAGTATTAAACTATGATGAATGGTTGATTAGAAACATCTACTTCTATTGGGTAAGTGGTCAATATGAAACAGCATGGCCATTCGCCATTTGCTCGGAATAATTAAACAAGCCTCTCATGACTATTACAACATGTCAATTGTCGGTATGTCACTCTTCCGGGAAAACATTATTATTAGTAGTAGTATTGAAATTGTAATTTAAGTATTATTTATCATCAGGAGTAGTAATTAAAATTGATCTGGAGTCTGGAGAGAATAAATTACTTGGAGAAAATCCCCAATCTTAAAAATAGTTACGGATTACTTTTCTATCCAAAAGTTTTTAGCGTTAGTTTCCTGTAATAATAATGTTGCATGGTACTACTATTATTACAGGACACACACTGTAGCAATTCAAAAATAGTGTCACTACATGATGAAGTATATTTTCAATGATAAGTTGATAAGTGGACCAAGCTATTTTCATTTTTGTTCTTTTCCTTATTCTCAAAGAGGAAGCTATGTGGGTACTCTTTTTTTTTTTTTTTTTTCCTTTTTAAAGGGAATTATGATCCTGAAAATTTTAAAAGGTGAAAATTTGTCTCTGAATCCCAAAATATTAAGGTGAAGGATAAAGGTTCTTAATTGTAGAATGTCAATTTGTCATAACCATGTTCAATATTTTTAAATTTGAGTAATGGGTACAAAAAGAATCCTTCATTACTTTTTTAATCCAAATTATTGTGCTGCAAGTATCTCTAGAAATTGACCAACACGTTATTCATCACCACCCAACACTGTAATATTTTTATTTAATTGAATATGAAAGGAAAAATATTTAGATCCAACAAGGTTCAATGCATAGACAGTTGTAACAAATGAATATCGACAAAACCCCTTTTGTCCCATTGAAAATTTTGTTATTCAATAATGCAATAGGTTGGGGACACCTCAGAGTAATAAGTCATAGTCCCGTTCGAAAGGCATCATAAGGTCTGTTGGTTTTGCGTACATTATTCAGCTCTATGTCTTGTGCAACTGTGCAGTCACGTTTAATTAAATTGAATAATTGAATTAAATTGACAAATTATTTTATTTAACTTAATTGTTTTATATACTTTCTCCATCCCAAATTAAATTGGTAGAGGTACTTTTCAGCTTTTTAATTCTTTAAATAATTTTAGATTAAAGTATTTGGTAAATGATAGTATTATTTTTTCCAGCAAAGAAGAGGGCCGGAACCATTTATAAATGATAGTACTCCCTCCGTCCCGCGAAGATTGAAGCCTTTCTTTTGGGCACGGTAATTTAGGTAGTGGAGTTTAGTAGTTAAAGTGGTGTGGGTATTTGTGTTTAAGATTATAATGAATTTTGATATTGTTTATTGTTTAACTTTGACTTAATATTATCGTAGTGATGTAATTTGAGAAAAATATTCAAGTGTGGTCTTGTTAGAATCGTCTAATCGTGTAGTTTTAGAATATATAATTTATACAATTTTTATTTGTATCAATTTTGTAATATTAAGAGTTAAAGAAATATAAGGGACTTTGTGTAGGAAAGTAATAATGCATTGGAATTTGTGCAGAATAGTAAAAGTAAGTATTTTTAATGGGATTTGACAATAATTAAGATTCTAATCAAACTTATATTAATTTAATTTTTCTAAAAACGGAAAGGGTTCAAACTTCGTGGGACACCCAAAAAAGGAATAGGATTCAAACTTCGTGGGACGGGGGGAGTATTATTTAACTATATTAATACTTGAAAATTTTCTCTAGCCTATTTTGGCTGTTTCGCAAAAAAAAAAAAAATACTTGAAAAATTGTATACTTCCTCTGTTTTTAAATTTTCTTCACGGACCCATTCAACACGTGCAGGCAATCCAATGTACATTTTAAATCATTAATAACTCAAATTCATTACAAGTAAAAATTGTAAAAGTCCGATATTTAAGAGCTACAAGACGATACGAATCTAACAAGATCCCGCTTGACTATATTTTAACTTGTATAACTATGATAAAACTTTAAATCAAAGTCATTATGTGAACAGTAGCAAATTGCTCAATGGAGCAAATATAAACAAATGGAGGAAATAATTTCGATATGGCTTACTATATTATTCAACGATCTATATTATTCTATTTAACAACAAATAATCATGCGTGCATGATATCCCAATAAAAGTAAATTCCACTCCAACCAATATGTTTATAAAATACTACTTCACAAGTTGGAAAAATTCAGCCTTGACTAACATTGGACTATAAAACACACACACAAATTTAAGCAATTGAACTGAACTTGATTTCAAGCATCCTCTAAAGCTGATATGAAAAAAGTAATTAATGCAATATTTCAGCTCAGTAAAAATGCTTATTTGAATGGAATTCAAGCATACTTCGTATTATATTATTTAAACTGGACTCGATATACTATGTATTAAAACTTCCCTCTTTATACTAATGTCAGTAGGGTCAAAGGGGGTTGGCTTGGGGTCTTGTTTTTCATGTCCAAAATGTACATCTTGCCTTGCCTCTATCCAACAATCATGGAGTCTTAGGACCACCCCAAAAAAAGAAAAAGGAAAACAAAAAAAAAAGAGTAAAATAAATAAATAATGCATAATGTGGTCAGCATTATTGAAGAGGAATATATGGTTTCTAATCTTGAAATTGTCTCTCTTTCCTGTATGTTCACAAATTACACAATATTTTGACATACTAGTATTTATTTATGAAAATTAGTAGTCATGATAGGTTGGCATGGATGAAGGACCTCTCCATGTCATGGGTGGGGCAAATAAATACTACTCCCTCCGTCCCATGTAAGACGTCTTGTTTTACTTTTTGACACTATTCATTGTTCAACTTTGACTCAATATTATTGTAAGTATATATTTGAAAAAAAATAGTCGAGTTCGGTCTTGTTAGATTCGTCTAATCGTATAGTTTTAGAATATATATTTTACATAATTTTTACTTGAATATATTTTAAGTTATTAACGATTAAAAAAGTGCATTGGATTGTGTGCAGAAGTCAAACAAGACATCTTAGTTGGGACAGAGGGAGTACTAAAATAATTGAACAACAATAATAATGATTTTCAGATGAATTGATGATTGATGGAGACGACGACCAATGCAAGACCAATTGACTAGTGGATTTTGGGACAACATATTTACCTTAGCTTCTACTCACTGCAAAATTGGATTTTGAGACCACGTCAAGCAAAAGACATTATATTATGAACCAATAATCCAAAGCAACGTCCACAACGTAACATGTGGAATATTCAAATACTCACAAAGAAATAAATCGTAGGAAATAGGAGGACACAAAGATGTATCTTCATGATCAGTTTTGTTACTATTCACTAATACCATGCATATTTACTAGTAAATTCGATTTGATGGTGTTTAATTGGATTCACGTGGCTTTTAAATAATCTCAACCACATTATGATGAACATGTAATAAAAGAATTAAAAAGTATATAAATGTATCCAAAATAATTTTAGTAGTAGTGCTAGCTAGTAGTATGTTTTAACTGTTACCTTGACATAATTGAGCGACAATATATATATACATGCATTTTAAGATGGAAGAAAATAAAAATAAAGAATCATGATGTGTGTTGTACGAAGTCATGCGTATATAGCAACTATCGTACGTGTCACTACTCAATGGTTGAGGAATTCATATCCGTAGGAGAAAAATTATTCAAATTACTGAGATTCATATATTTGCATAAATTAAATAGGAATACGAAATTATTAAAGGTGTAGCCTTTATGGTTGGGTAACCCAACTTTCACGATTTGGACTTGTCACGTGCTTTGTTTTGAAAGGATGAATGAAACTAAAATTTTGGGTTTTTAATCAAATTCAAATTACCGATAATTATGATCAGATCGAGGGACTAATTATGAAGCATTACTCTTAATTAGGGAGGGATAGTCACTCTTAATCACCTCCTGTTGAATTGCTGAATGAGTGTTTTGTATGTGCTGAATTAGTGATTTGTATGCAATGAGTTTTTTATACCGCACAAACATCATTAAATACACAACAACTCATTAACAACCAGCACACACAACTCATCGGATATGCCCTTTTCCACATGCTGAATGTCACACATTCAACACCCTATCCCAAACCACCCAGATGGGTGTGTTTGTGTCTAAGAACACATTTCTTTAAGTGTGGTACGCTGGCTTATAATTGCAATGAGCAAGTAATGGAATAATAGTATAATGGAAAAAAGCATGTAAAAGGCTAGGCCAACTTGTCGTGAAGAGCAACGGATGGGAGAAATATAGAGCAAACATAGGGATGACAATTTCCAACCCCTACAAAAAAAAGTTGCGCTTTATGAGTGAACATCCAACTTAAATAGTACTACCTCTGTCCCATTTAATATGTCTTGTTTCATTTATGCACACAATTAATACACTTTTTCAATTGTTAATATCTCAAAATATGTACAACAAAAAATTATGTAAAATATATATTACCATTAATAGTGTCTCAAAACTTTTGGGCACGGTATTTTATGTGGGGATAGTTAGTATTTAATGTAAGGGTAGATTAGTGTTTAAAGTGGGGGTAAATTAGGAATTTATGTGATCTGATTGTAATGCGTTTGAATTTTTAATTGATTTATTTATGTGTGATGTGATAGTTATGTGTTTGAAATTTTAATATTTATTTATTGATGTGATGTGATGAGAGAGAATTTGGTAATTAAAGTATATAATTATTTTCCAAAAAGGAAATGTGACAATGGTGTGGGACGGACTAAAAAGGAAAATGGGACGGAATTAGTGGGACGGAGGGAGTATAAAACTAGATGATTATACGATTCTAACAAGATCCAACTCGACTATTTTTTCAGACATATACTTGAATAATATTGAGTCAAAGTTAAACAATAAACAGTGCCAAAAAGTCAAACCATACATCTTGCCTGGGACGGATGGAGTACTACATAAAAAAAAATAAAAGTATAAAATACATTATTATACATTTTCATTAATATACATAGGGTATGTTTGGGAGAAAGCATATTTGATAGCATATAGCATATTGAAAGAGCATATCCTTTCACAGTTCTCTCTCCAAATCTGCTATCTGCTAGCGGATCTGCTGACTTCCAAACATTCCCATAGTAAGATATGAGATGCATTGGTAAAATGTTATCAAGGGGGCTTTAACTACTCCATCCGTTTTTTTAAAGGTTACGTTTTGATATTTTTTACTGTTTGTTGTAGCATTTTGATTTTTATTTTTGTTATGGTTATGTAAGGCAAAATATAGCCAAGTGAGATTTTGTTGGATTCCTCTCATCTTGTAGTTTTTAAATATCAAATTTTTAAAATTTTTACTTGTACCGAATTTGATTTATTAATCATTAAAAATATGAATTGATATAGCTGTATTTAATAATCTGGTTCAAATTACTTATTCAAAAGAAAACAAAAAATAAAGGAGGAGAGTGTAGTGTAGCTGTGTAGGCCATCAACCATAACCATTAACCACCAACACAGAGCATGTTGTTCAGTCCCTGAGTCCATCCATACATTTGTATTTTGGTGTAGGGGTGTTTTCGATTTCCATCATATGAATGACTTACTTCATGAATCTGTGATTGTTGTTATCCGCCTCGTATGCAACCTGAAAGGTAGGGGTCAGGTGAGTGAGTCACCCGTCTGTCTATCCGTAGACGTTGGCGCGTGCACGTCAGTTCGCCGACGGAGAGGTTAGTGCAGCCCCCACCTAGCCACCACCGGCCACGTGGGTCATTTTTATTTTTATTTTCATTTTTATTATGGTTAATTAAATATTTCCCGCTCATTTTTAATTCTCCTTCTGTCAACCACTCGTTCAAAATTAATTAATTAATAATTTAATTTAATACTGTAATACTGTATTAAAGTTTTCAACCTGGGCCTTGTTTGGAAGCTCGGCTCCCTAAGCAGTACTAGTACTACTAAGTTTCTTTCTTTTTTTTCTTCTTTATTTTAATTACTCCTATCTAGCATTAAGTTTGGTACATAAAACCTGCTGCTTTAAAAGGGCGTCTCTCAAAGTATTTTTTTGCATATACAAGGCTCGAACCCGAGACCTTACTTAAGCGACTAGAGCCCCATCCACTCAAGCCAACTGGTTGGTAGAAAAATTATCCTTTTATCTTTCATATAATCATATTTTGCCAAATTCATCTTTTATCATTATTATTTTGAACCTTTTTGGTTTCCTATTTTTTGTTATTTATGCATACTATATGTAATGCTAAATGCTGATGAGTGAGGAGTAGTTCATTTTTGAATTGTTCTCTACTTTTCGTAAATTTGCCAATATACTTCTATTGTTTGAGCTCTCATTACCCGAAGGAAAAAAGACAGGAGGAACAATCAATCAACAAGAAGTACCCATTGTCACATACTGTATAAAATATTCTATAGTCATTTAGTTTTAAAATATTACTATTATTATTATTATATATATATATATAATTTGCATTCAATGCAAGAATATTACGGTGCGTTTGGTTGGAGGGATCTTAGAATACCAATGGGAATTTAAGATTACTGTGAATATGAGATTGCTGGGAATCTTATTTTTTGATGTTTTAAGATTATTGCGTTTGGTTAGATTGAGAATCTCAGATTTCTAGTTCTAAATAATTTACCATAATGTCCCTGAATTTCAATTGAACGAATGTTATAATTATGTTATTTTGCTACACAATAGAAATATTTAAGCCGGTTTATTTTTTAAAATATTGTGAATTCTTTATATGTAATTTATTGTATGATAATTACTTATTTAATGTCTCTAAATTCTTAATATTTTTATTTTATATATAGAAGAAAAGTAAATTTTAAGAAAATATAAAAATATATATTAAAATATGAGAATATATATATTTAAAAAATATGTTTAAATAATTTTCAAAATTTTTCAATTTATTTTTTAAAATTAAATTTCATATATTTATCATTTTAGAATACAAATATCTGAATTTATAAAATAAAATAAGTATAAAAAGTGAGGGTATAAAAGTCAAATTAATATAAAAGTATGTAAAGTGGAGGTGGTAATCTAAGATTATCTGCCCTCCAGGTGGGAATGTGATTCCCACCTAAAACACCCAACATTCCCACCTCGGTGGGAATGTGACATTCCCACATGAAACATGCCCCGAACCAAACATGGGCATATTTCATTCCCTACCCAAGATTCCCAGTGGGAATCTCAGATACCCGAACCAAACGTCCCGTTAGAGTTATGCAAGAATATTAGAGTTATTAGAAAAAGGAGAGGGTATTATATTTGACATATGATAAGTATGCACCCAAACCCAATCGAGTTGAAGTCCCAAGTAATTGCCTAATTGGTGAGATGTTAGAAAGGAAAGTACTAGTATTTCCATCGTTTTCGGACCTTTATCAGCTCAATATATGCCAAAGATTTCTCCTCCATTTCTATTTTCATTTTCGTACAACCTTGCACGACAATGGCTGAGTTTGGAAGACAGTAGAAAGTGCAGCATATTTAAAGTTAGCAGATTTGACCATGAATATGCTATTTGTTAATTGTTTGGTAAGCAATAGATTTGAGAGCACATTTGAGCCAAATCTGCTCAAAATCAATATGCTTCAATTGGAAGCAGATCAAATCCGCTATTCTATCTGTTAGTCAAATTTACTCCTCATATCTGCTGATTAAATATGCTGGTCAAATCTACTATCTGCTATATGCTATCTGCTGACTCCCAAACAAACCCAATTTATATCGCTTTTCTTTTTAAATTTTATTGCTATCTTATCTGTCACTCTTCAATCAAATAAGAATAATTTTATTTGGTCATTTCTTTAAAACAAATAGTCAAGAAAAATATATTAGAGGATTCAAAAACCCCAAACCTCAAAATTGAGAATTAAATATTTAACCAATAGACTAAATAATTTGTTTGAAATTATTTATGTTATTAAGGCCAATTATCAAAGGGTCTTATACTCTTATTAGCCAGACAATACACATCAAACGGAGTATAAGTAGTACCGTACTCGTACTATCTTCCCTGGTATAAAATGGCTATATTTTTCTTGAATAAAAGTCTTTGGCCCGTTATCCCAAAAAAAGGGCTATATTTCTCTTAAAAAAAAAGGGCTATATTTTCTTTGTAAACATAATTCAATGTACTATATATTAATAATTCAAACCATATAAAAATGAATATTATAAACAAATAATATTATAGAATTAGAAGATTAACAAAAGGTTTATCACCAGGTAATTAAGTGTTCATCCCAAATTCAACATCTGCTTTTTTTTTTGTGTGTTTTTTTGGCACTTTATTTTACTCTAGAGCCGACGGGGAAGGACACATCTTCTTTGACATGACCGTTTTACTCCGTATTTATTTAGTCAATTTACTGGTATGTTATTTTTAAATTCTCTACAAAATGTATTCCAACCCGGCCTTATATTCTTTACCTTTATTTTTTTTAAAAAAAAAAACTGTCAATATCAAAAAAAATTAATAAACTGGAATTTGTTATGTGTCAATAAATCATCTAGTGCCTGCCCATGTAAATTATAGCAATTACAAGTGTCAACACTTGTCATTAGATGGATGTGTAAGGAGTGAGTAATCACTCCACACTTACACTATAAATACTAGTGTAATCCTACAATGAAGTGAATGGAATAAAAATGATATTTGGCCTTCGGCTCTTCAATATTCACTCTCCTTTTTGTTTTACATTTATTGCTATGCCATATATATTCTCATTATTCAGTATTGTATATACCTATTTACAAATTCATCCAACTTATATTCCACATATCTATAGCTAATGGGTTAATATTTTACAACACGTTATCAGCACGAGTAGCTCTGTCGAGGTGCTGTTGGAGGAAGATTTAAATCTACCAAAATTATCGGAGGTATACTTATGAATTTACTAATTTCAATTTTATTATTACGACTAACTTTGCAGGATTGAATTTGGTATCCATGTATTGGACGAGTAATGCACAAATGCATTTGGCCTAAATGAGCCTTGGAAATTGGTACTGTTGTGATAGAAATATATCACACTTGGCTTGAGGAAGAGATTTGAGTTATTGCCCAGAATCAAAGGAATTGTGGCACGAATCAAGTCATTGCATAAAGACAAAATTTTGTCAAAATCCCAAAACAAGGGAAACAAGAGAGAATATATGTGCCCGGTTAAAACGGATGACATTTGAAATACCAAAGTGGTATAAAAATGACTATTACGCCTATATATGAAAAGGGCTATTGAAAGTCCAATAAATTGTGAAAAAAATTATATAGTCAATAATGAATGTTGGTTTTCTTGATTTGACAAAGCAATGAAATATTGCTGAAATATTCCGAATTCAAGCCGACAAATGCTTGCCCTCTCTAAAGGAGAATATGACAAAATATAAATATCAGAGCGTGATTATGATGTGCCAAAAGGCAACATATTATTGAAATCGTAATCGAAAATTGAACCGGGTTAGATATATTGGCAAAATGAAAATACGAATTCCCCGGAATTAATTAAATATGTGGTATAACCACAAAAGGCCTTATAAATCCCATTAGTGGTTTAATACCACTGTACCAGAAAGTACATGTCATGATAAAATCATATCATTGTGATATCAAAAGCCATTGAACATTTAAATGACATCTGACTAGACATGTGGCTTGTTTAAATGAAAGGCCAAATCGTATTGATAACGATTATTTATGTGATAATAAAGTGAAGTATGTATCACGTGTGTGGACTTAAATAAATTCATTGCGCACATATTGGTGACAAATGAAATGAAAATTTATGTTTTTACTCCCCATTATAATCCCCCTTGCAATTTGAATATTTTGTGTATATAAATTATATAATTGCGCCTGCCTTCTTGGAAAGATAAATGGATGCCAAAATAAATTGAAGCCGAGGATGATGTCTGCCTCATCCACGGTGCAGTTATGCACGTTGTATTGAAAAGCAAAAGCTATTATCCCAACTGAAAAAGGAAAAAACTCACTGCTAATAAAATCAGTGGAAGCTCAAAAGAACTCTGGAAGTCATTGTATATCTCCTGAAGGAGAAGAAAATTGTGCTTGAATTTGCACTATTCTCGAGAAAATTTCGAAAGAGCTTACTAAGCTTCAGTGATATTCGAAAAAAATTCATATCACTATGAAATACAGAATGAGGCAATAACAATATTTATTGATTACTCAGATTATGATGCAAAGAAATTAAAAGAAAATTGCATCAATATCCTCTGGCATATACCATACAAATTAAAGCTGAGTACCGTTGAAATATATCATGTGGTAGACCTGAAGTCTACTCATAATTTTCTTACTTGGCACGATCATCTCGGGCATCCTCCTAAGAGCATCATGCTGGGGTGAATTATTGGAAATTCAAATTCGAATGAATCTATATGCGTTGCTTATAATTAAATTGTGAGCACAATGACATCCAATAAAGAAAATAAGATTGGATAGTATCATTAAATTTTAATCGCGTGCAAGCCAGAACTGGCCAAAATATATGCCAAAATAAGTAATAATTAAATTGCACGCAGGGTTGATAAGGTCAAAGTTACCTACATCATTTTGGGGACATGCTAGCAACACTTATGAAAATAAAGTCGACCGATTATCATTAATTCTCTCTCCCTATCATTGGCATAAGCCCAATGTTTATTAAATTAAAGTATATTTGGGTGTGCGATATAAGTCCCCATTATGCCACCCTAATTGGGCTCCCAATGACGATTGGGTAGACATATGTCGGATATAAAATCACCATTAATAAATTATATTTGGTACCAAAGTATGGTGATTTTATATATGGTTTGCAGATTATTATTTTCCGACATTAGGGGGAGATATGGATCAACCGAAAATATATTATTGTGACTGAAAAAAACTATATTGCATAAATTGCAAAACAAGCGTATCATATAACTCTAAAAGAGTTACTAAATCCCGCATATCGGCATTACCCAAGGAAAACTTGTTGCCCTAGTAAAATAATTGTGGCACAAGATAATCACTTGGTTCCGATTATGTCCTAAATGGACCAATTACAAACGTGAAAAATGAATATTTTGCACGCTTGAAGTACGGTAAATCATCTGGTTCCAACTATAAAAATCCTCGAGGTTTATAAATTTTAGAAAGTGGCGAAATGTTGAAACAAGCTCCACAAAAGAGCAAATAGCTCCAAAAGAGCAGGGCCCTTACCTTAAAAATAATGAGATCTCAATCAATCGTCACAAGTAAAGATATTTGAAACCCATATTGCAAACCTAAATCAGTTGATGAATGTCGGAAAAATAAAATCTTGGCTCTATGTGCAATTTGAATGCATGTTATTTACTAGCCTCAGTGAAAGTCTAACAAAAGAAGGCTACATAAATGGCATTGAGATTGAAAGATATAATTTACTACCTTCAAAGGACGATAGACTTGGATTTATTATATACAATTCTTCATATGATAGAAATATAAATTACAGTATCGTCCGAAAGATAAATATCCCCCAAATTATCCGTTATGAAGTTAATATGCACTACTGAAAGGGGAAAAAATGAATTTGAGATATATGATTTGGTAAAACCAAATTTTGCCTTGGTTTGCAAATTGGGTGCATCCACTACTTAAAAAGGTGTTAAACAATTCCCAATGAAAAAGGAATATCCGCTAAATGCTTAATGCTCGGCCGAGCTCATGAATCGATAAAGGATCCATTTAAATCAAAATAAGAAAATAAAGAAATATTTTGTACAAAAGGACTATATCTTAGCGGATTTATTACCAAGGCATTGCCGATAGCAACTTTTGTGAAACTGCAAAAGTAAATCGACATGCATTGGCTCGAAGGAAGATCTCACATGAAATTTAAGTCAGGGGAAGAAACACCCAAAGATCTCAAATGAAGTCCAAATCAGGGGGAGAATTAACACAAGAATACTGTACTCTTTTTCCCTTCACTGGGATTTTTTCCCACAGGGTTTTTTCCTAGTAAGGTTTTAACGAGGCATATTCTTTGTGTAATGGGCATGCAAGGGGGAGTGTTATGTGTCAATAAATCATCTAGTGCCTGCCCATGTAAATTATAGCAATTACAAGTGTCAACACTTGTCATTAGATGGATGTGTAAGGAGTGAGTAATCACTCCACACTTACACTATAAATACTAGTGTAATCCTACAATGAAGTGAATGAAATAAAAATGATATTTGGCCTTCGGCTCTTCAATATTCACTCTCATTTTTGTTTTACATTTATTGCTATGCCATATATATTCTCATTATTCAGTATTGTATATACCTATTTACAAATTCATCCAACTTATATTCCACATATCTATAGCTAATGGGTTAATATTTTAAAACAGAATTTCATTTTCTTCATTATTTTATGCCAACCCAAAAATTTAAATTCAAATATGTTTTCTTTAAAAAAATAAAATGAAAAAACAGCCGAACAGAGCCTCGAGTCACTCCCCTCACGAGTCCAGTCCACCTCCTCTACTCCAATCAAAAACTCATCAGTCTCTCTCTCTCTCTCTCTCTCTCTCTCTCTCTCTAAGACTCTAACTGCTACTCTCCTCTACGCTCTTTGTCTTCAACAAGAAGAAATCTCCCCCCTTTTTCCTCTCACACAGACACACGCACGTGTTTCTGTGTGCAATTCACTCCTACTCATTGCTCTTTGCTGAGGCATATCCGCTGAATTGAATTCTGCTTTGGTGGAATCGAACATTGTTGTTGGTGCTTCGCTCGACGCCATGTGATTTCTGACACATTTTTTTGCTTTTTTTGGTTGATTATATTATTGTTTGCTTCGCATTCTCAATTGCGCATTGCTGGATAGGAAGCAGCGGCAGCCTGAGCGGAGCAGTTACCGGTGGTGATTTGGTTGGGGAATGGCGGCGTCGACTTCTAGAGGAAGGAGTAGTTCGCCGTTTCAATCGGGGAAGCCGACGAGTCCGTACTCCTCGACTTCGTCTTCTTCGTCGATGATGAATGGTCGGTTGCTGCAGCGCTCGTGTTCGTCCTCGGCGACTTCGTTTTACGGCGGAGGCGGCGGCGGTGGTGGTGGGGGGTACGCGACTAGATCCATGACGCAGAGCTGGAATGGAGGCGATTATCCTGCAAGTCAAGCGCCGGTGGGTTACCCGGCGGTGGAAGACCAATTTGTCGGCGAGGCGATGGATGATGCACCGGGATCGGCGGATAGCATTTCGGTCACGATTAGGTTTCGGCCTATGAGGTTAACTTGTAACTAATGATAGATCTGATTTTGATGGTGTTTAGATCTTTTGAATGAGGGGAGGGGAGGGGCCTGGTTGAACCTAGGGCTGGGAGTATGGTGAAGAAACTACATGAATGATATTGGATTTGTTTGTGTTTCTGTTGTGTGGCAGCGATAGGGAATATCATAGAGGAGATGAAATTGCTTGGTATGCTGATGGTGATAAAATTGTGCGGAATGAGTATAATCCCATGACTGCCTATGCATTCGGTGAGCTTCTTTCCCTTTTTCCGTTTATCCCACATTGAAATTGATGCGGTTTAAAGTTGATTTTTACATTATTTGAGCTGTAGGTAATGCCGAGTTCCGACTCTTTGGTTATTTAAATTATGGATAATGTGATATGCTGAATGCATGGGAATTTGCTGCCTGATTGCCACTGTCATTTTTCTTGTTCCTGTGACAGATAGGGTGTTCGGGCCTGATACAATTACTGAAGAAGTATATGAAGTAGCTGCGCGTCCCGTAGTTAAGGCAGCAATGGATGGCATAAATGGTATGATGAAGTTTCCTTCACTTCAAAGCTTACTATTTATTGAACTAATTAATTTAGTTACATTTTGATTCTGTCATTTACTGCTTTTGGTGATAGCAGCACTCTATGTATATTCTTGGCTGATAAATTGATCTATTTTCATGGAACGTAGGATTATAATTTTATGTATATTACTTTTCCCTGCATACAAACTTTTTTTTTTTTTTGGGAGTACTTTTAATATATGTGTTATGCAGGAACTGTATTTGCCTATGGTGTCACCAGCAGTGGAAAGACACACACTATGCATGTAAGTTATATACTTCTTTTGGTTGTGGGGAACGATACTTATTCCAGTGTTCTATTTATGGAAGTATGTCGGATACTGTTAACCATGTCGTACCATAAATCTGCTATCTACATGCATGGGGGAAGGGGTACTGAAATACACAGGCTGCAACGAAGTCTTCCAATGTGTGGTGTATAATTTTAGCTACTCCCTCCGTCCCATTTCAAATGTCTCATTTTCTATTTTGGTCCGTTCACTCCAATTGTCCCATTTCCTTATTTAGAAAATTTCTACTCCTCCAAACAAACATCTCATCAACTATTTACTCCACTTTAACACAATAACTCATTCTACCTAAAATACCATGTCCAAAAGAAATGGGCCAATACAATTGGGACGGAGGGAGTACTTTGGATCAATTCATTACGTTACGGAGATGAGCATTGATGGCCACATCGTTCAACACTCACACGCGTATATATACACATACATCTTCTGGTGTCAACTTAATGAATTCCTATGCACATTTGTTGAGGTATATTGGTCAAATGCTTTGACTGTCTGAGAACAACTGTGGCTATAGTTTACTCCAAGACGCCCTTTGTATGAGTACATTGATTAATGGTTCATAACAAGTGAAGCTAGTAACTGGAAATGCCTTAACAATTCATTCAGTACTGTAGTTGATGGCATGTATCACTGCTCTAGGCATGGTGCTCCTCATTCCTTGTTAAGTATGCTAAATTTTGCATTTATAAAGAAAAGATGTGCATATTCTGTACGTAATTAATAACAAATTACTTAATGACTCTTATTGTGTTTCTAAACAATTTTACTAGGGTGATCAATTTTCTCCTGGCATCATACCATTGGCCATAAAAGATGTCTTCAGCATCATCCAAGATGTAAGTTTGCTGAATCTTCTATCTCGTTTCAGCTGGGATTTGGGTGGTTATGTTTTTATGGATTTGTGCGTGTGTTTTGTTGATGTAAATGGCTGATATTTGTATTATTTCAGACACCAGGCCGTGAATTCCTGCTTCGAGTGTCATACATTGAAATCTACAATGAGGTATGAATGAAATATCTTATTTTTAAGATTTGAAAATTTTTCCAGAGATATTGGATCTGCTTGATTTCATTGATGAATTTAATTTCTTTCACATTCATTTGTTCTTGAATCAGTTTTACGATTAATGATGCACACGAAGTCTTTACTGCGTTGTTCTTTGTGCCCTTCGTTAAGTGGAGTTGCAATTTAAATCTTGAAATTCTGGGCATGCTTAGATTTCAACACATGTCTGTGACTGTAAGTATCAATTCCTATGATTTATGTGTTTTTATATCTGTGCTACTAGGTGATTAATGACTTGCTGGATCCAACGGGCCAGAATTTGCGCGTTAGAGAAGATGCGCAGGTTTTTTCTTGATAAAACTAATCTTTTTGTTTCCCATTCTTAATATTTTGGTTACTTTGACATCTGATTTCATGCTACAAACATCTTTTTATTGTAACAATTATTTAGTCTTTGCCAAACTTGGTTCTCGCTCCTCAGTTATCAAATCAAAATTAAATTACTCAAACTACCATTTCAAAGTACTTTTGATGGTGCGACCTTGCATTTGTTTATCCAACACTCATCTGGTATCTGGATCCATTATTTAACATCTTCACTTATCATCATCTTTTTTTTTTTTTTTTTATTATTTTTTATTTATTTATTTATTTAATTTTTTTATTTTAAATATTTATTTATTTAACTGCATATAGGGAACTTATGTTGAGGGGCTAAAGGAAGAAGTTGTTTTATCCCCTGGCCATGCTCTTTCATTCATTGCCGCAGGGGAAGGTATTTTTTGTAGTTTTTTTCTATTTCTACTACTCCCTGAACATATCTAATTTTCTAATTGTATTGACATCGTCATGGTTATTGCTTTCTTCATAATTTTAGATATAATTTCAATGATTTTATTTTTCTTATTCTAAATTATATGCAGAGCATCGGCATGTTGGATCAAATAATTATAACCTCTTCAGCAGCCGAAGTCATACAATATTTACATTGGTATGTTTATTCTGCTGGTTCTTATCTGAAGTGACATTTGTAGTTTTACTTACAATAACATGTGCTTTTCTGAACTTCCAAAACAATCTCAACAGCCCATGAGACCATCATAGACATGTTTTTAAATCTTATTCTTTTGTTTAACTACTTTCCTTGTAGCATATTTTTCTTCCATTTTATATTTTTCAGTCTCTGTGCATATGATATATCCTCCAAAGTTGTTTACCATTTTTCTTTTCTTTTTTCAGATGATTGAAAGTAGTGCTCATGGAGATGAATATGATGGGGTTATATTCTCACAGTTGGTATGCCTCTTTATAAATCATTTCATAGAAAACGTATTTCATTGACATTCTTATGATCTAGCATTTATAACAAATGCATATTGAAATTTCTAGTGCAAAATGGTTTCTTCTCTTTAGAACTTAATCGATTTAGCTGGGTCTGAGAGTTCTAAAACTGAAACGACTGGGTTAAGGAGAAAGGAAGGATCCTACATAAATAAAAGTCTTCTGACACTTGGAACTGTAAGTATTACAATTTTTTTGCCCTTTGAATTCTTCTTTATTTTGGACCTGTTATTTTTCTCT
Organism: Hygrophila difformis; assembly: GCA_030278955.1. NCBI lineage: Eukaryota > Viridiplantae > Streptophyta > Magnoliopsida > Lamiales > Acanthaceae > Hygrophila > Hygrophila difformis. The sequence goes on along the minus strand of JAOANR010000005.1, from coordinate 61,310,537 downwards.
CTTTTCTTGGCACACTGCTATAATATTGTACATTCTATTAGCGTATAGGCCATTCTGTCTCAGAAAAATGCATATTATTAGCGATGTTTTTCTGTGATCACAATTTGTTTTCTGAAACCTGGTTGGTTTCAATGGAAATGAGATTCTCCCCTTTTAATTTTCTTACCCATTGACGCGTATATATGAATGTCTTGTGTGAAAGGTGATTGGAAAGCTTAGTGAAGGGAGGGCTTCCCATGTCCCATTCCGAGATTCAAAGCTTACCCGCCTTCTCCAATCTTCTCTAAGTGGACACGGACATGTTTCGGTAAGCATGGTTATTGCTGCTTAAATTCCAACTCTTTTGAATGCTTGTAGAATTAACACCCTGTGTTTATTGTTTCTTTGTGCTGGTCGAGTACATCCTTTATTTCTTAATTTGAAATTCTACATTAGGTATTTAACTATTACAGGTTATATAAACTCTCAAACATAATATTATTTGATCCTGATCCCTATATTCCCAGCTTATATGTACAATTACTCCAGCATCAAGTAATTTGGAGGAAACCCATAATACTCTAAAGTTTGCCAGCAGGGCTAAGCGGGTTGAAATACATGCCTCGCGTAATCGGGTGAGTTTGATTGTGCAAAATTTGAATTTAGTCTCTACAAGAGTCGCCAGATAAGAGTATGTTATTCTTGATTTTTTCAGATAATTGATGAAAAATCATTGATCAAGAAGTATCAACGAGAAATATCATACCTCAGAGAAGAACTTGAGCAATTCAAGAACGGAATGCTTGTTGGTGTTAACCATGAAGAAATTTTGGCCTTAAAGCAGCAGGTATCTTTGGGTTTCAGTCTCGACTAGGGCTGAGCAATTGGATATATCCGATCCGAAATTTGATATGTCCAAAATTCCTTTCTGTATCCGACTAGGATATCCAAAAATTTTCAGATTAGATCACTGGATCTCCGATCCTAGCAGCTTTTTTTTTTTTAAAAAAAATAAATAATAAATTTCATAACAATTTAGTAATATTCCAATACAAATTCTAGCAACATTCCAATTTCCCAATATTCCATAATACAATACAAATCACATAATGGGTTAAGTATTTAAGTGATTAACATTTAACACATCATTTAATCCAGCAACACATGAATGCGTGCATTTCTATATTGAAAAATAATAATAAATTCTGATATCCGAAAATTTTGAAAAAGAATCATATCCATATCCGAGCCAAAATATCCGAAAAGCAAATATCTGATCGGATATCTGAAAATTGGGATCAGATGGGTCGGAATTTGGATTGGATTTTGTTGCTGGGCCCTAGTCTCGATGCCAGCTTGTGATGTGCCTCACAATTTTGCATTGGTATTTTCCAATTCTGCGTGTTTTTTGCACCCCGAGCAGGAAATTGACTTATTTTTCTTGTGTTTTTGTATATTATTTAGTTGAAAGATGGACAAGTTAAAATGCAATCAAGATTAGAGGAGGAAGAAGAAGCCAAGGCGGCTTTAATGAGCAGGATTCAAAGGCTGACAAAGTTAATACTTGTTTCATCAAAAAACAGCATACCAGGGAATGTGGAGGACTTGCCCTCACATCAAAGAAGTCATTCTGCTTCTGAGGATGATGTAAGTAGCACTTTCTGTTATACATGTATCAGTGCATCTTTGCCTTCAGATCTCTGTCTTGCATTGTGCTAAGTTAAAATGTTTGGACAAATTCACAGCCATAATATTTCCAATACGCGGCTTAAGTGATACATCTAGGATTCTTCATATCTTTGATGGAATGGTTTTGAATAGGATTGCTAGTTAAATATCTCAAATTTTCTTTAGTGCACGGGTATGAATGTTTGTCATGCTTTTGTTCTTGAATATGCTCAAAGAACTCATCTTATATTAAAGAATAGATCTGGAAGAAAAATAGCTTAGATACTATTCATTTATGTTTTTCCTGTTCCCTTGTCTAACTGAAGTTGAATGTTCTGTGTGATGGTTCTATACCATCTCACATTTATCATTTTAAACATGGAAGATCATGCACAAATGGATTGTTGACATTTCACAAGTTGGCAGTAATATAACTGAAACAACTCAAGGGGATGAATGTATTAATTGTTCTTCCCTATGCATCAAAAGTTCAAAACTGCCTGTCACTTGCTTTATTTATTTATTCATTTATTTTTATATATTTATATCACCCTATCAGTTTTCCGTTTTTAATACTATTAATACTACCATCAGTATCCAGACTCAAAGTTGTTATCTTCTTTAGAGTAGTAATGCCTCTAGCCAATTAATCACGCAGGCTTGAGACTCATGATAGGGTGATAGACTTGTTGGCTGTTGCCTGTACTGGAATATGTGAAGCTTAAAATATATACCAGGATTCTTCATTAGGTTTACTTCTATGAACAATATGTTTATGGTGATCAGTTTTTAGCTTCAATGCTGTTATCTGAGATTCTGATCGTATATTAAATGTGGAGTTGGTAGATCTTAAATATGGAGCTCTTCTAAAGAAATGTTGTCTTTAACGTATGATAGGGTGAAGTAACAATGTCAGATCATATGGATCTGCTTGTTGAGCAAGTGAAAATGCTTGCTGGCGAGATTGCATTTGGCACTAGTACCCTAAAGCGTCTAGTAGAGCAGTCTGTGGATGATCCTGAAAGCTACAAAACCCAGGTAGCTTATAATGTGTCAAAAGTTATTATATAATTTAATCTTGCTATTATTTTTCTTGTTACCTCTTGGTTGACATGCAGACACTGTGGTGACCTGTTGAATGCCTCCAGGGTCTTCACTCTTTGCTCATATTGCATTTATATACTTTATGCAGTATCAATGAACATGTCATTACTCATTGGTCATTACTTCTATTTCATGTGCTTGCTTATTCATATTTCTGCTATCCCATGTCTGACAAATAATTCTCCAGATAAAAGACTGTATAAGAGTTCAATTGGTGCTTGTAATTTTTTTATTTTTTCTATTATGAAACTAATCAAATAACTCTCTTTTAATATTTGATAACTTTTCTATAAAATCTTTAGTTTTGGTAAAAAAGATTACGAGGGGTAAAATGTGGCATATTCTTTTACTCTTTTCCTATAGTCGAACAAAATCAGTTGAAGCTTGAATTTGGAAAGGCTATTATATTAGAACTGACCCCATACATTTACACTAGCATGAGTATTGAACTGGATAGGTGAATGTGCAAAACTAGAAGTAGAAGGGCATAATTAGTTCATAGAGTACTGACTCAATTGTATGTTAATACAGATTCAGAACTTGGAGCTTGAAATCCACGAAAAACGAAGGCAAATGAGATTGTTAGAACAGCGTATGGTTGAGAGTGGTGAAGCTTCAGTTGCTAACGCATCTATTGTTGAAATGCAGCAGGTCCTTTTATTCTTTCCAATTAAGTACTTCCTCCGTTTTTGAGATATTGCAACATTTCCCTGTTTGCTACTATTCATTGTTTTAACTTTAACTTAAATTTGTATCATAGTTATACAAGGAAAAACATAGTCAAGTGGGATCTTGTTAGACTCGTCTTATCATGTAGTTTTAGAATATCAACTTTTTATAATTTTTACTTCACACAATTTGAGTTATTAGTCGTTAAAAATGTGCATTGAACTGCGCAATGTGTGAAACTGTGAATGTTGCACTTTCATGGAAACAGAGGAAGTATATTTTTCATGTTCTGGTTTGATGCTAAACTAAAGCAGATCTTGTTTGATGTTCGCTTCCCTTGCAACAGAGAATCACAAAACTGATGGCACAGTGCAGTGAGAAGGGTTTTGAGCTCGAGGTATCTATTCTTTCTTGAAAAGTTTATATTTATCTTTCACAAGCATCATTTGGCATTTTGCAACCAGCATTTCCTATACTATTGATGTGTTAACAGCCTTCAGAAATTATGGGCTTCAACGTGATGAGCCTTAATTAACATGTCATTGTAGATTAAATCTGCAGACAACCGTGTCCTTCAAGAGCAGCTGCAAACCAAGGTGAAATTGAAATTGCTTGCCTGCTTCCCTCTCAAATGATTTAAGCGGAGCAGAAATTCTGTACTGCTTTTTATTCACTTGTCTGAAAATTTATTGTCCTTTAATACCAGTGTGCTGAAAATGGAGAATTACAAGAGCGAATTATCTGCCTGGAGCAACAACTATCGGCAGTCTCTGGTACCAATCAGCCAGCCCTTTTAGAAAAAGGCATACCTGATGAATTTATTGATGAGTTGAGAAAGAAAATTCAGATGCAGGTAAAGTATATCAAATTAAAATTATCAGATGAAATCGAGAATGAGGAACTAAAGCTAGAACATATTCATGGAAGTGTTACTTATTCTCTGACAGGAAATCGAGAATGAGGAACTAAAGCTAGAACATATTCAGATTGTGGAAGAGAATAGTGGACTACGTGTTCAAAATCAGAAATTATCCGAGGAGGCATCATATGCTAAGGAACTAGCGTCTGCTGCTGCTGTTGAGCTGAAGAATTTAACTGGTGAAGTTACTAAGCTTTCACTTCAGAATGCTAAATTGGTTAAGGAGCTACAAGCTGCTCGTGAATTGAGTTCCAGAATTCCCAGCAACCGAAAGCACAATGATGCTCCAAGGAATGGTCGTAAGGGTCGGCTTTCAGGCAGATCGAGTGATGTTGATGACTTGGATTCATGGAATCTAGACCCTGATGATCTAAAAATTGAGTTGCAAGTGAGGAAACAACGGGAGGCTGCACTTGAGGCAGCTTTGGCCGAGAAAGAAATGCTGGAAGATGAATACCGGAAAAAGTTTGAAGAGTCAAAAAAGAGAGAGTCGGCCCTGGAAAATGATCTAGCGAACATGTGGGTGCTCGTTGCTCGTCTAAAAAAAGAGGCCTGTGCCATCCAAGAATCAAAGTACAATTCAACACAGAACGTCGATACACACCAATTAAGTGATACAAAAGTCAGTGAAGTTGATTGTCGGGAACCGCTTCAAGACCATTCGGTTCAAGAAAATTCTATTCCACCTTCTGATATTCCCGTTAAAGAGCCTAAAATCCCTGCTTCAATTATTCCCATTGAAGAACCTCGTGTCCCTGCCTCCTTCCTTCCCAAAGAACCTTGTGTCCCAGCCTCCAACATCCCCAGCGAAGAACCTCTTGTTGTTCGCCTGAAAGTAAATTTTTGTTGCTCCATTTTCTTTTTGTGCATTTCTTCTTTTCATGCATGAATGAATTATTTTGATCAGGGTTTTGTTTTTGGTCACTCGTCAGTAAAATTCTATGTTGCTGCGCAAGACCCACAAACCGACCTGACCATTTTTTTGAAATTCCTTCAGGCTCGAATGCAGGAGATCAAGGAGAAAGAACTTAGGTACAGTGGGAATGCAGATGCAAACTCCCATGTGTGCAAAGTATGCTTCGAATCACCTGCAGCTGCTATGCTTCTCCCTTGTCGCCATTTTTGTTGTGAGTCTTCTTTCCGAATGAAATGACCTGTTTCCTTCTTTTCTGTGTGTGTGGCGATTGATCTGTAGTTACCAAATATTGTTGCAGTATGCAAATCTTGCTCCCTTGCATGCACTGAATGCCCAGTTTGCCGGACAAAGATTGCGGATAGGATTTTTGCCTTCACTTAGATACGTAGCAGTTTGCCCCCTTTGTAAAACACAAAGGTAAGGACTAATTCATAAACTCTTTCAATTTACAGTTTTACACCATTCCTGATTTTAACTAAAAGACTGGGGCTCTTTAGCCATTATTGATTAATAGGACTAGTTTACACTCGATCTATGCATTAATGGGAATTAGTGTTTTTTTATTCCCCCCCCACCCCCCCAATAGCTGAGGAAGCATAAGTTGTTTTGCACTTTTGCCGATAAAAACATTTTCCGTTTTGATGTTATCAATGCAATATATGACTTCTGTTCATTTTATCTTTAAAAGACATTTAGTTAAATATAAAAATTGAACACATTTCATAAAACATTCTTTAAAAATTGTGCAAAATTTTAGGAAGGTGTTTACTCGTAGTTTGGTGTGAAATATGTATCTATGGAATGCAAATACGTATATAGGTAGGATTTCTTCACTGCCTAACGATTTTAGTCCAAATCAAAATTTGCATTATTTTGAGAGTGACATTCAGCAATTGCTAACGTGGTTGCAACTTTGTTTGTTGGGTTGCAGCTTGGTGGGACAAGTGATGTTCACATGCTTCGTATTTTCTTGAAATTCTTTCATTACTTATATACTCTACATATAACATGTATGTAATTTAATTGTTAAGCCATATAATATTATGGTTACAATTATGCTTCCAATATGTTAGTACTTTCTAACCCCCAAAGAGAGGCAGAGAGTGATTGCAATCAATTGAAGCTGTGGAGGCTGGGGAAGTGTGTGGGCCCATTCAATGTACTTGTTTGGATGTATAATGAAAAGAATTTGTGTACATAAAAATTAAACAAATGCCAATTTTAATTTTTATCGTATTCAATCCCTCTCTTCTTGTATTCTCTGATTTCTTATGTAAGTGTTATATGCATCTGCATCTGCATCTGCTGTGACGGTATCTTTGTCAATATAAGTACTGCGCACGTGAGCCTTACCTTTTTTCTTGGATCGGGCAGTTGAGGAATTGTTTCTGGTGATGGCAGATGAACGACCCAACCTAAAACTATTTGTAGGTTAATTTTTAGGTAATCATAGCTCATAGTATATTTTATTATTATTATTATTATTATTATTATTATTATTATTATTATTATTATTTTTCTTTTAACACGTCCAGCAGCCGAATGAATTTAATAATGATTTAAAATAGAAATAAAATACAATCGAATTTATACGTAAATTAATTATTAAATCGTTGATAAAATTTAATGTTTGAATTGAAACTAAGGTTTATTATTCACTTTCGCTGCAACAAGGGGATATTTTTGGTAGTGAAAATTTTAAAATGATGTATTTTAATGGTGGTGCAAAACAGCAAATAGAAGAAAGACCCTAGTGAAAAATACTTCCATATTATAAAAGGAATTAGAGAATGAGAAATTGGTATAGTCACTGTTCGCCTCTTCTAAAATGAAAATAGAAAAGTAAAAAACATTCCATTGCCGGGAATCGAACCCGGGTCTCCTGGGTGAAAGCCAGATATCCTAACCGCTGGACGACAATGGATGTTGATTCTTATTTATCAAATTAATCATCATTAATACTATTTCGCCTCTTCAATATTCCATGGGCTCATAGACATTTTAACTTTAACAGTATTTGAGCCCGTTTGGATTGGCTTCTACGGAGGTGCTTTTGGCTTTTGCTTCTGCCAAAAGCACTTCTAGTAGAACTTAGGTGTTTGTTTTGGCTTTTAAGAAAAAGCAAAAGCACCTCGAAAAGCGAAAAAAGTGCTTTTGGGAGAAGCAGCCCAGGGGGTGCTTCTCCCAAAAGCAGAAGCCAAAAGCATCTCGTAAAATGTGCAAGGACTTAAATACCCCCACTACTTAATATAAATTACACTATAAATATATCTTATTATCATATTAAGTAGCATGTCTTTTTTGGTAATTACCACACTCTAAAAGCACTTTTCATTTTTATTCATCCAAACATACTTTATAGAAAAAGCCGCTTTTCAAACATTCCATCCAAACACAAAATTTACATGCTTTTGCTTTTGACTTCTGCTTCTGCTTCTACTTTTGGCTTCTGCTTTTTTCAAAAGTCAATCCAAACGGGCCCTTTGTTGATAAATTTAATTTAACTGTACCAAAATTATAAGTTCATAAAAAAAAAGCCAGTAAAATAATAGTGGGAGCCTATCCCATACAAATTATAAAGGAGAGGGGGATAAATGGCCTGGTGGAGAATTGAATGGACGACATGGACTTGCCTTGAGCAAGTCCTCATTCCCAAGATAGAGGACTATTTTATTTATTTATTATATTTTTTTTGGATAACGGAGTATTTCAGGTCACATTAGACCTAAAACTAATCTATCGAGAATTTGCATGCGTAATGAAGAACGTCTCTTCCAAAATAGTTATTTATATACACAAGGCTCAAACCCGAGACATTGATTAAGCGGCTAGAGCCCAATTAACTCAAGGCAAATGCTGTTAATGACGATAGAGTACTATTGATATGACATACTACCAAATTTTGACTAAAAAATAACAAATAAAACAAACAAAATAAATCTACGGCCTATGCTTTTTTTTTAAAAAAAAAATATTTTTTTTCCCTCTTTTAAAGTACAACTTTAAAATGAATTCTTTCCAATAAGATTGGATTGCATCCCCCAACCTAAAACTTCACCAAAGCATTTTATGGATGGCCAAATTTAAATCCACTTTCTAGAAAAACATCAAACATTAATTCAAGAACATGAAATGAAACTAATCTAAGACTCTAACTACACAATTTAGGTTAATCCAATAAATGACACGTAGATTAATTAATTATTGCTTTTTATATTATTCCCAATAACGGTCATCACACATATTGTAGAGAAATTAAAGAAGCGGGTCCCACATCGGGGCGGCACTGGACCCCACATTACCCCAACCGTAACCTAGCTGTGCCTGCGAGAAGCAGCTGTGTGTGATTCCCCCTCACGTTCTCTCTTCTCTCTCCGTCCCTCGTTGAATTTTGCTGATTTCGTCCTCGCCATTTGCTGATTTGCCAAGATCTGGATTTGTTTAGTGTTTTCAATTCCGGAAGGAGAACAGTTTGAGGGATTCCACTAATTCAGTATTTGTTAGTTAGGGGTTTTGGCAATTTTGCTTATAAGAGGAAAGCAGTTACTGATTGTGCGAGATCTGGGCCGCCGCTTAATTCGATTATTTCAGGCGAGTTTCCTCTTCGAGTTTTTGTTGAAATTGTAATGGGATATTGCAATTCGAGGATTAAATTCTGTTTATTATCTGAAAATGGAATGTCAATGTAATTGGAAAATTTCATTTATGTTGTTGTATGTTACCTGGAGAATCATTGATTTTATTCCCCCCCTATACGGAGATAGTATTTAGATAAGGTGTTATAAAGAAACTGACATGGAGTGTTGTTTTGGAATCTAATTTCAGAAAAGAATCTAACCCGAGTTACCTTTTTTGTGTTGTCAAATTAGTAGTGTGAAATTGAGCTTTGGAAATAATTTTGGATTTTTTGAATTTTTATCCATGAGTTTACAGAAGGTCAAATTGAGGAATAATAAGAAGGATGGGGAGGAAAGGGAATTGGTTTTCTTCCGTAAAGAGGGCTCTGAGTCCAAAATCAAAGGGAAAGAAATCCAAGGTATGTGAACGAGTGAATCTCATTGTAGTACGATTGCATTTGCTATAATTTGATGATTGATTGTTAGCCATGCAATGGTTCTTGTTTGCAGAAAGATAATAAATCCGAGGATGAAAAGCCCACGGTTTCTGATCCTCCAATCCTGGAGACTGTTGAAGCATCCGATCCTCATCCTCTTCCATTGTTGGAAGATGTAAATCCGGTGGAGGAGGAAAATGAGCAGACAAACCATGCTTACTCTGTTGCAGTTGCTAGTGCTGCAGCTGCAGAGGCCGCTGTTGCTGCCGCACAGGCTGCAGCAGAGGTAGTTCGACTGACTACAGTTAATCACCAGTTTACAGGGAAATCAAAGGAAGAAGTCGCAGCAATTAGAATCCAGACTGCATTCCGCGGTTACTTGGTATGCCATTGTGTTGTTATGTTGATTAAGAAGTAATATACCCAAGTATTAAATCTGGTGTTACAGCTTCGCATTTTTCATACTTCTGCTAATGATAGGCTCAACAGCACAGGCAGTGCTGTTTTGCATGTTGAATTAATTGGTGATTTAAGTAGGGACAACCAAATGAAAATGTTAATCTAAAGTAGTAATTTTTGTCAATGTGAATGACTATCTTAAATACTCAGGCAAGGAGGGCTTTGCGAGCTCTAGCAGGGTTGGCAAATACGCGAAACTGCAAATACTCTGAACCTTTTCATTTATTTTTCCTTTCGACTATCTTGAGGTCCCTCAAAAGTTTTAGGGGTTTTCTGTGACTATTGTAATCTCAGGCAAGGAGGGCCTTGCGAGCTCTAAGAGGGCTGGTCCGACTGAAATCACTTGTCGATGGACCAACTGTCAAGCGCCAAACTGCAAATACACTGAAGTGCATGCAGCATTTATCTCGTATGCAGTCCCAGATTCAATCAACTAGGGTGAGGATGTTGGAGGAGAACCGGGCACTCCAGAGGCAGCTCCTGCAGAAACGTGCAAAAGAGCTGGAAAGCCTTAGAGTAAGTTACATATTATAGACTTATAGTCCACTTTCCAAAAAATTAAAGTGGCGTGCTTAAAGAATAATGTCAACAACATTCAATCAGCATATTACAGGAACATGTTAGCCAAACATCGATGTGTGGTTGTGTTACTTTGTTGGATAAAGTATTCTTATCACTATTAGCCAAACATTGATCTGTGGGGTGTATTAGAAATGCTTCATTGATCAGATGTGTATATTTGTTGAATGTGTTTTGCCAATGCTTGGTTTCTTCTAAGATGTTTAAGGTCCGATGCATATTTTTTTCTTGTTGCAGATGGGAGAAGAATGGGATGATAGTCTGCAATCCAAAGAGCAAATCGAGGCAAGCTTGCTGCACAAGTACGAAGCAGCAATGAGGCGTGAAAGAGCACTAGCTTATTCATACACCCATCAGGTACTTTTTATCTCCCTTCTGCATTTCACATGTTTCCTCCCTCGATTGAGTATAATTTGTGAATTGTAAAGAATATTTGAAATCATGAAATTTTGGTCGGATCACTGATTGTGACATGTCGGTTAAACAGCAAACATGGAAAAAGTCTATGAAACCTACCACTTTACTGTTCATGGACCCAACGAATCCTCACTGGGGTTGGAGCTGGCTTGAGAGATATATGGCTTCCCGGCCATGGGAATCTCAGACCACCATAGATAAGGATCTCAACAGCGACCGTTCTTCCATTAAAAGTACCACTGTGGGAACTCCTGTAGGGGAGATCACAAAGTCCTTTGCCCGTTATCAACTAAACTCCGACAACCCATCCTCACCAGCTACCCAAAAGCGTCCCACACAACATTCCCCTGCAACACCTTCCAGAGCCCTCTCTTCAACTGGTGGCAAAAAAATGAAACCCCCAAGTCCACGAGCAGTCATGATTAGTCAAGACGAGGACTCAAGGAGCATGTTCAGTGTAAACTCAGAACGCAACAGAAGGCACAGCATCGCGGGTTCATCAGTTAGAGACGATGAGAGCATGGCGAGTTCGCCTTCACTCCCTAGCTACATGGTTCCCACCCAGTCGGCGAAAGCCAAGTCGAGGTTACCAAGTCCTCTATCAGTCGACAACAATGGTACTCCGCCTGAGAAAGGAGCAGGATCAGCTGGCTCAGCAAAGAAACGTCTTTCATTCCCGCCTTCTCCTGCTAGGCTGAGGAGGCATTCTGGACCTCCGAAGGTCGAAACAAGCGTTGTCATCAACAATGAAGTGGTCAGCTGATCGGATAAACTTTGGATACATCAATTATGATGCCTGAATTCAGTGGCAAAGAAATTACAAGGAAAAACTAGTACGGGGGTACTGTTGAATGAAGTTTATAGCATCTTGAATTGTTATTTTTTCATTGCTTCTTTTTTTGCGGTTGATTTTGGGTGATTTGTTGGGTGATTTTTCTATAGAGTTGCATATTGTTTGTTGTCAACATTTGTATTTTGAGAACTGGTTTAGAAAGGACCAAACAACTGTTTGAGTGGATTTTGTGAACATGCCATTTGCTTTGTATAGTGTCTGCTGTGTCTCCATTTCTTTTTAAATTGGCAATATTAGAGCTCTTAGTCAAATCAACCTGCTTGTAAGTTCAGCCCCTTTACATAATGACTCAAATTTGCTGCATTTTCCTTAAAAATAATCCCTTCATTTGAATTTAGATGTGTTTACCGGATTTCATTTATTACTAATGAATCAAATAATTTTTTTTTGAATAATTATGCTTAATTATTAAGTGGTTGGATTTGAATAATTAAATAAAAAATTTGTATAAATAAAATTGATTGTTAAGATAAACTTTAATCTTTTAAAACTATTTCCACTTAATTTTAATCGATATTAATAAGTATAAATCAATTACTTCATTAATCGATATCAATTACTTCACCACTTGGGCCACGTTCGGCCTTGTCTTGCTGCAGATAGTGCGGCTGTGCGGGAGTTCATTTCCCTCGCTATTGACTCTATTCTTTGCTTGCTTTACCTATTTTGTCTACTCTTTGCCACCTCTATTCTTTGCTTGCTTTACCTGTTTTGTCTACTCTTTGCCACCTTGCTGTAGTGTTTTGTAGCTTTTTAGTGTAATCTTTGCCGACGTGTTTATCACGTCTTTTACCCAAAAAAAAAAAAATTACTTCATTCTAAACATCATTTTATTCATAATATTCAAATCTAATTGACAAGTGACCTATATGGATGTCTCTTATCAATTATGAAACATGGCTTTTAATTGAAAAATTTATTATTAGGAAAATAGAAGAATCCTACAAAACTTTGGAATGGACCGTATGACTGAACATGGGCCTTATTGGGCCATTTCCTATTGGTTTCTATAAGTTGAGTCCAGATCACGTGGCGGTTCATTTCAAACTTCCCTCTATTTTTTGTTGCGTTTCCGCCTTAATTTCTTCAGACTTCCGGCCGCCGTATTCGGCGTCAAATTACCGGCTTCGCTTCCGTGTGGAGACGTTTCTTCAGTTTGTAACATTTCCGTTTATGTGAAAGCATGTCTCCAGGAGTGAAATATATTTGTGGCGGTACGTCTCCGCTTTTCTAGAATTCCGATTGAGGTATACAGCTTTTTCCCCAATTGAATCATGGTTTTCCCCTTTAACGACATGATATTTGATGATGATGCCCTTCAAGAATTTTATCTTGCAATAGGTATATATTTAATAGAGGATCTACTGATTGATGCACTGTTGCTTTGTGTGATTTCTGTTTAATAGTGATATCGCTTCTGTTTCATGATACTACTATTTCTCAAATAATTGGCGTAGAGCAACATTTTGGTTTGACTTTCGTTGAAAGAAATTGTGTACTCGAGTCTATAGGAATTGTCCTGATTCTCTATTAGCACTTAGCAGTATTTATCCTTTAACTGCGTGATTTGTTTTGTTTTTACTATTGGTTAACAAAGTACTAGTGCCTGTGCGGGAGGGTCCGTTAAAAAATTTAAAGCCTCATATAACCAATCATTGTCATATATTTTCAGGTTTGCCCGATGAAGCTCTGGAATTCTTAGGAACCTTAATAGGTTGATTAAAATTTAGATATGATTTTTAACTTCATTATCTTTTTGCATTTATGTTTCACGTTATTCAACATGCTCTGGAACTAGTCTTTCATGCTTACTATGTCTGCAGCTTGCAGGCATCTTTTGTGTGCTGGTTTCAGTTATTTTGATTGCCATTACTTCTTTCAAAACCTCTCATGTGGAATTGGGAATTTTAATACAGAAGAAATTTAGAACCCTTGCAACTTGCATGAATCCACAATGACTGTATAACAATGTATATTTGAAATGTCTTTTCCTTCATTTAGTTATGCTGCAAGTTGTTTCTTACCGCGAATATTTGTTAATACCTGACAATTTTAAAAATAGGGGAGAGAGAGAGAGAGAGAGAGAGAGAGAGAGAGAGAGAGAGAGATGGGTTCCTCCTGTGAGGAAAGATTTGCACGATTAAAAGCTGGAAACTCGGTTTTCATAAAAAATTACAACAAATTCATGATTTTCTAGTTTCTATAGTGGCAGGTGGGCTGAAACAGATGACTATAACCACAAATGGTGGAAAAAAGCTATAGGATAAGGGCCCCTGAATTGATTCCACTAGAGATTCTCCGTTGGCAATGCCCAAACATTGAGATTGATGAGTGACAACGCAAATGAAATAACCTCATTCAGACCATTATCTGGCTTCTAATTTTGAGCTAGGAGATATGGTGAACACTTGGTCTGCATGTCTTTCAATGAAAAAGTATCGAAAGCGCCATTTTGTTCATTTGCTGGAGTGAGATGTGCTCGTCAATCTGCAAACCATCAACATAGTGAATAGGCATAGGCTCTAAAGCACAGATAGACTGATATAAGGGCTGTAGTATTTGCGATTGATAATTTGGACAGGAGTTCCATTTCCATCACTACTGTTTAAAAAATATACAGAAACACTGCAAACCTTACAGCAACCATAATTCGTAGATGGATCCAAGAAATCCTCCACTGGCCAAGTGGTTGGTGTCTCCATTAAATACTCTGATAAGCTGCTATTTGAATCTGAACCCTGTCGATTTACAGCTTGCCCAGAATCATCAACACTCCAAGGATTCCACGATGATTCTGAGCAATTTGCAGTTGAGCCTGGTCTGTTAGCTTCATTTGCCAGTGAATTATTTTTACCTGCTTCAGATTGTGATCCAGACAATGAAGCCGCCGCAGAAAGCTTGATCCCGGTGAGCAGAAATCTGTTGTGGTTTTTGGTGTGTTCATTTGCTCGATGGATTGGGATATCGCACTCTCTGCACAGCAATGCCCTGTCTTCTTGACAAAATAGTAAGGCTCGCCTTTCCTGTCCAAATATAGACATTTTATTACTACAACATAACATCATTGAAATTTACTGTAAATTTGTCTTGTCACCTGGCAAACATCACAGCTTGGGGACTCTTTCCCTTGAGGATTACTTAGAGAAAAGCGGGGATGCTTGTTTGCGAGCTTATTCGCATTGTGGACTCGGTGGTCACAGTTCTGGCAAAGGGCAGCTTCATCGGCGGTGCAGAAAACGGATGCTTCATTACGCCGACAAACATCACATTGAATCTTCATTCTTTAACAGGTTTGCTTTGCTTGCGTGTAAGCGTGGGCGCGCCGCGCGGCTCTCTTTATTTTTATGCCCTTTTTTGTGTGCTTTATCAGTATGTGAATAATTTGCTGAACGTAATAGTTTGCATATATATAATAGACAAATGGTTGGTTATTTGGTAGAATTGAATGAGGAAAAAGACAACTGTTATGGGCATATGGGTAGGAAAAGAAAACACAGCTAAGCTTTCAGGACCTCTTTCTTACCAGAATTGAAAGCTCTGGAACAGATCCATGCATATTGGCAATTACTACTCTCTCTCTCTCTCTCTCTCTCTCTCTCTCTCTCTCTCTCTCGTATATGGTAGAATAAATTGAACGGGTCATGCAGACTGTCCATCCATGATATATAAAAAATACTAGATCAACTCCTTCACTCTATTGTGGGTTCAGGATTGGGCTTTTTGCCCGAGAGGCTGGGTTGAATCTTCCATTGCGTTACAGTGTAGATTGACCAACAGTGGTTGGATAGATGTACACAGATTAGCGGGTGGAGTTCTCGTCTTTCTTTTCTAAAAAGGTTTCACACTCGGCTTTTGTCTGAAAGTTGGATGGGTTGGGGGCATTGTATCATGTATGGGACAAAGGAGGCTTTTTTTTAACTGTACATTTAATGCTCTATTTAATCTTAGCAATCTGAATTTTGAATGCTTTGCTGGACAATTTGAATGGAATTATGTACTAGTTGTTGGTACATGAAGATTGGCTAGGCCCACAGCACCAAATGCACCCGATATATTCTGTATTTTGGCAGGCAGTCATGGGCTACCAAAACTGGTTGCTTTCTTCATTACTCCGGTAGGGAAGGGCGGGGCTCCAACTTTCAAGCCTTGTGTCCCGACCCGTAGGCCACATTTTGTCTGTTGTGCCTTCATAGCTCCAACTGGGGAGATAGATTTGGGCATAAATGATTTTTATTGTGTTTCCTTTCACTGCATAACTCCACATGAGAATCAGTTTAGGTGGGGATAAGGATTGCACTTTTTCATACCCACTGGGTGGAAATTTGGACAATTGGATTCTACTTACTTTGGTGCATCCATGTTGAGGGATTCAAATTTTTGGACAGATTTGTGTCCTTAATATGAATATGCTTAATGTGATACTCCATATCTTTTCAGAAAATATGATCATTGACATAGATTAAGAATTAGTTGTTATTTAAGGTTTTTTTTTTTTTTTTTTTTTTTTTTTTTTTTTTTTTTTTGAGACATAGTTATTGGAGATTTTTCATATTTTATAGATATTACCAAATTTTGTGATTTTGTTTGTTACAGTAATAGATGAGGGTTATGCATCAATTTTTTTTGGATCATAGAAGAAATAAAATAGGTGGAGTTATTATTATTATTATTATTATTAAAGAGCATCTATCCCTAGCCTTTAAGGGGGGCGTTATTAGCCTAATAAGAACAAATGAGAGTAGAAGAAATTATGGACAGTGCCATGGCAGGTCCTGACAATACTCTTTTTTGCCAGCCGCCAAAATTCCTCAACTTTTGTACCCGAAAAGGCATAAACACCCCTGGTTCGTGGTGTGGTTCGTCTACGAACCGGGTTAATAACCACGAACCATTAGATTAATTAATAAGGGTGATTAAGGATGACTGGTTCGTCTTCAGCGGCGTGGACCGTCCACGGTCCCTTTGTGTTGAAGACGAACCACGGGTCCACGTGGCTATGGATTCGTGATTTTTTAGATTGACCACGGTCCATGTGGTTCTTGCACGAACCATTGCCCAGATGTGGGGCTGGATTTATTCCCCATCAGACATTGGGAAACGGGAAAGTGGTTCGGTCATTGAAGTGGTTCTTATACGAACCTTGTATTATTATCCCGACCCAGGCATGGTGGACATAATTTATTCCTGACCACCCACCATGGATGAAACCAATAAATTTGGATATAGAGCTTATACTCTTCTCTTTCATTTGCACTGTCCAACATTCATTTTTAACAAGAGAAATTTATAAGGGAAAGAAGATTTATCTTGCGCATCTTGGGAGCATCCAGTGAGACAAAGTATTGAAGAATTAAGGCTCCAGGGCACGACGTCTCCGTAAGAGATTTATCTTTAAATTGTTGTTTTGAAATGGTTGACTAAATAAATTGTTAGTTTTCGTTTCGGATCTAAGTTATTTAATGTGTGTAATGAGAGATGTTGGTTTTGTTAAGCCTAAATTGTAGATCTATGGTTTCTTTAGCAATGGTATTTAGTAATTTAATTAAATTCCCTTTTATAGTCTTCATATTATATTTAGTAAATAAAGAAAAGTGATTTTTTGAATTAAATTCATGGTTGCGTATGATATCCTTTCTTTTTTTTTAAAAACATTTACGTCACAGATTTTTAATTATTTTGCTCTTTTATTATTATTTCAGAATTTATGTTAATAAATATTACTGTTGTTGGTATTATTTATTTTAGATTCATGGTTACTATTATTTTTGCTTAATTTTAAATTAATGATTTCTATTATTATTACTTATTTTAGAAAAATAAATATTGTTGTTGTTGGTATTATTAATACTTAGAGTATTACTAATAACTTAAGTATATGTTACATTTGTCAGTTATATATTATATAATATTATTATTAGTAGTAGTAGTATTAATTATCATAATTATAATTTGTGGGCCGTTGAAAAAAAAAACCTTGCGGTTCGTGGTTGCAACCACAGGGTCGTGGTCCATTTGCAACCACGGCCCACACTGGGGTTCGTGGTCCATTTCCGACCACGAACCAGTACCACGAACCACGGGGCCGTGGTAAGCTACCACGAACCACAGGGCCGTGTTAAGGTATGTGGTTCGTGGTGGTTCGTGGTCGATGTGTGCACCACCACCAACCCTTAGACCACGAACCACAGGTCAATCTTTAATGTGCGATTCGTCCAGCTTATTGCCCACGAATCTGTTGGTTCTTGCACAGTCCGTTCCAGAAATTATTGGTGGTATAATGGAGATTAATAATTACTGTTATTAATAAGAATAGTGTTGCTACTAATAATAGTGTTATTGGTGTTATCATTATTATTACTATTGTTATTATTGCTATTATTATTGAAAAAAATATTAACATATTGTAGTTTATAATAATTAAAATTATTGTTATTACTATTAAACATATTGTTGTAATAAATCGGTAAAATTGTTATGTTGTTACTTATGGGTGATTGATCCACTATTCAGAACAATGTCTTGGTTTGAGCGGCTAAGCGGCAGCACATGGTACCAGGGCGAGTGGCATTCACACGACGAGGAAGAGCGGGGTCTGAACCGTAAGTTTTATTTTTACACTGCTTGTAATTATTTTTTAACGGATACACTGTAGTGTGGTTGAAATACGTCATCTACATATTATGCAGCCGTAATTTTATAAGGTTTACATGTGTTTGTGAAATTGTTTTTAATAAAAGGGATACAAGATACACAACACTCAACAAATTATGACGCCGAACGAAATTTCCCAATCGCCAATTTAGGGTCGGGAAGTGTGATGGAGAGCATATTTGGCACGACCCCGACAATGAATATGTTTGGGCATGCAAATGTAGTCGAGAACAGCCACGGGTACGGAGCGGTTGGTGAAAATGTATACGAAAGAAGCGTTATCGGCAATTTTGCTGGATATCCGAGCAGTGTTATCGGTGAAGGAGGGAGGCATTTACAATACGATGAGGTGCCGGAGACGGCGGTGAATCTCGGCGGAGATGCCGTAGAGCATGGCCATGCGGAGGATGCTGGAAATACAGCACGTGATGAGGAGAATAGCTCGGGATCGGAGGCTGAAGAGGATCCAGACCCACCCTTGCGTTACGGTGGTGTGGAAGAGTATTACAATATCCTCAGAGACCTAGAGCGGAATAAGGAACGGGTCCAGAAAGAGGGGCGGCCCGGGCTGCAAGCAGGGCATAATCCGGTCTGGCCGAGGACTGAAGAAGCATACGTTGTCCCAGAGATGAGTTATGGGAAGTGGAACCTTCCGCGGCCACACTTCGACTTACCGGAACGATTGGTGGATGAACACGTGGACGAGACTGTGGACACATCATTCGGAGTCGGCTCAATCTTCCCAACGAAGGCGAAGTTACAAGAAAAGCTGACAAAATATCTTGTGGATGCTAGGTGTGGTTTTGATACGTGGAAGTCGGATAAGTCGAGGTATTTCGTGAGGTGTAGGGTTGATGGTTGCGAATTTCAGATGCGAGCAAGGGGAACGGCATCGCTTTGGACGGTGTACAGACTGGTCCCGCATACGTGCAGTGCAGACCCGGACAGGCCTAATCCGACGACACTCCCATCGAGACATTTGGGCAGCTATTATGCCGCAGATATTGTTGTCGAGGAGAAGACGTTAGAGCCTTTAATGATTCAGAGTAAGCTGCGTAAAGAAGGTGTCAACGTCTCGATCGGAATGGCCCGGAAGATTAGGGACCATGCAATTGTCTCAATTTTTGGGGATCACGACAGTTCTTTCAAGATGATCCCTTCGTACCTACACATGCTGAAGGAGACAAATGCGAATACGGTGACGGATTACGCGGTGGACATGGAGGGGAAATTCGGGCTTGCATTCTTTGCACTGGGTGCCTCGATTGCTGGGTGGCCACTGATGCGCCCTTTCATGGCAATCGACGGGACACATTTAAAGGGCAAGTACAAGGGTGTCCTCTTCGTGGCGGTAACGAAAGACGGAAACAATCAGTTATTCCCGCTTGCATTCGCTGTTGGGCCGACAGAGTCAATTGAGACGTGGCGGTGGTTTCTATTGCAATTACATCGGGCACTACACCTGCAGAAAGATGTGTTGATTGTGTCCGACGGGGCGAAGTGCATTGGAACTGCGATTGAGCAAGTGTTACCACATGCACGCCACGTCCTCTGTACGTTCCACATAAAGTCCAATCTAGGTCGGTATGGGAAGAGAGTGAAGGATCTGTTCACATCGGCTGCCTATGCATATAAGAATTCAGATTATAATCGTCACATGGATGCGTTGAAGCAACAGTGTCCTTCCGCATATACGCATCTAGTGGAGAAAGTAGGGGAGGACAAGTTTGCGCGTGTGAAGTGTCCTGTTCGTCGTTATGACATGATGACGACGAATCCCGTAGAGAGCATGAACCACGTATTGAAGTGGGCGCGAAGGTTGCCTGTGTGCTCAATGCTGGACGTCATTCGTGCAACTATTGCTGATTGGTTTACGGAGCGGCACAACGACGCGTTGAGCGGCACTACTGTGTTGACTGACTGGGCACATGCGGAGCTGATGAAGGCGAAAGACGAAGGACATACCCTGTTAGTGAAGGACACAAGGAAGTCCGATGAGTTCAACGTCAAGCAGAACGGCAAGGAGTACACAGTAAACCTTGGCTCGAAGACATGCACGTGCCAGAGGTTTCAGCAGCATTTGATACCGTGTCCCCATGCATCGGCAGCGATTAGGTATCGACGGGCCTGAACTAGAAGTCGGTTTTATACTGGTTAAGTGGCACGGACATAATGTTTAATTAACGCTCCAACCTTTCTGCGCAGGGCTGTGAACCACGAGCAGACTGCATATGTGTCACCACACTACAAGCGTGCGGTCCTCGTCCAGTCATGGAAAGCGCGAGTGTATCCTATGGACCACCCGACCGACTGGGTAGTCCCCACCGCGATTGCCAACGCAACGTGCAAGACGCCAGATTGCCCGAGGCAGGCTGGTCGACCGAAACAAAGTCGGATTCCATCGGGGGCAGAAGGAGCTAGGAATTACAGAAGGCGGCAAACCTGCAGTGTGTGTGGGGCGGTGGGCCATAATTGGAAGAGGTGTCCTGGCCCGAGCGCCGATGTCGCCGGTCCATCCGAGTACCGACCAACCATTCCACACTTATGTACATCATGTGGTGGCGCGGGACACGATGAAGCGAATTGTTTAATTTTCCCAGACTTAAACAGCCCAGCTCCGTATTACTAGTTAGGGTTGTAAAGGAATCAAATATTTTTGGTTCGAGTTGATTCGATTCGACGGTAGTTGGAATTTTATGTTTCGATTAATATTTGATTCGATTCGATATTCGATTTTATATTAAAATTATATATAAATATATAAATTTATATAGTTAAATAATTTAAAATTTTAATTTTAGTGACTATATTTACTAGTTAATATAACTATATTTAGATATAATATCAAAATATTAAATTTGATCTATAAATCAAATTAAATATTTAAGTTTAATAATTAAATTACCTTATAGAATAATTCGATTCGATTCGATAATGTCCGTTCAGAAAATTATTGGTAATGGTAATGTCCGTTCACACGCGTCACACTTGGATTGGGCGGCATTGGTAATGTCCGTTCAGAAAATTATTGTAGAGATAGATTTGGCAACGCGTGTACGGGGAAACGTAGAAACACGTGAAACCGTTGGGAATAGGGAGATGGAGGAAAGAGAGCAGTCGGCTGAGAGAGGTTGAGCATAGGGAGAAGAAACATTACGGCCCGACATAATAAAGGGGCATCGGGAGAAGAAACACTATGAGTCGACATTCCAAATTTTACTCCTTTTGTGTAGGGAGGTTGAGAGAGGTTGAACATAGGGAGAAGAAATGCAATGGGTACAACAGTAATTACCATTCCAAATCATTATTATTATTATTATCGTTATTGTCTTATATATTCGTTCACAGTTTTTACGATTATTAGTAAGCCTATTAGCTTAGATATTTTGTATGTTCAACTACAGGTTACTGTTGCAAGTTCGTACATCGATTTCAGTTGGTATGGGAGGTATAGGTAAGAGTATAATCGGAGTGACATGAAGGAAAAATTAAAGTCGGCATTATCCCCGTGGAAGGTCCAGAATGACCACACTCGGAGGGGCAAGCATTAGCGTGGTGTCCACCTAGAAATAAGTATGTCCTTTGGATAAAGAAAATTAGCGCGCGTCTTCTTAACTGTTATTATTATTATTATTGTTTGGCCGCGTACTAATATCATATTGTGCACAATGTTTTCTATGATAACTGTAGGTCATTTCGGAGATTGGGTAAATTTTGCCACATGGGACGTCGACATTTCGTAGTTCCACTTCAGGGGAATGAGAGGTATAGGTAAGAGTGCCACGTTCGGAATCACAAGCGTCGCATCAGGGTGAATGCTGCGGTCGTCACATTCCGGATATTACTCCTTTCGGAATGTTGAGAATGACCTACGAATACAAAGAGCTGCCGAAGATAGTGGATGGGGAGGCGGCAAGTTGAAAATTGGGCATACACGACAATCCAAAGGAAATTGGGCGGTTCAGTGGCCAAATCGCGAGATGCCATGGGAAAAGGATAGCAGCGGATTGATCACAATATAAACTCAGGCGGCCAGAGTGGTATTAGTCGTATTAATTTCATTATTACTATTCATATTATTAGCATTAACTTTACAAAAATGTATTGATCGCCGTTATTAATATTATTTTGTAATGATTACTTGTAGGTATTGCCCAAATACAACATTTGGACATGGTCGCCACGTTTGTAACAACAACATTGGCCTGGGCGGCATTGGTAATGACGACGGTTCGATCTACCTCCCATTGCTTACCGGTCAAAATGGGAGCGGGTGCACTAGGACCGTAGAACATTCAGAGGGGCAAGCCTTGGTGTGTGGTATTACCCCTCAATTTAACTGTTGGGGATAGGTAGATGGAGGACCCTATGTCCATGCATCTATGCAATTCCAAATCTCTTTCAATTTGAGAAGACTCCTCCAATTCAGGGTTTTGGTGTTCAACTTCAGTGGCTGGAGATACAACATTTGAACGTATTTGGAATGGGCGGCATTGGTAATGACCCTAATTGGAAGCACAATCACTACATCAGGATGAATGTAGTGATCGTGACATTCCAAATATTACTCCTTTCGTGTAGCAAGAGTATAGCCTGTCCCACAACGGTCGTGTTGCGACAGGTTAAACACGGGGCGTGCATCAAGCTCAAATCTTACATCACAGAGCTTGAACAATCGGCTTTCCGAGAGGATAAAATTCTGCAGTCCCCATCATAGCCACCAGCACCGTAGATAGCACCATTTCTTTTGGTTGCATATGGTGCAGAAGGCTGCAGAGAGTAATCAACGAAGGGAGTTAAATTGAGCTACTAGGATGAATTCCCAACAATGATTCACTAGAGGTAATTTTACAGTTTTTCACATAACAAATCTAATGGTTTATTATTATTATTATTATTATTATTATTATTATTATTATTATTATTATTATTATTATTATTATTATTATTCATTCTAATGATTTATATATTCTGGATGCTTAACTGCAGGTTAGTGTTGTAAGTCGGCAGTTCCATTTCAGTGGAATGGGAGGTCTAGGTAAGAGTGCCACATTCGGAATCACAAGCGCCACATCATGGTGAATGTTGATGTTGTGAAACACTGGGCATGCATCAACGGTAAGCACGGTCACAACATCAACGTTACTGTTGCGGTCGTGACACTAAAAAAATTACTCCTTTCGGGAACATTTAGTATGGCCTATCAATTTTGTCCGAATCAGAAATTGGAAGGTATTGGAAAATACAACATTTGGCATGGGCGGCATTGGTAAGGACCGTCATTGGAAGCACAATAACTGCATCATGAAGAATGTGATGACTATGACATTCCAAATATTACTCCTCTCGGGACATTGAGTATGGCCTTGCAGATTCAAAGAGCTGGAGGGGATGGTGGATGGGGTGGCGGCAAGTTGAAATTTGGGCATACACGACGCCTTTCAGTAGACAATTATTAATGATAATGTAATCCTTTCATAGTTACAATTATTTTATGTTTGTTACAATATTATTAGAGAAAATTATTAATCAAAAATATTTATTATTATAACAAAAGAGAAAGTAATAAATATAGTCAAAATAATTTTTGCTATTATTAAATTAATAATAATAATGTATAAATTTTTGCTATTATTTATTCATAATAATAATAATTTTTGCTTACCATGTACAATCTCCTTTGGAATTGGCCTCCTCCTTCCACCACGTCTAACACGGACACGGTAAACCACATACCCCTGTTTTGCCTTGTAGCCGAGACGTCTTGCCTTATCGGGGCGAGTAGGGTGGGTGCCGCGGACGCCGGCGGGAAGCTGACGGTACTCCCAACAACGAACCCTAATGCCCCCACGTTTCCTGCCACCACGTTCCTCCACCACGGAACTCTTGCTGCGCAGGAATTCCAGCTGAGTAACACCCTGGTTGGTGGGCCTCCCATGTACAATCCCCTTTGGAACTGGCCTCTTCCTTCCACCACGTCTAACACGGACACGGTAAACCACGTACCCCTGTTTTGCCTTGTAGCCGAAGCGTCCTGCCTTATCGGGGCGAGTAGGGTGGGTGACGCGGAAGCCGGCGGGAAGCTGACGGTACTCCCAACAACGAACCCTAATGCCCCCACGCTTCCTGCCACCACGTTCCTCCACCACGGAACTCTTGCTGCGCAGGAGTTCCAGCTGAGTAACACCCTGGTTGGTGGGCCTCCCATTTACAATCCCCTTTGGAACTGGCCTCTTCCTTCCACCACGTCTAACACGGACACGGTAAACCACATACCCCTGTTTTGCCTTGTAGCCGAAGCGTCCTGCCTTATCGGGGCGAGTAGGGTGGGTGACGCGGAAGCCGGCGGGAAGCTGACGGTACTCCCAACAACGAACCCTAATGCCCCCACGCTTCCTGCCACCACGTTCCTCCACCACGGAACTCTTGCTGCGCAGGAGTTCCAGCTGAGTAACACCCTGGTTGGTGGGCCTCCCATTTACAATCCCCTTTGGAACTGGCCTCTTCCTTCCACCACGTCTAACACGGACACGGTAAACCACATACCCCTGTTTTGCCTTGTAGCCGAAGCGTCCTGCCTTATCGGGGCGAGTAGGGTGGGTGACGCGGAAGCCGGCGGGAAGCTGACGGTACTCCCAACAACGAACCCTAATGCCCCCACGCTTCCTGCCACCACGTTCCTCCACCACGGAACTCTTGCTGCGCAGGAGTTCCAGCTGAGTAACACCCTGGTTGGTGGGCCTCCCATTTACAATCCCCTTTGGAACTGGCCTCTTCCTTCCACCACGTCTAACACGGACACGGTAAACCACATACCCCTGTTTTGCCTTGTAGCCGAAGCGTCCTGCCTTATCGGGGCGAGTAGGGTGGGTGACGCGGAAGCCGGCGGGAAGCTGACGATACTCCCAACAACGAACCCTAATGCCCCCACGTTTCCTGCCACCACGTTCCTCCACCACGGAACTCTTGCTGCGCAGGAATCCCAGCTGAGTAACACCCTGGTTGGTGGGCCTCCCATGTACAATCCCCTTTGGAACTGGCCTCTTCCTTCCACCACGTCTAACACGGACACGGTAAACCACATACCCCTGTTTTGCCTTGTAGCCGAAGCGTCCTGCCTTATCGGGGCGAGTAGGGTGGGTGACGCGGAAGCCGGCGGGAAGCTGACGATACTCCCAACAACGAACCCTAATGCCCCCACGTTTCCTGCCACCACGTTCCTCCACCACGGAACTCTTGCTGCGCAGGAATCCCAGCTGAGTAACACCCTGGTTGGTGGGCCTCCCATGTACAATCCCCTTTGGAACTGGCCTCTTCCTTCCACCACGTCTAACACGGACACGGTAAACCACATACCCCTGTTTTGCCTTGTAGCCGAGGCGTCTTGCCTTGTCGGGGCAAGTAGGGTGGGTGACGCGGACGCCGGCGGGAAGCTGACGATACTCCCAACAACGAACCCCAAGTATGAAGCGCATGACATCGGATTGCTTCTTCTTCCAGAGCTCCGAGACGTAAGAGTAGGCACCCATGGTGATGGTGTTCGACTCGTCGGCGTGGGTGCACTGCAATGGAATAAATATTATCATTATTATTAATATTTTATTACTATTAAAAAGGTTTGACTATTTCTTCATCTATATAACTGTATACATGAAGTCCTATCAAAGTTACTCAATGCACAGTAACAAAACTCCTACCATGTCAAATAAAAAGGAACGGAGAAAGTATAAATAGATTTTAATATTTAGGAGTATTAAAACTATAAATACATTATAATAATTATTATACAAACAATAGTAAAAGAATATTAATAATAATGATAATAATAATAATATTAATAATAACAATATAATATTAATAATACATAAAACTTATTATTATTATTTTGTTATAATAGATTTTATAATATTTGTAGACGGAAAATTAAAATAATTATATTTCCATAATACTTCATTAATTATAATACAATAAATATTGTCATTTTAAGAGTATTAATTAAAATAATAATAATAAATATGATTGGATTAAATTGATTTTATAATAAAAATTAATGAGTAATAATAATAGGGCATGGTGCGTGGTCTGTGGGTGGGTCGTCGTGCGTAATGGTCGACTAAAGACGAACCCACATTGCCACGTGGGGCCATGGTTCGTCGTCAATGGCAGCGGTTCGTCTCCGGTCCACAACTTTGACGACGAACCATGCTTCCTTAATCACCTTTACTAATTAATCCCATGGTTCGTGGTTATTAACCCGGTTCGTAGACGAACCACACCACGAACCAGGGGTGTTTATGCCTTTTCGGGTACAAAAGTTGAGGAATTTTGGCGGCTGGCATAAAAGATTATTGTCAGTACCTGCCATGGCACTGCGTGTTCGGACTCAATGAGAGTACTTTCTGGAGTGATATGCATCGGACAGTCGAAGACATCTTATATGACAAATTAGGCCTTTTTTTTTTTTTTTTTTTTCCGCTGGCATTTAGATATGTTAAATATCTCTAGAATCTTTCAAAAATGAAATTTTTAATGGAGTGGTGCAAAGTTGTCAGTGATTGGTTTTTGTGGTATGAAAAATGGTATGAACGGTGTGCACATGGCCAAGATTGCGATCGACAGGGTAATGAATGTGTAATTGGTTTGATGGCCACAACTCACAAGTCCGTAATAATAAAAAAAGTTGGTCAACATGCGTCACCATCTTTTGGTGAGAATTATGGAAACCGTGAGTTGGTATGGAAAAGGCAGATTTGCTACTGAAAAGAAAATATCTTTTTATCACGTGAATGTCCGGTTAAAGTTTATGAATATAGCTCTTTCGTTGACACGGGGTTAATTAGTGTTTAAATAATGTTTCGAATTTAAGTGATCTTATTTTCCTATATGAAGAATTTTTATTAGGAATTACATAAGGATAGCTTCTTATTAGCTACTTATCACTACAATAATATTTTTATTTATCTATCGAATTCGATCGCTGAATTTTTGTAGTTAAGTTGCGAATTTGTTCACCAATCTCCTTATTGATCGAATTTTGAATTTAGGAAGTGTGTCATGTTTAACTCTTTCTTTAATAGTACTGTTTATTGTTCTATTTTCCCTCAGTTTTTTTATGGAAAAAAGATCAAATACATCCGTTTTCTTTTCAAAAAAGTCAAATTGGTCCTTTTTCAATTTTATTGCCGATTTAGTCCGCTACCTATGCTAGTTATATCCATTTTAGTCTAAAAATCACCAATCCTTCCTAGGACGCTACGTGGCAATGATTTATTCTAAATCATACAGCTGGATCTGTTTTGAATTGCTGCCACTCCAGCGTGTTTGCCAAATAAGTGTGCAACCCGACCCGACTCTAATTTCAATCACCTCCTATATCGCAGCACCCCCAATTCGAAGCCATTCTTTTCAATCACCCCTAATTCGAAGCCCTTCATTTCAATCACCTCCCATATCGCAGTACCCCCAATTCGAACTCTAATCCCGCGGCGCATATTCAAATTCCGGCAACAAAGAAACGATAATGGGGACGTTTGGCTCAAAACTGAGGGCCGAAGAATGAAAATGACAATCACATGTCTTTTGTCTCCTTGTGTTTAATCTTGAATTGCCTTTAAGAATGAAAAGGACCAAAATAAATCAATGTCACGTCAACGTCCTAGGAAGGATTAGTGATTTCTGGACTAAAATGGATATAACTAGCATAGCTAGCGGACTAAATCGGTAATAAAATTAAAAAAGGACCGATTTAGTTTTTTTGAAAAGAAAACGGATGTATTTGGCATTTTTTCCGTTTTTTAATACGTTTCAATGGATCACAGGATAATTGGATGAAGTAAATAATATATCGGGCCGCCCATGATGGGAAGACCTATGTGGATATCCTTTTTGGTATTTTAAGGGATTGGCCCATCTTCATTGGAAGTCGGGTTTTAAATTTTAATAAAGACCCACAAATAACCACGCCTTCAGTTTCAGAATGGAACGGAAAAGCGATAAGCAAAATCAGAGGCTGGGGCTGAAATGAAACTTATGTTCTTCTCTAGCCCGCATCATTTGCTGAAGAAGAAAGCTCTAATATTTCTGTTTTCCTCGAATTTATAACTCTGCTGAAATGGCAGCTGTTAGTGTTGGTACTATATGTTTCTTATATTCGGCCCCCTTCCCGGTAATTCCCCGTGCGTTCTATGTTTCCTGTGTTTATTTTAGCGTATGGATTAATTGTAGTTAATTTTCCCAAAGGGTGAGTATTTATTATGCTCTTGCGTTTTGGTAGTGTTTGCTATACAGAGGATGGAATCGTGGGAAACTTGTGGATAGCAAACTTGCTTCACTGAATTTTCTTCAATGCAAGCAGAGGTGTTCTTTTCATTACGCTTTGTTTGAAATGAATGATGCATTTGATGTTTGTTTTCTGTTAATCCTGCATTCCTGCTTAAATTTCATTTGCTGATAAAGTGAGCTATTCTCCATCTCTGAAAATTTTAGTGGTGCTGAAAGTAATCAATTTGTTGGAAAATCTTTTAGCTGATTAGATTCAAGAGTTATGTTTCTGTTGAGTTGACAGATTCTGTTAATTTTTATATTCAAAGTAAATCTACTCTCATGGAA
Organism: Hygrophila difformis; assembly: GCA_030278955.1. NCBI lineage: Eukaryota > Viridiplantae > Streptophyta > Magnoliopsida > Lamiales > Acanthaceae > Hygrophila > Hygrophila difformis. Next base: position 61,281,661 of record JAOANR010000005.1, on the reverse strand, counting down.
CCGTAACCATATTTCAGTCTAAAAGCCTTAAAACGTTCAAGTGGCATATGTGACGCTCCATTATCCATGATAGAATACGCTTTAGTATTTAAGCAATTTGGGATACAATAACCCCATTTTTAAACTCAAGACTCTGCTTTGTTTTGATTTTAAAATGTTGATGTTTTGTAGATGGATTGGAGGTATTAATTATGACATTTCTTACTTGGATTTAATAAACAGGGAAACTTTAATCTGTGCAGTCAATAGTGATGCTGAAAAATCATTCAAAAAGACCCTGGAAGTTGATAGATTCATAGATATGCTAAAGGATGCAGATGATAAAGAAGTAAGATGGTCTTCCCATGTTCTTTTCAGTGTGGAAATATCTCTTGTGAGCATGCCCAATTTGTGTGGTTTCTTAATGTTTCTCTGTACCTTCAGTATGTATTCCCAAGACATGTCGTTCATATGTCCATGATTTAATTTTTCTAATCTGTTGCAACTTGGAAGCTTAGGTCCACACTATGAGACTCTCTTTAATGGTTCCTCCACATTGAGTAATAGGAGAATATTTTTTCCATTCTATGGGACTACAAATTAATTATCACTCTTAAATCTAAATGGAACAAGAAGCAATTGTGAGTGAATTGGCAAATTTATCAGTTTATAGTTGGATTTTTGACATCTGTAACTATGCTTATGTCTGGACCATTTTAATCATATATCTTGAATTCAGATAATACTATATTGTAAAAGTTTCTTTGTTAATTGATTTTGTGTATATAAGCTTTTAGTTTCTAATTGCTTACTCTTTTGACACTGCTTAATTACCTTTTTCTGCTGTTGGGATCAGCTTCACCAACTTGTTGCAGAGAATGTTCTTGCTTTCAATGAGGGCTTCTGGATACGACTGGCAACTAGAACAGAAACATGCAAATCTGAAGATGATAAAGCATGGCTTTTAATTCACTCAAGTCTATACATATATCTGTTCTTCCCCCACAACTTTTTCAAATGAGGTTTCTTTTCTTCCTCGTTTGCAGAAAGACTACGAAGAATTGGCTGCCCTGTTGATGAGTGTGGTGGATCGTCTGGTCCATAAGACTAATGTATTGGACATGCTCGTATAAATTTAAGCTCATACTCTCTATGCTATTATTCTTGGAATGATTTTATAACAAAACTTTTGAAATACTGCCACTACTCATTACTTGTTTATACCCTTCCGTGGTTCTTTATTTCAACAGGAAAAAATAGAATCATCTACTGATGTGCTTAAAGCGATTTTGAAACCTGTGGTTGATGAAAAAGAAGAGTCACCTTGGCCTCCTAGAGACCCTGAGGCTCTTGTTTTTATGCAAAAGGTACTCTTCCTGTGTCTGCACATAATTGTACCATTAATCCCATTAAGTCTCCAGAATGTGAGAATAGTTTTGTGAAGCTTTTGCTTCTTGTTACTCATCAATCATTGAGTGATTCTGTCTTTACATAATCCTTGCATGTTTTCACTGGTTTCTGTATGCCTTGCTTGACATTTTCAGGAACTCAACCAAAGAGAACAAGAAGGTCATCTTGATGAGGGCTTTCTTTCAGAAGTTAATGCTCAGCTCCGGCAGGCAAGTTCTATGTTATGGTAATACTTGTTCCTGACAAAATTCATGCATTGATACATTCTAGTAGGCCCTAATATTCAGGTCAGTGTCAGCTAGAGACACAAGTATGCTTTGTTGGAAACATGATTATCTTGTATAGAATCCAAAACTTGTAAATGACATCACATTTCAAATGTTGATGTGAAATTGAGCAATAATAAAATTACGTGTTCAGGCTAAAGAAGATGGTGATAAGCCGGGGCTTGAGGCAATGTTACAGAAAGTCTTGCAACTGTATGCTTCCAGAGTTCTTTCCAAACGTAGCTATGCCAGAAAAGGTATTGTAGAAATAGCACATGTATAGTCTTCAATTCTTTGAGTCCTTTCTCACCATTATATTTACTCAGCTGTATAGTTGGATCTGCACTGAAACTCAGGTGTTGTTTTTGGGTAGGGAATGAAGTCGTGAAGTCTGAGCAGTTTCTTGAGACCTTAATCCAAGGTATTTTCTTATCCAATGTACACCAACTCGAATGAATGTGCTATGTAATATGTATACAAATCCTTCCGTTTTGCTTTTAGGAAGCCATTTATTTGCATAAATAATACGGAGAGTTTTAGGCTACTACACTCCACACCAGAAATGGTTGTAATTTGATTTTTCACCACAGAACCAGCTTCAGTACCTCATCTTAGTATGGAGTTGGTAATGAGGATTTCTATTTGTGTATGAAGAACTTTAAACTTCTTTCTCATTTCCCTTTTTCACATGCATGAGTACTTGAGAACAACGCTTTCAAATACTTTGGTCTTTCTTTTTCAGCCCCAGAAACCGAATGGACTAAGTTCTTACTCGATGGATTATCTGTCGGTAAAGGTGACGTTTCCCCTGAAGAATTATACACTGTGATAAAGAAACGGATTGAACGTGTACTGATTCGAACAGTAAGTATCTTGCTGTAACATTATTTGAATTTTGCAGCTAGTTTAAGAAAATAAAAATAAACTGCAGCATCTCACCACAATCTGTGATTCCATACTCAGGAGGGTGGATCCTACCAGCAGCGCATTCTTACAGAGTACCTAAAAGGGATCCAGGCACGAGCAGAGGAGATTGTCAATGCACTCCAAGGTGGGACTAAATAGGTTAATTTTGTGCGATACAGTTGGTTCTAAACATCATCCTTCAACAAGTCATACCAACCCCTGCAAATTGATGACTCACTCATCAATTTCTGCAAAGTAAGTCTTTTATGCTTTAATATACACATCACACATGACACAGCAAGCAGTGATGTACCACGAAAACAGCTAAATAATTCACATCTGTTTATTGTATGTCTTGCGCAGGCTAATGTTTCAGACTAGCAATTTTTGTTGAAGGGCTGCCGGTAAAATTGCTTATTTTTGGTCGATCTTTATTCTTGTAGTATATTTTAATTTAGCAAATGCAGTATATATAATCAATCAATTGTTGTATAATCAATCCATTGTAATAATCTGTGTGTGTGTGTGTGTGCGCGCCTTAAACTGGGGACTTAAGCGGCTAATGGACGGCATGTGGTTGGGAATGGCTAGAATAATAGTATGTGATAAAGCTTGGGTAAAGGAATACATTAAAAATCTTTGGACCTCATCTGGCTAAGCAAAAATGAGGAATTTGAAAAATAGCTAGGAGAAAGTGTCAATTCGTCACCATTCAAATCCAAACTTCTACTGATGCTATACATTTGATCATAATCATTAATATTACATACATTCATACAGTGCAAAAAATTGATCGCAATGCCGCCTAAGCTGCATCTATTTGTGCATACAGTAGCAATTCGCATTCAATATTACATTCGCCACGGGTCCAAACGTTTTATGTTTGGATCCATGAAACTATGGGATATATGCACGCGCCGCGCCCCACCCTTCGCAGAATATGCATGAGGCTCATCTTATTGGTACCTCATAATCACAAGTAGTCAAGCATGTTTCTGTTAATAAATTGTAGATTATTCCATCTTCCCAATTCCCTTAATTAATACACAACTTTGATCGGACATTGCAGCTTTAAGGTTATGTCTACAGATATACTCTATATAATGTACAATATTCTATGCCTATGATGCTCAAGGTCAACAAATAATTAAAAACATTCTAAGCATATACCAGAGATTTAAAAAAAAAAAAAATCTAATGCATTTGCAAATGGGGTATTTTTCCCTAATAATGCATGATGGTTAAGGTCGTCTTTAAACAGTTAGTGGGACTTGCCACTAAATCAATTAAGTACTTAGTTGATAATAAATGAACAAATGAATAATTGATACTATGATTTTCAGTTGTACTGTTCAATTTTTGATCAAATATGCAATGATAATTAATTTTAAATAAGCATGAATACGACGACATTCATTGATTTGGTTATCCCGTTCAGTAACACGTATATCCTCTCCCTGCGGTTAAGCTAAGGGATTGTTGCAATCCAAGGTAGGTTTTAATTACACTATACATTTGAATATACTCCATCATACTTTCTAGTACAATTTGATCAAATTATAGCATGCAACTATAATAAATCTCACATCTCCATTTGTTGAAATGAAGAGCATCTAATCTAACCCAAGATCGATCAGACCCTCCAAGGTTCTAGCAACCTGATTCTTCTTCATTTATAGTCAAGGTTTCAGTACAATTAACACCTCATTGACATTTCATCAACATTAGTACTATGTAGTATGCAAATAGGCTAATTCTATTTAGTGACTCTGACTCAAACTCGTCACAATATGGTGCCCCTCCTCATATACTTCTGTAGATTCTCACTACAAGAAAATTTGCGTTTACCGACCAAAAAATACGGTCGTTAACCTCAGGATGCGGGTCGTTTCGAAGCTTACCGACCGCAAGTGTCGGTCGGTAATATCGTGGTAGGTATTTTTCCCCCGACCAAAAAATTTGCCGTCGGGACCTTACCGACCCATTACGGACCGCACGGTGGTCGGTAAATTTTCCGACCGAAATACCGACCGCATATGCGGTCGGTAATTCTATTTTATGAAAAAAATGTCCTGTAAATTTCCCGACCGAAATACCGACCGCATATGCGGTCGGTAATTCTATTTTATGAAAAAAATATCCTCAGGGAGGGCCTTGCCAACCATCCTTCACATTACCAATGTAAATCCGCCATGTGTCATATATAATTCCTCCCCAAGTGCTCCCCAATTGTTGAATAGGGATTCGAACCCTGGTGTCCAAGTTTTTCCACCCGCGCACGTGCCACCCGGATGCGGAAGCTTTCATGTCATCTTATGCAATATGTTATACATATAATATATGTAACTATAAATGCATAAATTAATATTCCAAAAAATAAAATAAGAACTGATATTAATTAAATTAAAAATAAAATAATTCATTAATTAAATAAAATATAAAATTAAATTAAATGGGTAAAATTAATTAAATTAAGTACTTGTTAAATTTAAGAAATGAAATCAAAATTATAATTATATCTATATCTATAATTAAAAAAATAGTTTTACTAATATTTATTTTTTCCATTATATTATTTAATAAATAATTAAATAAAATAAATAATTAATTAAATGACTCAATAAATAAATAATTAAATTTTAAAAATAATCAAAGAAATATTTATTAAAATATAAAATAAATAAATGGTAAAAACTGTAGAGACCGCAAATGCGGTCGGTAGATTATATTTTTTTTTAAAAAAATAATTAAAATTTAAAAAAAATTCAAAAAAACATTACCGACCGCAAATACCGACCGCAATAATGTCGGTCGGTGCAGTGGTTGCCCTAAAAGCCGGGCCCCAGTAACGGCTCTTTTTTGCCGACCACCAGGATGCGGGTCGGATTTTTGATTTTTCTTGTAGTGTCTATATATATATCTAATATATATATATACTAGACGGGTGATGAACAGTACTTTTAATTTGAACAGTTGTTTCCAGTTGAACAGTAATTTTCGACCTAGAATTCCTTTTATGCCCTTATGCCAGTCCACTTATTTGCCATCCCGCTTGGAAAGCTTCATTCAGTGTTCACTATCGATTAGCAATCTAGGGTTTGTGCTCGGCTGGTTGTTCGCATCGTCGTTCTTGCGCACCCATTAATTCCAGCGCCGCGGGTATACAGGGACGCTCGTCGGCTGCGGCGAAGTGTCCGGCCACACATCCTGTCGCCTCATTCATCAGCCCTCACAGCTATCTCGTTGTGTCCGTCCCCGATTCAGGTAAACCTTCATATTTCAATTTCTTCGCCGGCCCTCGCGTTCGTGAGGCCGGATGTGTTATAATGGTTTCGCTTTCCACCCTATCACCCTTTGTTCTCTTTTTCCATTTGCTTCGTGTTCCTTCTGGTTTATGAAGTCTTCTTATGTTCTTCGCTCCCTTCAGCTCCATTTGCCCTCCTCCGTTTTCCAACAAGAACTACTGCTCGTCCCTTCGCCCGTCAACCGCCGCCCGACTGTTGCTTCGTCCGCTGCCTGCCGGCCGCCTGCCATTGACGCCCTCTGCATCTTCCCGATCCGTGCCCTAGAGTTTTCAGTTTTGATTTCCCCGCTTTAATCCATTCTACTGTCTGCTTCGGTTTTACCTCCCACAGTGAGTTTCATCCGACCTTCTTTTTGGGTTTTATGTTCTGCTCAATTCCGAATCTGGCCAAAGCTTATTGGTCGCTGTGTTCTTTTTTGTTAATAGTATTTGATTGTCAAAGGTTAGGGGTTTGCGTCGAATTGATTTTATGATGCACATTCTGTTTTATGATTATTTTTGCTAATAGGAGAATCTACTTGAGTACTTTACTTAACCTCTTTTAAAGCTTTTCCCTTTTTCATGGTAGATTTGCTCTTTAGGCTTAGTTGTTGTCTGGAATAGCTGTTTTTGAACAGTTGATTAGAAGGAAGATCTTGGATTTGGTGGGAGTGTCGGTATCTAGAGTTTGTTCTTTACTTCTGGCTTGCAAGGATCTTGATATGCATGTCGTTTACCAATGTTGTGTGTGTGAGCTAGGTTCTCGGTAGCTTGTTGCAATTTATTGTTCGATTTGTGCTTCAATTTTGGCCCTTCCAAATCCTGGATTTATGATTTTGTGCCTTCTGTTTTAATTATTTGTGTTTGATTCTCTAAATTTTGGTTTGCCCATTGTCTTGATTTTATATGCTGGTTGATGGTTTCAGTGCTGTAGTTAGGCCAAAGTTGCTTGCCTGAATTGATTTTAAATTAGGTAATCTCCGGTCTTGCCTTTGGAATTTCTATATTTCCTCTTCAAGCTTGTTGTTGTGTTGCGTTGTTTTACTTTTAAAATATTGTACAGATGAATTCTTTTAACCTGCCCTTTTATATTGTGGGGCTGCTTTTTATTGTTGTAGAATCCTGATTGGGGCATACAAAACCAAGGGTCGGGTTCACAGTCGTGCCTGGATTCAAATTTTGAAGGCCTGTCATTTAATCCCAGGTTTATCTCACTAACTCAAAGTCTACTGATTAGTGTGAGCTATATTGGTAGAGAGGTGGTTGTGCCATTCCTCTGTTCATTGTCATGCCTGAGAGTTATTCATTTTTGTGGGGTACCCCCCTCGCACCAACGTAAGGTGGCTATGCATATGCTTCCATGCTATACTACATTTTGTATTTATTACTCCAAGGTTTACGAGAATAATGGATTGATTTTATAATGGCTCTGAATGATACGAAAGGACATCGCATTCAGAGTTGGATATGGTGAAGAGTTGTAAGTGTTGACCAGGTTTGGAAATTCTAGATTTGGTCAATAGTGTAGAATCTCACAATACATGTGTTTCCTTGCGTCTCGGGTGAATTTTTTACTACTTTCCTTTTTGTTCTTTTTAGCACATAGTACTAGACGTAGAATCTCAAGGGCCAGGTTGATGCTGATAAGTATGATACAACAAATTTGTTAGTAATATAGGATGGGCATATCTCCTTCTATATGATTGATATTTCATTCATGAGATGTAAACCCTCAAGGGTCAACCACAGTTATTGGATAATAAGATATCATGCGAATTTGCATTCAGATCTTGCCACAAATGCGGGTGCCTTCTCATACTTGTCACTCCCCAGCCCTCGAAATCTGACTCCATAGTAGTACTAGATTCTAACTCATATACTGATTCCTAACCTATTTATTTATTTCTTTTTTATTCATCGAGGCCCCCTGTTATATAGAGTAGCTTTAACTATTATGAATTCATGGGTGTGTGGCATCATTAGGAAAGTGTGTGTCTGTGTGAATTCATGGTACTGTTTGAGGTTTGTAGTTCGATTCCTCTTTTTTAGATTTTGTTCTTTTCTTTTAAGATAATGGTTCTTGTGGAGAGTTCTATACTGTCTTTGTCACGAGCCAGAACAGGTGTAGTGGTAATTCCATCTCCAGCAGATCATTTGTCTTGCTGGCAACCTTCACATGAGATCCAAAAATTCAATAATGCAATAGCTTGCATGAAATCGAAGATTTACCAAATTACAGTATTTTACGCATTGAAATGCAAATATAGTTTATCATTGGGGAACTCTATAGCCTGTGCATTTGTAACCCCATCATTCACCACTTTTGGTTTATGATTATGTAAATTTGGCCCGTTACACTTTTAATTATAATCATATAAATTTTGCAATCTATCTTTTCAGATAATTTTCGGATCTGTGGTTTTTAGTTAAGGTTTTAGGTATATAAGATAATTTATAGCAACAAAATTTATAGCTTTACATTTCCGCACAGAGAATACAGATCAAATGGTTTTATCAGATTCACTTTCTTTGCTAGAATTTCCATGGTGTGTGGTTTTCTGTTGGATTTCTTTGCTTATAGATGGTGTAGCCGTTTTGCGTTTATCATTTACGTTGTTTAAAATTTGTAGAGTTGTTTCTGCCGGAAAAATGCTTTCTCTTGATTTATTTGTATTCCACGTATTTGTAGGTTCGATTTCTCTATTAGGGCAAAAATCCTCACAAGGTATTACTTCTTTCTTACTTGTACGTGTTGGTTTTCAATTCTTTTTATACTGGTCTCTTATTTTGGTTTTAGTTTGCTTTGGGGGATAATTTCTTCAGTAAAAGCGGATTTTTCCTTTCAATCTGGATAGTTTAAATTGTGAGTTGTTCTCGGTTCTCACTATTTGGGGTTTGAGTGATTTGGTATTTTGGTTCCATCTTTCGCTCTGCTTGGATGTGTGAGGTTACATTTGAAGATATATTTGGATAAATGATTGTTTATTACTTTGATTCTTATTATGTTGTAATCCTGCAAATCCAGAGATATACATATATTTATTCATTTACTTGTTTGTTCTTCTTCCATTAAGATTTAAGGCCCATATAACTATGCATCAATTGCACACTTTTTTCTTCTTTCAGTATTGTAATCTATCATTATACATCTGTTTTCATCCGTTTATTAAAAAATTTCATAGTGCTTCTGTATGAAGGCATACTCGGGTTTTATGTTTTAGCTTCCCCTTTCTTGACCAGTGTTGAAGCTGACCCAAACTGATGAGATCAATTACATGCGATTCACATGATCATTTACAACCATGAATCGTCTGCCAGATCAACTTCATTGCTCGCACTATATTCCATATGTTGAATTATATTATATAACTTCTAATAAACATTTTCTTCTCATTTGTTTGTAGTTTCAGTTTCTTTTGGATGCCATTTTTAGTGCTAGGATGTATTTGGTAATTAGCATTCTCGATTTATCATTTTCTTTTAGATGCAATTTTCAGGCATATTCCTTATCTGCCATGCAAAATTCCAACATTTTTTCTTCCGACCGATGGCGCAGCGTAGCGCGCCTCCAATAAGATTCCTAGTATATATATATATATCTCGTCAGCTGATTTGTTTGTTGTGTCTTTCTTGCCATCCACAATCCCTATAGTCATCAAGAGACAAGAGCATGATAACTGTCATCAAGTGTCTCACCTTATTATTCATTCAGGATGGGATCTCCTCATACTTACTTGGAAACATTTGAATTGAAACAAGTTGAATTTTTGGCCATACACACAATTCCAATATAAGTGGTTAGCTCCGATCCTCAGATCAAGTTTCAATGATAGAATATGCGTCGTCGTCGTGTACTAATGTATTCACCAATAAAAGCGCTATAGATATACAGACTCTGTAGTTCCATATTTCTTCGACCAATTAATATAGTGTTTCGGTGAAATACCTGCTGCTACTGTGCTACAACTCATATCTGGAGCACCCCTAATAAAGGAGCTAGGGAATGCTCACAAGAGTTTGTGTTAATTTTGGACATAAAACAGGAAAAAGAGAGAGAGAATATTTCGGTTTACATTTGATTGAGTATATATTTTTCGGTCAAGTGATAATTACAGATTTTTCATCTGAATCTATTTATTGCTCAAACCATAAATGAATGAAATATATTCCAATGAATAATAAGATCTTGTACAAAAGTGCAACACATCAAAATGTTCAAAAAGGGTTATTTTATCGAAAAGGAACAAAAATGTAACCTCAAAAACACCAGGGAGCAACCAACTTTAGATTATTAATTAGTTTTTGATGTGTCTCTATTTGTTTGACTTCCCAACCTCCCTTGTCCCTCTTAGCTAATCAAAATTTAAATTTATATTTATCAAACTCACTAATTAATTCCTTTAGGCATATATACAACTTGAAGCCAACCAGGTTGGTAATGGTGGGTGTTACTGTGTCCATAACATGGTTGCTTATTCTTCTCAAATACAGTAAATTATGATCTACTCATTCAATCCTACTTTATAGTACTAGCTATTACTTTATTAAATGCAATATATAAATATATATTTACAAATTGCAATACACAGACGACATTACTTACGGTTAGAAATAAGATGGACCCAGGGCTTCAACCCAAAACCAATTGGTGATAGGTAGAGAGACACATGTCCATATAAACATGGGATAATCCAACATATAACCGATGTGAGACTTTAACACCCCTACTCGAGATGATATTCTCGGAAAGAACGAGATACTCAAATGAGTACCCATGACTCTGATATCATGTTAGAAATAATTGGTTTTGGGTTGAAGCCCTAGGTCCATCTTCTTTCTAATACTTACAATTCCAACGCTTGCTCGATCACTTTAATTTGCCCCTTTTCTCCTGGTTAGAATCTATTATCAATAATTAATAATCTTATGAATAGTCTTTATTTGCCCATAGTTAACACCACCAATCAATTAGTCATTCCCTAATAAATTTAAACAAAATGACAATATATATAATCATCCTCCTGGGGACAACATCGATCTTTGTTTGTTCCACTTTTTGCAACATGTTATAATACCAATTTAAACTTATCTTTACATCAAACATACAACTTTCTCGAACAAAATTATTTGTCTTCTTCTACACATACATAAAAACATACTCCTTCGGTCAAATTTTATATTATTCACTTCTCCTCTTAATTCAAAAATCTACATATACCACATACATGGATACTCTTATTTAAACTTGCATAATCCATATCAATCTTAAATCTTAATCACATAGTATTCATTCCACGCCCAATCCCCGACTTCCATTATTATGGTTGGTGGGTCGAATCTGTACCAAACCCCTGGGACATGGACACCCACTACACATTTGTTGACATCGAGAGTCAATTGAACAAAAAAAATTGGTATTCAATCTCTTAAAGGATTAGTTAATACATAATATACACAACAGTTTGGATCCACACTAACATATGCGATTTCAGCATTAATGTGTTGAATGCATTAGGTTGGGGACACCTAATCTTATACATTAATGGTTACAATCTTCTCAAACTACAAATTTCATTTCTCAATAATGATAATAAAATGTTTGATTTAACACAAGGATAGAGAAATTAGGGTTTAGGTAGGGTTTAGGGGCTGGCTTATATACTGATATGACTTCCTTTTTAAGACACAGTGTTGATTCCTGGGATTTACTACATCTTTTTAAATTCCAAGGCAGCTGACTGCAGCATTTCAATGTCTGCTCTGGTTGTCGCTTTCAACATGCACCCTGTATATAGTGAAGAAGGTATATGTAGTACTACTGGCCTGCTGGTATTTTAATTTAATTTAATTTGATTTCATTATTTAATGTGAATACACAAAATTCACTCAAGACTCAAAAGGGGGGATTTTTTTTGACTTATTAGAAAATGGATGTACGAGTGAAAAGAGAATGATACAGTATTGCATGTTTGCTAATTTGAAGCAACAGTAGCTTTGAATGTTGCAAGAAGGTTTTTGCAAGTTATTGACCAGACCAGCAGACTATCCCCTTTATCTATACATTTGTGGATACCCTCTTTCTGCTGTAATACAATTACCACACCCCCTCACCCTGTCTAACCCCTGTCCCTTTTTTTTATCTGTTGGGTAATATAACAGAGGGTACCTCAAATAGCTAGGGTTCCTTCATACTTCCTACCTCAATTGTTTTTTTCTTCATATTAAATATCACTAATAATAGCAGTATCAAATTATGGTGACAGTTATGTCGAAATAATTCAATAAATATTTTTAACGATTAATAATTCAAATTATGTACAAATAAAAATTATAAATATTTGATATTCCAAAAGTATAAAACGCAGCCTATTCAACAAAATCTTATGTGATTGCGATATAAACGTGAGCGAATATTAATAATCAGTACCCCAAAAGTATATTCGTATCACTTAAAAAAGAAAAAGAAAATGAAGAACGATATCATTTTTGTTTTGTTTGTTCAAGTGTTTTTAAGGGATGTTTTTAGGTCAAAACCTTCAGTCTCGAACTTGTAGGTTGAATAATACTCGCGATATAAAACATGAAATTAAAGTGATATTTCTCAAAACATTAATTTATTAAAAAATAAATTTCCTCTCAAACGGAGAGTTTTATATTTCAGGCTGGTTTGATTCAATTCTATATCGAACGAAGGAAATATATGTATCATGTATGTGTATATATCCCTAGTAGAATACAGTTATTATGAAATCGTATTTTGAAGGTCGTAATAATTTGTAGAAACCGCTTAAACTAACAATTCCGGGCATCAAAAGGGGTTTTTAATTAATTACTCCTGTGTCCCTTTTTTTTTTTTAAACATTGACACTCATGTGTCGGCAAAGGTGTGTGGGAGCCCAAGCCACACAAATTACAAAGGGGAGGGATAGGGAGCCGGGTAGGGATCGAACCCCCAACCTATTGGTTGGGAGCAGGGGACTTGACCACTAGGGTAAACCCCCAACCCTCTCTGTGTCCCTTTTTTTATGTATCAAAACTTTCAGGCACACTATGCAATGCATTTATTTAATGGTTAATATCTTAAAATATATATAAGTGAAAATTATAAAAAATATTTTAAAATTACATGATTAGACAAATCTAAAACAACCGAACTTGAATATATTTTTTCTTTTATAATTGCAATAATATTATGTCAAAGTTGATCAATGAACAGTGTCACTTGTTGGGAAGGAGGGAGTCTTTTTTTAATCCATCCATTTTTCTTGAACTCTTGAATACATTCCCCTTTTTTTGACACGCTTTTTCTTGTTGGAAACTAAATTAGAGAAAAGAATTTGGAGTAGGGAGTGGAATTGAACCATTCCCTGTTTATGATGCTTTGTTAAATAAAATAATAGTAATAAATTCTTACTCTCACAGTCACACGCATATATATATATATATATATATATAGAGGGAATAAATTACAAGTAGTTAAGGGCGAAGTAGTGATGCAAACATTATATTCCTCATCCTATGTATATCTTATATTATGAATGTACTCCAAAAGAGCATACAAATCAAGTAATTAAAAATAAGCACAAAAAAGCACGACACAAGAATAATTACTTTTGGAAAAGTTCTGCATGCCTTGCTCCCTATTATATCTGCAATTAGTTATTCTCATCAACTCAATAATTAAACATACTATACTATTATACTATTATATATACCTACACATTTAAAGTTGAAATTTTACTATAGTAAAAGACTAAAAGGAGACATATAATATAATGCTTTATCTGTTTATGCATATCTAAAGCTCAACTTGGTTGTCTCCCTTATGCCAAGTTACTTTGCACAATTATAACTAATACTGCAATAATAGGTTATTATAATCAACTATACACTAAATAATACCACATACATGTCTCTTTCCATTTAAAGTTCATTATGCTTGTACACCCCTTCCATAATAGGAATTTATTCATTAATTTTCTGTAACTAGGTACCCATCTAGAATGCGTTTTGAATTATTATCATATTTTTTTTTCTTCATATAATTACAATTAGATGCTACCTAGATAGCTAATTGGAGCTAGGGTTTTCTTTTTTTCTTTCTTTCACCTCTTCTTCTTCTTCTTGTCTGAGTGAAACATGTCACTGACTGATGATCTCTACATAATAAGCAATAAGGGATATAAATTGAGCCTCCAGACTTTTAATTTCTTGCGAATTTATTAACATCACTCTGTAGCTATAAGAAAGTATACAAAAAACCTCACACACACTATATTAAATATTCAATTAGAATGTGTAGTTTTCTATTATAATTAAATTCTTCTGATCAAGAACTAATGAGGATATGATATTGTATTCACATGCATTATGTGTACAATCAATAATATAATTAATGGGGAATATTTTTTTCCTCTAACTTTTGGCGATAAATGTGAATGTGTCTTTAGCATATATTTACATATAAAATATACTTAAAGAAGATTATTTTAAGTTAATTTAATATTGAGGCTTACTATGTGCTTTCTGGTTGAGGTCACTATCATAAAAAAGATCACAAGATGCCCACCAATTACATATACAGCATTTTAGTGTTCATAAACTCCAACTTTTATCTTCCTAATTATACATTATTTATTAGCTACTATTATATGTACATTGTTCTTTCTGCAATAATGAATGTTCTTTCTGCAATGATGACGACACACATATTTCTGAGATGTAATAATAAATTAAAATAATCCCATTTTCATAAAATTACTGATGCAGCATGACATTGCATGTACATGTATGTACCGCTTCTATGTTCATAGTATCACCAAAATTCAAAGCTTTAATTCATTCAGCAAGATCTTTTTAAAAAGTTCAACAGAACTGTACATAATATATTTCAAACAGTTCATTGATTTGTTCGAATAGTAATTTGTGTCAAGTGTAGCTATCAATTACAGTCAAAATACAAATATTACATTCTCTTCTGCTATTTTTAATGTGTTTGTGTGTGTGTTTTTAGATACATATATAGGGCAATCCCTAGCCATCATGCATGTAACCCTAAAGTCTAAACTATGCACAGTGTCAAGCAACTAATACACTGATATATGTGTGTGTATGTGTAGTATATAAATATGTATCTCTCTTTTATATATCTCCGTTTTTATAAGCAAAATTAGCTAGCCTGCTATATCCTAAAACATTTTACTTTAGTAAGAGCGAAAAAAGGGAAAATAAATACTAGTATTAATTGTGGCAGCCTTATTTACGTTCTCTCTATAAAGACAGTAGTAATTTTTTGAACCTTCAATAATTACCATGTAGGCATGTAGCACAGTAGTTTCTGAGGCTTTCTGAGGATAAAAAGGGTACTATAGTAATAAAATTACGGCAAGCAGACAGGGGGATAATAATCAGGAGAAAAAGTAGCTTTGAAATTCATAATTAATCAAATTAACATACATAAGGACAATAATTAACCCACATATAAAATATAATAATTCTCAAAATGATCAGAACAGTGCATGCAAACCACATTTCACATACATATATACTTTCATATAAACACTAACTTTATTCAATTCACAGACGACAGGATCAAACAAATTACCATTATTCTTCATTGGAAACACAAAAAGAGAAAAATAGAATGAATTGTTAGGCAGACCCCCGTTATTTATTTATTTTTTTAAAATAAAGATATCCATTTTTTTGTTCAATTTAATTATTCTTATCAACCTTTATTTGTCCCCCCATTTAATTAATAACACAAATCCAATGGAACTGCATGAACCATGTATGGGGAATAATGATGAAGACATTTATCCATTACTAGACTATAAACAATTAAAAGCAGAACGTGTACAGCAAAGAATAACATCACATCTTTTTTTTTATACTTATATTTATAAGAAAACATAATTATAACTCTATGGAAAACATAATCATAGTCATGAAAATTACAGTTTTTCATGGCTGCTCTCATACAAAAGAAAATCCATCTTAATAGGCACTGCACTCAAATTAGTGTTAATTATGATTGTCCAAATGAGAATCCGACGTATACATACTGATACACAAACACATAGTATATATTTTGTATATAAGTGCAATAAATTGTAACAGACTTAATTAAATTAATATTAATAAAATAATTTTATTCAAAATAATTATAAATACCAAGCATCTATCCAATAATAATAATAATAATAATAATAATAATAATAATAATAATAATAATTTCAATTCCCCAAGATCCCAAATTCGTCGTCATCTCATCGTGCCACTAATTAAACCTCCAAATTTCTAATTTCTAACTATTTATTTAATAGTTTATTTATGAGGTAGAATTGTAGCACAGCGGCTAATTAATTCATGATCAAGAATTTGGGTAGTGAAAGAAGTGTGAAGTAGTGGCACTATAAGCACAGAAAGGGCTAGGGTATGAAGACGAGGTTGTACCAGTGGCAGCAGAAGTGGTACCCGCAATGAAACTTCCCTGATGGTGCTGATGCTGATGCTGATGCTGGTGGTGATGCTGATGCTGATGCTGCTGCTGCAGAATTCCAATCCCACCCGCACCAGAAGAGCTGCTCCCTCCAGTCACATACTGTCCCGTCCCTACATTATGATGATCCTGCTGATGCTGATGCTGATGCTGTTCTGCACCCCCTGCCGGCCCTTGGTCGTATAAAATTCCCGTGAACACGTGTCCTCCGATGCTCACCGACGTCTGGTACGCGTGCTGATCCACCACGTTGTCCATTGAACTCACTCGCACGCACCGGAATACTGCCGGGAAACTCACCTCTCCGGGAAGATGTTCTTCCCCTTCTTCTAACCCTAGTTTTCATCAAATTAAAATTGCAGCAGATCCATCAGTAATTAATTGAAGCTATCAATATATGTGATCTCTTACAGGGATTTAAAAATCCCTAGCTCTCTCAAAAGCCCTCGAAATTTATAAAGTTTTGCAGAAACAGAGTTCCCTTTAATTTAAAACTAGATATATTTCCATTTTTATTTTATACACATGTCTTGATCTGGTGGGGGTGGGGGCATGGAAATACTGGTGAAGGTGAGGCTGGCTAGGTAGGGTTTATAATTATTAATATTATTATAAATGAATTAAAAGACCATGAAGTTAAAAGTTAGAAAAGGGAAAATTAATGGAGATGGATGAAACAAAGGTGAACTTTCTTTAAGAGTAATTTATTTACAATAGTTGAGTGATAGTGAATGAATGTACTCCTATTAATTAGTTAACTAAACTAAAATAATCTCTGGTCATTATCAAAAATTCAAACCCCCATCCCTAAAACCTACCCTCAAATTTAATCATCTATATTCAATTCTTTTCTCCACACTCCACTATATGTGTATATAATCTATGTCCTCGCTCTTCAAACACATATGTATACATATATAGATATATATTTTTTTTGTAGAAAAAAATAGTTGAATATTATGATGGGTAGCTAGCTAGGGTTTTGTGACCAGATTTTCCGAAAATGGGGGTGAAAAATCTTGTGCAATTCTGCATACCTAAGGCCGTTTGATTATGGTCCCGGTATCGCTTAGGGTTTGAGCCCTGGAGCTGACGCTGGTGGTGGTGGTGGTGGGGCGGCGGTGGGGGCGGCGACGGGTAGGGATTAATGATCTGGTGGTTCTGGTGCAGGTGGAGCAGCCTGGGACGGCGGCGAGCGACGGGGACCCACGTGCTCTTGACGTGGGTCTGGCACTGGAAGCCCCGGCTCTTGCAGCACGTCCTGCACCGCAAGTGCTCGCAGTCTCTCTTGGCCTGGTTCCCGCAGTCCTGGCACCTGCTGCTCCCGTTCGACCCCGGACCTTCTGGGCCCTCTCCTCCTCCTCCTACCTCTGTACTGCTGCCTCCTCCTCCTCCACCTTCTTCTTCTTCTTCTCCACTCATCATTACTTTTTAGTTTCTACCACACCATAAAATAAAAAGTACTTACTAGTACATATTTATAAATAAATAAAAAACAGTCGATCTCTTTTAAAATATTTCTGTTATTACTGCATCATTTGGATAAATAAATTTAAAAAGTGCCTTGTTTGAGAGGATTGGGCTCACTGCTCCAAGTATACTGCAATTTGGAGTATTCTTTCAGGCATTTTCTTTCTGGGCACCTTTGCAAGAACATACATACTACCGAAGCCTTATATCTGTGGGAAGCTAAGTGTTTTTAATTTACTACAGTGTTTTTTAGAAAATTTTTATTTGTTTTTATTTTTTGTGAAAAGGAAATATCCTGTGACTGTATGGTTACCGTACAGATTCTACAGTGAGTGAATGTGTGGGAGTTTTCCGTCATTCAAGTCTGTGGAGTGAACAGTGAAACCATATCAGAGAAAAAGACACCTGCTCCTATATCAATTTTTCAGAAAATTGTAAATAAATTAAATTTAAGTTAATTTAATTAATTTTAATTTCTGGCTTGTTGGCT
This sequence comes from Hygrophila difformis, assembly GCA_030278955.1. Classification (NCBI taxonomy): domain Eukaryota; kingdom Viridiplantae; phylum Streptophyta; class Magnoliopsida; order Lamiales; family Acanthaceae; genus Hygrophila; species Hygrophila difformis. Next base: position 61,263,356 of record JAOANR010000005.1, on the reverse strand, counting down.
GGCTAGGGCACCAAATTTATACAGTATTACTCACATAGGTAGTCACATATACAGAGTACTATATATTTTTTAGATTTTTTTTTTTTAAGGAAATCATGAATGTGTGTGTGTGTATATACTGGTGCTACAGATATCAAATCAATGAGTTAGGGAAAACAGTTGGGGAGGAAATAATGAATTAATAATAGTAATGTGACTAAAGTATAATTATTAAGAATGAAAGGGAATGTCATGTGGCGGTATATATATATATATTCTAGTAGTCAAATAAAGGACGAGTAACTTGGTTCAGGGTTGTCTTGTCTGATGAGTGGCAAATTCTCCACTTTTTTTTAACTTGTAAGTTTAGGGTTCAATTTTCATTAGCAGCCTTGCTTGTATTCTTTTAGTAATATTTTATTTTTGTACAGAATGACATTGAATATCATGTTTAAAACAAAATAAGGACAAGCTAAGTAATTAATTAAAATGAAAAAGGTTTAATGTGTAGTGTATAATGGTAGTATATTTGAGAATTGATGAGATGAGACATGGGACAGAGCTAGGTCGGGGTTCACTACATTAATCAAATCAAGCTGCTGCAGCAGCCATGGCTAAGTAAGTATTACTGTACTGTAGTGCATTTCAGATTCCTTTTCACTCCAACCATAATACGTACGTACTACTAAAATATATTCTCAAGATTTCCATCTTATCCATATAGCGCCTATGCTCAATAATGCTCAAGATTTTCCATTTTATTGCTTTTGCGTCGCCCTTGCTAATTTGTGGAGCGCAGTACGATTTTATTTATTTATTTATTTTTAGAAAAGAAAAAGGATGGAAAATATTTAAACTGTTCCGAACGACTATAAATGCTAGACTTACTAATAAACTCCAGAAAGAAAATGCAACAAAAAGTAGCCATAGCCGTTAATTTATAATTGGTTTATGAATTGCATGTATGTATATATGGACGACGACAAAGACATTGTAAAAACCAGTACAGTAATGGAGTATATAACGACTCCTCAAATTGAACTTGTTACTTCCGCTATAACTCACAGAATTAAAATAGAGGAGGACACGCTCACAGTTCCTGTTTATCTATATATATATAAAAATAATATAGTCTAATTTCCCCCCACTTTCCTACCCCCTTTTTTCAACAACTCATCCAACTATTTTCTCTCTATTTCAACAACCTCAATCACATATGAAAATAATTAAAATAAAAATTCTAAATCTAAAATCTTATTTTTAATTTATTAGTCTAAACAGAAGAAAATAATATATTATCCTGATATATATTTTGGTATTTGGATTTAAATCCAATATTCAATTTCTTAGTCTAAAAGAAAAAAATCTAATATTTACTTTCTTATATATTTTATCTCTAATAAAATCTTAATATAATATGATAATATATTTAACCATAATATTACATATTTTTAGAAGATCACTTCCATTCTTCTAAGATTTGAAACCATAAAATTCATTCTCATTGAGATCAAATAAATATATATATATGTATATAATATTTATATCTATAATATCCTCATAAAATCTTAATAGAATATTATATCTTTAATTTATACTCTTATATATTTTAGATGATCACATCAAATCCAATTCCACCTCTCTTATTGCTCTATAAATACTCCATTCATTTATCTAATCTCATGGTGGTCTTGAAGTTCTTACATTCTCACATTTTATTTCTTTATTTTTATTCTCCATTATTTCTTATGTCTTCTTAAATTTAATTTTATATTTAAACAATTTTTTCATTTCTCACATCAATGTTTTCCTAATATTTATTTTGTTCCAGGTTAATTTTTCTCTCTTTTGTTGCAAAATATTTTTCATCTTTATATTCATGTAAGAATTTTTTTATTATTTCTTTTACTCTGCGTGTGAATAATAAAAATAGGTTTTTTTTTTAAAGAAAAAACGTAATGTTAATATATATTTCTAATGCTTTTCCATTGTCTTTTGCAGGATTACATATTGTAATGCAGGATTGCAATGAAGTCATATTCTACAAATTATTTTTGTCATTCTAATTTGGATACTACTCAAAATTATTTGTATAGCATAAAGTCTGTTTTATGTTGATTTTGTTATTGTTTGTTTGTTGTCTTTATTCGTGATTTGAAAATAGTGAAAAAATTGAATAGTGTAAATTTGGAGATGTTCCCCTTTATTTCATTATTGATGTAATTTTTTTTGTTAATAAATTATTCACATTTTGGTATTTTGTCTTTTGGATACAATTTTTATATATTTTTGTATTGATTTTAGTTCACTATAAAATATAAAAACAACAATAATTTAATTGAATTGGAAAGATTGAGAAAATAATCCAATAAATTAAATACTTACCATGCATCAATTTAAATAGGTAATAATATAATTATAATAATTTTTTTAAAAAAATTGGCAAATTGATATCTGCTTTAATTAAAATTTAAATTCAATCCATAGAATTTAAATGGAAGTTTATGTGGAAATTCATTATTAAGATTTGTATGTAGAACAAATTTTTTCTATTCAACTAATTAAAATTGAAAATATTAATAAATACCTTATTATCCATTAGAACTTAAATGTCCGACTAAAGTTGAAATCTTAATTTGGCATTGATTAACTTTCTTTTCGCTTTTAGTTAGTGATGTAATATAAATTTATTTTTATATTTGATTTTATGAATATATATGGTATTTTTATTACTTTTAAGATATACTTCCTCCGTTTTTTAAAGATAGCTACTGACCAACCCAGCACGCAGTCCAATGCATAATTTAAACCATTAATAACTCAAATTCAGTAGAAGTAAAAATTCTAAAACTTAAGTATTTAAAAACTACAAGATGAGACGAATCTAACAAGATCCCACTTGGCTATATTTTAACTTGTATATCTATGATAAAACTTCAAATCAAAGTGTTTGGGTGAATAGTGTCAATTTTACCAATGTAGCTATCTTTTCTAAACGGAGGGAGTATGATTTAAAGATATTATTCATATCTTATATGGAATATTTTTTAAGTTAATAATATATATCTTCTACCATTATCATTTAAACATACCTCATTATAACTGAAGATTGAAATCCGCAACAAATGAGTTTAAAATTAAGAAATAATTTATTCATAAAATTTTTTATTAGTTTAAACACTGGAATTATAGTAGTGTTGGGGAATAGAGAATGATTTAAATTAGTTATTTATTTTCTTCCAATTCTTTATTAGGGGGGTGTATTCAATCCAGAGTATGTATGATTTTTTTGGACTTTTAAAGTTGGGGTGTATTCAATTTAAATTTTAAAAAGTCTTTAAAAATCTACGTGTATTCAATACATATTTTAAGAAGTCTTTATAAATCTAGGTGTATTCAATACAGATTTTAAAAGTCTTTAAAAATTTTGTGGCATTCAACAATCCATGGATTTTAAATCTTTATAAATTTTAATGGATTCACTTAAAAAATATAACTAAACAAAAACTCTCTAAACAATCTAATATTTCTAAAAGTGAGCAAGACTCTAGCCAAACTCTATATGGAGTCTATAGAAAATCAATCAACTCTACGTAAGTTTATGCACTCACTAAGTGGATGTTTGGATGTGCGATATGAAATAGATTATCTGATTATTGCGTTTTCAAAACGCAAATAATCAAGTTTGCAGCACCATTTTTCAACGGTTAAACTGATTATTTGCGTTTTGAAAACGCAATAATCAGATAATCTATTTTCCTGCAGCTTATCCAAACACCCACTAAATCCACTAACTTTTCAAAATTCATTAAACTCTGGATTGAATACACCCCTTAGTATAGTAATTTGTGATTATTCTAAAATATTTTAATTTGATATTATTCTAAAATATTTTATTCCAATTTTAAAATAGTTGGGGGTTTAGGCGGTTGGCCCACGGCGGGGCGGGCCCTCGGCCAAGCCCAACCCACAGGCGAATTGCGGGTCAGGTGGTCTTTTTAATTAATTTTAAAAATATTTTTTATTATATAATATTTTTATTTATTTAAATTTAATATATTATCTAATTTAAACTTAATTTTTTTATATTCTCTTTTAAAAAATCACATCAAATTAATATAGAAAGTAATTTTTTTTTTGCGGAATTATAGAAGGTAATACTAAATAGCCCAATAGATCTGTAATGACCAAAAAATTATTTTAGTTTAATTTTATTAGCATTAAGTCAATTTTATAATTCTTTAATAGTATTTTACAAAAATAATGTATAAAATTAAATTATATATTACCAAATTAACGTTATGATTTCAAATAACATCTAACCAACGGACATTAATATAATCATTATGTTATTTAACTTTCATAGCAAACTTAAAAAATAAAAAAAAATAAAAAATAGCTTGGCCCGCAAGTTGATCCGCACCCGCCGCGTGCTTGCCCTAGCGACGACAGGTTTAAACCGGCTTCCAAACGAGCATCTATTTGTTCAACCCAACACAACATTTAGGGAAGATGGGGCGGGCTGGCCCAACAGGCCGAGGCAATTTTGACACCTCCATGTAAAGATGTATCCTATATTTATATGTAAATTATTACTTAATATTAAAGGTATAATAACACTCTAAAAATAAGAGAAAAAACTAATTTGATATTCAACTATTTTTAACTTCTTTTAATTGAATAAATATAATATGAGAATTATAAATTAATTATTAAATTTATATTAGTCGAAGAACAACATTGATTTTGGGAAATTGGGAAGATAAATCCAATAAACCGAAGGACGAATGTACTACAGAATGTCATTTATAAATTAAGTAATGATTATAAATATATCTAGCAAAATGATATATTAAAAAAATGCAAAATCAAATATATTACAAAAATTTTTATAGTAAATTTATAAATTATAAGTAATGTAAAATTATTATGGGCTAAATCAATCAAATAAGAAGACTATGAAAATAGCTTAACTGTCAAAGTTGCTAAACCACTTTTCATATTTTTACTTACAAACCACTTTGTCATATTTTTACTTACAAACCACTTTGTCATATTTCTCTCAATAATGTGGTTAGAAATGGCATAACTCAAAATTACGTAATAAAATATTTAAAATCTTAAAATATTATGCTATTTCATTTTTCAATGTAAATTTAATTTCCCGCGCATTGCGCGGGCGGGTACGCTAGTATCATACTATATTCATCAAGTATATAGCAAATATATACAAGTAAAAATTAGGCCTTTATGTAAGTAAAACTATAGCAAATGTAATATTTTAAATGTTTTATATATTTTAAAATTATTTAATAAAAATTATAAAAGATACAAATGCATGAAATAAAAATAAAATTCACACGCACATTTGGCCGGTCCTAATGTTGCCGTGTGCAGCTGGGACAATCCACATCTATTTTTATTAATAGTATATGTTTGTTTCCACATAATAAAACATGATTTCACTTCAACTTTTGAAATTGAACTCAACACCAACCAATTGGCACAATAATTGAAGCTCCTTATAGCTTATTCAATCCTCAACACACATTTCCATCTCGACCATATTATGCTGGAGCACACCATGTTCACCCCCCCCCCCCCCCCCCCCCCCACCCCCACGTTATCCCTAAACTATTTTTTTTTCAAGGTTATCCTCATGTGTTATTAGATCCAACACTAATCTCTAATGCAATTATTTATACATTGAAATATTATATATAGTATATTTTCATAAAATAAATGATCATAATTATTGCACGTATACATATACTACCTCCGTCTCATTAGAAGTGCTACAGAGCACTATTTGACACTATTCATTGTTTAACTTTAATTCGAATTTTTATCATAGTTATGTAAGAAAAAATATAGTCAGGTAAGATCTTGTTAGATTCGTCTAATCTTGTAGTTTTAGACAATCAACTTTTTATAACTTTTCGTTATACACAATTTAAGTTCTTAACCGTTAAAAATGTGTATCGGCATACGTGCTGTGACTCTTATTAATCAACTAAGTGTAGTGTTTTCAATGAGACGGAGGAAGTATGACGTAGTATTATTAATTAATAAGTACAGATCAAGAATGTGGAAATTTCAGCTTGTCTAATTAAAGTATTTGTCCAACAAGCTTTTTTGTTTGTTAGATATGTCTATTTCTTATTTGTCAATTCCAAAGCCGAAAAGGGACTAAGTTTTAAAATTGAGACTCTGTTTTATTGCGCGTGACTATATATTTCCAGGAAATATGTTGTGAATTAATGGCTATATGTCTTTCTCGGCAATCCATTATATTTAATATCTATATACACCATGTACCTATTTTTCGATAACAAATAAATAAGTTAATATATGGTGGTATATTACATATACACCTATTTTTCCAAAGCAAAAAAATAAAAATAAAAAATGTAATAAGTAATTTGACTTGCTGTATTATAATATACTTACATTTGTATGCGACATGGCTTGACCTTGTTTGACACTGCCTCATTTCCATCTGTGAACTTCGAGCCACTAATATATATTTGTGCTGTGTGTTTTGCTTTCGTATGGATAACATATTATACTAATAAATAAGTGTTAAAAAAATCAACAAATAAAGAGTACTATATGGGAGCATCGAATAGGAGAGACATATGCATGTTTTAATAACGTTAATTTATTGATCAAATAATTTAAAAGATGATATACCAAACAAAAGAGTAAATCCAATAAATCCATTCATCATATCACTGTCTTTTCTTTTGTCATCATATATATGTTAAAATATGGTTTGTTATATATAATGTACACGCACATACATTATATATTAGGATTGTTAAAATTATTTCGAGCACGAAAACATAAGTGCTATGGATGTGTGTGTGTTTTTTATTTAGTTATCAACTATATATATTTAAATGCGGAGATATACTGGAACAAAGATGATTGGATATATCGTGGGATAAAAAATTTAAAAGTTGAAAATCTATAATCATTAAGCTAAGCCCTCAGTTTCTAGAAATTGTTTAGTTGCTTAATTTTTAATTTTTTTAAGCTGCACATATTATACATAATGATCATTTAGATAAATTCAAAACTAAACTACTATAGGTTTTCATATTATTAAAACCATTAGGTACACTTATACTAATGACTTTTGAAGTGTGATGCAATCCAACACAGAAAACCTAATTAATAGTAGTATGTATGCATAGATATGTCACGTCTAAATTAAAATTTTCAAAATAATTAACAAAAATAGGAACCTTAAAAATATTCATTCCTATTCGTTTACATTTAGTTGCAATGATACTTATTTGCATAACGCAGACGTGAAATGTATTTAAAAAGGAAAAGAAAAAAAATTCAAATAGAACCAAAACTCCCTACACATATCTATGTACTAATATACATGCAGTACGTACATGACACACACACATGCACACATATATAAATAAATAATAAAATTATGATGAGTATGAATGAACCATCTTGATTAGACTAGTACTGGTGATTCAGTTCAGTGTACTTGTAAAATTTTCTTTTAATTAGTTTTTCTTAATAGTAGTAGTACAATTAAAAAAATAAAAAATAAAAGATGATCCTGTCAACTTTTTCCCCATGTATATAATTGTCCCATTATTATTGTTCCCTTATTTTTTTTCCGATTGATTGATACTCCAAGTCCATAGTATGATATTTAAATAATTAAATAAAAAATACACAAAATGGTGTAAAAAATGAAATGAGAGAAGAGTTTAAGTGTAGAGATACAGTGAGGTTTTGCTGTCCATCAGCAGATGGGTTTGCAGCGTCAGCGTGCCGGCAAGAAATGAGGCCAGGCCACAGTTAGGGCTGGGCTATTGGCCTATTTGATATTTTTAAGGGGTATAATCGTCTTTACAGGGCTCCTCGTCTAATCACGGTCCATGTAATGTGGGCTTTTTTCCTTTTTGGAGGTTGGATATGTACTTTCGGAATTAAATTTCCAAAGCGGTGATAAAACGTGTCATGCGGGAAATGCGCTTTCTGCTGTACTACTACTAATCAATGATTTATGGTTTATGCACTACTAGTTACAGTATTTTTTTTGTTTTTTAAATCGGTATCTCCTGCCACGTTGGACCAAAACTAATTCTTCGAGGAGCTGCAAAGACAATTAAGGATGTATTTCCTAAAGCAGTTTTTTTGCATACATAGAACTCAGAATCTTTGCACCACCTAACCTACCCAGCTACTGCACCAGTTCCCTTTCTTTCTTTTCTTAATTGAATTATTTTTCATTTTTTTATTTAATGAATTTTTTTTATTAATTAATGCATGAATAAAACTGACAATCAACTTTGGGAACGTCTCTATGCTAACAAATTGTCACTTTAAGTTCTTATCTAATACTACGTCCGGCCTTTTCAAATTACAATATTTGTACTTTACACGGATATCGAGATATATTTTTAACTAGTAATAACTTAAATTGTAAAAATTATAAAAAATTGGTATTCTAAAACTACAAGTTTAGATGAATTTAATAAGATCTCATTTGATTATATTTTTTCTTCCATAATTATAATAAAAATTTGAATCAAAGTTAAACTGTAAATAATGTAAAATAGTGCAACGGTGCAATTTAAAAAAGACGGAGGAAATACTACTCTGAACTCTCCACCGCCCTTAAAAAATTAACTAATCATAAAAATATAGTGAGCATGTTGAGTAAGCGCGCAACCACTTGACTGGATTAATGTTAATCTACCGAGGAGTTAAGTGTTAAACAAATGAATAAATATTTAATTTATTATTATTATTATTATTATTATTATTATTATTATTAATAATAATGATTAAATATATATAATAAAGATACTAAATTTAATTATATGGTGACAAATAATAAATGTTTAAAAATGTGTTTTCTGGTGTACGTAAAAATTAATACTTCTACTACAATATGAGTTCTTAGAAAAAGAGTGTAGAACTATGAATATGGATAGAGAGTCTTTGTTGCCTAATACTTCCTTCGTTTTTTCTTATGTGTTACAATTCATATTTTTATGCCATTGAAGATACAATCTTAACACTTAATATTTCAACTTGTATAAAAAGTAAAAATTATAAAAATTTAATATTATAAATCTATACAATTAGATAAATCCAATAAGAGGGTGTTTGGATGTGCGTTTTAAAAAGTGCTGCAGCGTTTAGAAAACGGATAATCAGATAATTGCTGTAACAAAACGTGCTGTAGAAAACTAAGTGTTTGGATGAGTTTATGCTATTTCAAATCGCAATAATCAGATAATCATTAAAAAGTGTTTGGATTTGCGTTTTTCATTACTTCAAAAGGTAACAATATAGTAAAATCTATTCTTAGCTAAACGCAATTTTCTTGCAGCACCAAATTGTAGCTGCAAGAAAATAGCGTTTTCATTCCCTAAAAATGCAAATAATAGATTATTAGAAGTTAGTACACAAACAGTATTAACTGATTATTTGCGTTTTGCAAACGCAATAATCAGATAATCTGTCCCAAAACGCACAAACAAACACCCTCTAAGATGATAGTTGTATTAAAAAAATAAGTTATTGACAGATGATAGTTGTATTAAAAAAATAAGTTATTCAATAGATGATAATTACTAGTAAATGTTACATTTTTTTTTCGGAACCAAGGAAAAAAAAAATTGTCTCGTGAAGGTAAAAGTAAGAAAGTGAAGACGATTTACGATATTACCCACGACACGAATAACGTAGGAAAAAATACTTCTAATAAAGCGAGGACGGAAACCAAACTTGTACATCAGCTCGTCCCTTTCGTCCGCCCTTTCTCGCTGACGGTTATGCTTCTGATCCATTCCTCCATATATTCCTGCTGTTGCTATCTCACTCGCATTCTCTCATTACACATTTCAGGTTCTTAAATACGCACGCCTCCGATAACCGTAACCGGAAGCGCTTATTCAACGGAGGATGGATTATGGGGGAGCCGGGGAGAGGACGCTATCCGCCCATGGATCTGATGCGGTCGGAGCCGATGCAACTCGTCCAACTCATTGTCCCCATTGAATCCGCTCATCGCGCAGTGTCTTACCTCGGTGATCTTGGCCTTATCCAATTCAAAGACGTTCGTGATCTTTTGCTTTAGTTGGCTATAATTTTGCTTGGAAGACATTATTTGATTATTAAAAATGAAATCGTGTGTGCGTTGATCGTAATCGTAAGTTCGTCGGATAATGTAGCATCTAGGGTTTCCGTCCTGCTTGTTGCTGATGAGTGTTGCTTCTGCTTTATGGAATTAGCGATGGGACCAGTGTTTGAGTGTTGTAACGTTTCACGAAACGGATGGAATGTACTCTGTCTTTTTTCATTAAAATTCTATGGATAGGGTTGCGCTGAGTTGATTTGGATTTATTCGTTGGGTTTTTATAGTAGCAAGTGATGACTGAACGTCTGAACCTAGGAGTTGCCGTTGCCTTTGAATCTTTAAATTTTGCGATTTAGTTTCTTCGTTTTTCTTTATTTTTATGTTTTTCAGTTTCTGAATTTGTGTTGTGAATTTCCTTTTCCACCAGCTGAATTCAGAAAAAAGCCCTTTCCAGAGAACTTATGCTAACCAGGTAAAATCCTTAGCAGTTTTTATTATTTGTCCTAATCCCATCTCTTTAATCATATTGTCATTTTCAATGCTATAGCTGGTTATTTTGAATTAATTTTGGATGCATGGGATAAGAGTTACTACAAATATTTGGCAAACTTAATTCTTTTGATTGATTAGGTTAATTCCATCGTTAATAAAATCTATAACGTCAGTTATTTTTATTTTATTTAATTAGAATCTAGGTTGATATCAATTGAAATGTCTTATGTAAAGTCCAGTATTTTGAGTAGCTTATGATGGTTGTTTTTTTTGCCCAAACAAAAGTCAACACCCTTGCTGTGGCACTTGGAGCACTATTATTTCTCTAGCTTATGCTAACCATGTTATGTTCTATTTCAGTGTTTCCCTGTACACAGTGGGATGTTGGGGTTCTTTTGGGTGAAATTTCTTTATGAACACAATTTTCTGCTTTTTGTTATTATTGATGTAAATGTTACTCTTGTAGAATTTTTAAACTTATTCTGTAATTTGGTCTCCTCTAAAGATTAAAAAATGTGGAGAAATGGCACGCAAGTTGAGATATTTTCGGGATCAAATGTCAAAGGCCAGAGTGTCACCTGCGGTGGGAACTATACCCCAAGCTGGTATTGGTTTAGATGATCTTGAGGTACCTATATTTATCTTTATCTGCTTTAGTTTTGCCATATAGGATTTCTATGATTTAATCCTTGTGTCATCTGAATTCAGGTTAAACTTGCAGAGCTTGAATCAGAGCTAGTTGAAATGAATGCAAATGATGAAAAATTACAACACTCCTACAATGAACTAGCTGAATACAAGCTTGTTCTTCGAAAGGTAGTGACTTATGCTCCCACTGCCTTCCCACCCCCAATTGACACTGTAGCATTCATCCCTTGATCAAAGTTTCATCACAGAAATTTCCTAATTGTTAATTTCAATTCAACCATAGAAACAACCTACCAAGAAAGTAATTTAAAGCAAGGATACTCTACTTGACAATTTTATTTTTCTTTAGTAACTTCTGTTATTTCACCTGTCCTACCCATATGCTGACATTGAAACTTAAACTGAACTTCAAACCTTGAGGGAATTGAACTTCATGCACCTGTAGAGATTTCTAAGGATGTTTCATAACTTTTATGTATTACTTACCTGAAAGATCTTGATAAGAATCACTAGTTGTATATATGCATGATCATTAAACAGAATAGCACTGTATCGAGCAACTCACCGCTGTGAATTTGTGTAAACCAATATTCAGGATGAAGATATTTTTGTACTGCAATTCTGTAATTTCCTGTAATCCTAACATTTTGTATGGCTAATTTCTTTTTTAATTTTCGAGCTCGATAAAATGCATGCTAAGTTATGTGTTGTTGTATTCCTTAGGCTGGGGAATTTTTTCACTCTGCCCTGAGCAGTGCAGAGGCCCGTCAAAGGGAATATGCATCAAATCAAAGTGGTGGGGAGTCTTTGGAAACTCCCTTGTTGTCTGAGCAGGTAAATGGGCTAACTACCTCAATTGACTTTTGTGAAGTGAGCTACACTGTATACTAATTGAATGGTACACTTTTGTAGGAAACAGTGGCAGAGTCATCAAAGCAAATTAAGCTGGGATTTGTCACAGGACTTGTTCCTAGGGACAAGTCTATGGCATTTGAAAGAATTTTGTTCCGGGCTACTCGGGGTAATGTTTTCCTAAAGCAGGCTGCGGTAGATGAGCCTGTGGTTGATCCTGTATCTGGAGAGAAGGTAAAGAATTTATTCCAATTATTAAACATGTTAACAGGAGCTTTTTGTTAATATCTTAACTTGTTCCATTATTTAATTAATAACGGTGCATCATTTTGGGATTATAAGCAATGAGGTGTGAATACATTTTTTCCCATGAGTGCAAAGGCAAAGAAGTGATGGGACATGAGGCAACAAACTCAAAGCAAAACAAGAAATAAAACACTCCAAAAATACATCATTGTGTTATAAATTATTACAATACATAGGCATTTGCTAATTGTAGATGCATGTTATCATATTCACATACAATAGCACTCTGTCATCTTTAACTTGTCTTGGTAAGAAGGGTATACAATGTTTAGTTGAAGAAAGGACGTACAATGGGGACTCATTTGTTTCTTGTAATGCAGGTTGAGAAAAATGTTTTCATTGTCTTCTTTTCTGGTGAAAGGGCAAAAAACAAAATTCTCAAAATATGCGAAGCATTTGGAGCCAATCGTTATGCTTTTCATGAGGACCGGGGTAGACAATCTGAAACTATCACTGAGGTATGTATGCACTATGCTAATTATTACAGTGGTGATGATTGCTAGTAGATTTTGAATGATGGACTAGAGTCTGCTCCCCCACCCTGCCACCAACTCCACCTCATTAACCCTTTCAAGTGTCAGGTATACAGTCCCGGATGCGATCCCCAAATATTTATGTCCCTTCAATCAACTCAGTTACCCCAACAGAAATCACTAAGAATGATTTATATCTTCTTTTTTAATGAGCTTCACAGCATCACTGATACTCTTTTACTGTGGAAGCATGTGTTTTCCTTTCTTTTCTTTCTTTGACCTTTCTCTATATCTTGAATTCAGTGCTTAAACTTTTATAATTCAGTGTTGTATCTTAGTTACTCTTACTGCCTTCTGTTCCCTAGATAATGTTGGTGTAATTGGTATTGAGCCACTTATTCTGAATTCATTGTCTTCATTGTCTGGATCTGAATGTTGCATCTTTCTTTTTTGGGTTTGGTAGAGACACTGAATGATTTTTCTCCTTTGACTTCAGGTCTTAGGGAGACTATTAGAACTAAAGACTACAATAGATGCTGGACATGTTCACCGAGGGAATTTATTGCATACTATTGGACGACATTATGAGCAGTGGAATCTTATAGTATGAAATTTTTACAGATTACTTGTTAATCTATTATCTCATGTTACAGTGCTAAAGTGCTAGGTCATCAGTGAATTTCCATTTATTAATAGTACCAGATTTTGAAGTTCTTTATGCTTCATTAATCAATTCTTTATTGTGCATTGATTGGAGTATATCTTGGTGTGGGCTCATAAAGGTGAAGAAGGAAAAAGCTGTTTATCATACGCTAAACATGCTTAGCATTGATGTGACCAAGAAATGTCTGGTTGCAGAGGGCTGGAGTCCTGTTTTTGCCGCAAATCAGGTAATTATTTTACTACCATGATATTTGTTATCAGTTTCCTAATTGAGGGGATTTTGGTGGTGGTGTTACATGAATATCCACAGCAATTAAATTATATTTTGTTTTACAGATTCAGGAAGTTCTGCATCGAGCAACACGTGATTCCAATTCACAGGTTGATGCTATTTTCCAAGTTTTGCATACACGTGAGATGCCTCCAACTTATTTTCAAACCAACAAATTCACATCAGCTTTCCAAGTGATTGTTGATTCTTATGGGTGAGTTGTATTCCAAATGAAAAGAGACTCTAGTCTAGCGTGATTTTACTCACATGTTTCATGGTCTTCATGGCAGAGTGGCCAAGTATCAGGAAGCAAACCCTGGTGTGTACACTATTGTCACATTTCCATTTCTTTTTGCTGTCATGTTTGGAGACTGGGGTCATGGGATATGCCTTCTACTTGCTACATTATATTTTCTTTTCAGAGAAAAAAGTCTCTCCAATCAGGTACACCAGTAGCTTGTTTTGTTTTGGTGGGAATCACTGATGCAAGTTTTTTTCGAGTATAAACTGCTGCCACCTTTTTGCAAATTCTTGTTCCCTTCTGCAGTTCTGCTGAAAGCATCATTTGATTACAAGTTTTGTCATTTTCACATGCTGATATTTTTATTACTTCTGTTCACTCTTACAACTACTGGATTTATCATGATCACATGCTTTGCTTAGGTATTGTATTGTCATTATATCATCTTGCATAAGATAATTCTCTACGGAAGGTTCTGCTAGATTGTTACCACCCATACAGACTATATACATGTATTAATATATTGACTGTCCAATGATGAATTTAGTATGTGAACTATCCCCAGTTCATATTCAGTCAGCTGTAATTCATGAATAAATTTTTTTGACATCTACATGAGGTTTAAGTGTTTAACATAACTAATTAATACTATGATCTTTTCATTGCATATTTCTCCTGAGAAATCTTATCCAGCAATATTGAATTATATATATATTGTGGCGGGGACATATTGTGATCAGTATTTGAATTATTTTTTGGCATTATGTGGTGTTGCACCGAACTTATGACTGCTTTGTGGTCTTGTGTATTTATATATCTTAAGCATCAGCAACATCTCCTTGACCTGGTTGCAATCCCTATTCATTTGGTTCTTTAACTGATTATATAAAATTGCTCTCCAAATAAATCCAGAAACTTGGAGACATCATGGAAATGGTGTTTGGAGGGCGATATGTCATTATGTTGATGTCACTTTTCTCAATTTACACTGGCTTCATTTATAATGAATTCTTCTCCATCCCATTTGAATTATTTGCTCCTTCAGCATATGTTTGTCGGGATCCATCTTGCAGGTACCTAATTAGCTCTTAATCTCTTTGTTTCTTGTTGCATGATAGCTATTGCATACTGAACCCTGTCCTGCAGGGATGCTACAACTGTAGGCTTGATCAAGGCACGTGACACTTACCCATTTGGAGTGGATCCTGCTTGGCATGGTACACGCAGTGAACTGCCATTCCTTAACTCATTAAAAATGAAAATGTCAATTCTTCTTGGAGTTGCCCAGATGAACCTGGGAATAATACTTAGCTATTTTAATGCCCAGTTCTTCAAGAACAGCCTCAATACATGGTAAGGTGTTGCTGCCTAGCTCTGTTTCTGGTTATGTCCCTGTTTTTATACTCCCTATGTATCTATTTTTGTTCAAAAACTTCTCCCCGCAGTATTTACTGATGTTTCTCGGGATAGCTGGAATATAAACGGGGACAAATTAGTGTAACCTGTGCAAACAACACTTTTCTATCTATATCGTATCACAGGGAAATGTGTTCACAATGTTACAACGCCATTCTTACTCTTCCAGGTTCCAATTTATTCCCCAGATGATATTTTTGAACAGCCTGTTTGGCTACCTTTCCATTCTTATCATCATTAAATGGTGCACTGGATCACAAGCTGATTTATACCATGTGATGATATACATGTTCCTCAGTCCCACTGATGACCTTGGTGACAACCAGCTTTTCCCTGGTCAGAAGACTACTCAGGTTGAGTAAAATCAGCAAGAGCAAATAACAACCTCGTCTCTTGTATATCCACTTTATAGCACACCGAATTACCAATGCAAGCTCTCTTGTGTTTCCGACTTTTTCCCATTTGCAAAATCTCATTCATCGTTCATTTACAGCTAATGCTATTGCTATTGGCCCTCGTCTCTGTCCCATGGATGTTGCTTCCGAAGCCTATCCTTTTGAAGAAGCAACATGAGGTATGTGTTTATAATCCTGCTTTTCTTTATATATATTAGGAATGTTATTGTTATCTACTTCTCTTGCATATTATATTGACATGTTAAGTATGATTTGTTATCACTATTTTATATGATTATTTCACCCTTGCTTGTTAGAGGCAGAATGGGCAATCCTATTCACCCCTCCCTGAATCAGAAGATATCTTGCCCTCAGAAGCAAATTCTGGTTCCCATGATCATGAGGAGTTTGAATTCAGTGAAGTGTTCGTGCATCAACTTATTCACACAATAGAATTTGTGCTTGGAGCTGTTTCAAATACAGCTTCCTATCTTCGGCTGTGGGCTCTCAGGTATACGTTTTCCAAACTTGAGTCATTGCAGAAACCAGTGTTTTTATATATCTGGAAACGTTTCATTCTGATTCCTTTCTGAATGATAATGAAAGCAAAGCATAAATAAGGTAGACCCCTCAACATGCCTGTATGTTTTTTCAAATAAATAAAGTATTAATGTGCCCAACTGTTGGACGAATAAAAATCTTGCTGGCATTCATTTGTAGATAAGCTACAAGTCTAGTAGAACTGTCTCTCTAAAATTTCCTAAATACAACATATTCAGGAAGTACTGACAAATTTCGAATCTTTCTCTTTCTCCATTTTTGTGGTCTTCAGCCTTGCTCACTCTGAATTGTCCAGTGTGTTCTATGAGAAGGTTCTTCTTCTTGCATGGGGGTAAGTTCATATTTCCTTTCAAGTTACATTCTTCAGTTAGTTGTCCGCACCATTCATTTTTTTTTTTTTTTTTTTGGTTTGGTTTTATTATGACCTAGATTTTAATTATAAAAATCAGGGGTTTGATCAAGTCCAGAAATTCCAAGTTAGGAGCATGAGCTTAACTTGAATACAATTCAAAGCTTTTCATGTTTGAGTAGAGAGAGGGGCGTGGGTTTGACGTTTGAGTGTCCCACAGGCTACAAGACCCGAGCCTCTTGCACTGGGTTAAGGATCCAAACAAGTGGTGATTGAGTGGGGTGGGGTCGAGTTTCTAAAAACACAGAACCAAAATAGGGTTAAGATCGGATGGGTTTAGCATCATTTATAAAACCCAAACCCGGTTTTATTGTTAAGACCTGGTCTTGTTCCTTGATTTGAAAATTTATTTTAGTTCCTTAGTCTTGGGTTTTACCAACCTATGGAGTATTATATTGTTACTGACACCTTGTTGGTTGCAGCAACATTGAGAGGCCACGTTCACTCGAGTCTCTTTGCTGAATCTGCTACTGCTACTCTATTAATAGTATAGTGGAATTCTGAATAAAAAATGGTCTGTGCTTACGTAGAAGTGACATGTTTTTGATGTGTGTAATAATAATGTATAGCAGGTACAACAATGTAGTAATCCTGATAGTGGGCATAATGATCTTCATATGCGCAACAGTTGGAGTTCTACTGGTGATGGAAACACTGAGCGCCTTCCTCCATGCGTTGAGGCTTCACTGGGTGGAGTTTCAGAATAAGTTCTACGAGGGAGACGGCTACCAATTCTATCCTTTCTCTTTCACTTTGCTAAGCAGCCACGATGAGGAATGATCAATCTGTTCCACTACAGTATCTGCATATATCAAGAAGCTAGAATAAAAGTTGTGTTCCCTCCTCACATCACTAGCTAGTATTTTTATTTTGTTTTATTAATACTATTAATTAATTAATTAAACTGGTACTACTAGTATGTGTTGTTTTTTTAGGGTCTATAATATGTTTTTCTTTGATTCTTTTAATTTATTCATCATGTACGCCTGCTTGCATGTCCTGTATCATCGATGGATTTTGAATAATCCATCGCATAGTTCTAAATTAAATAAGATCAAATTTATCTTACTTTTGGTTTTTGAGATATATATCCTGTATAGTATATGTTATTGCCAGCACACTAGTTGACCCTCTTTTTTTATATGTATTTTAAACCACAGCGTTACTTTAATTATTCGTATAGTGTTTATGCTTTGTCTTAAGATGGAGTGCAATGCAATAATTTTATGGAGGAGAAATGCACAACTAGAATCCCACATGTCATGATGATACTCTCGGTATTAATTACCAGCTGAACGTTGTAGCGACATTGTTGTCGTTTTTTTAGGCTTTGCTACTACCCTTGCGATTTCACCATGTCACAAGAATCAATCAAATTTGCAACATGTGGGGAAATTGTGACACAGACAAAATCAAATTGTCCAATTTGGTGGTCCAAATAATATGAGGTTGATATGTTGATAGGACAAATTCCAGTGTCTTTGAATCACCAATTTTCAATTATTGCTTATTGAAACGACTAATTTAAGTAATTGGTTGATGCAGAACTGTAATTAAATAATTATTTTTTAATAAATTTTTTTGAATCCACTTATTTTAATACAATGAACCGACCGTATTTCCAATATTCAATTCAACTCGATAATTTAATACTAATACTACTTTTTATATCTATCATAGGTATATATAAATAACATTTTAAAACTATTATATTAAAAGTAAAATCTCAAAACAATATTTACCAACTGAAAACACGTGATATTGTATAAATTAATAATACCTCTCCAACAAAAAAGTCCTTTTCAGCAACAATTCATAAAATATTAAAATTCAAATAAATAAATTATTACAATGTAACGAAGTAAAAACTACCGTCCATACAATTATAGTAATATCTTTTTATACAATACACGTTTGAGTATTGACAAATATGTATTATATAAATTTCAAAAAAATAAAAATAAAATAAAAAGAAGAAGAGGGATAACAGAATTCAAATCTTAAATCACAATAAGGTTTGATGTTATAAAGACTTGATTATATTCTTTTCCATAATATATTTATCATTAAATTATGTTAGATCCGTTATATAATCACGATGTATCAAAGGTTTTATTGATAATGGAATATAAGCGTGCTTGTTCTAATAGTTAAGTCTTTGAACTTCCAATTTTATAGTTCACGTCTCTCCCTTTTGTAATTTGTATGGTATAAACTCATACAATTCTTTTACCGACTCCCGAGCACAATTGACCAAAAAAAAAAACGTTACATTGATCGACATGGAATTCATGCTGTACACTTTTTGTGCATCAATCTAGTTCTTCAATTATGATTAATTTTACTTTATGTTTTAGTCCTCAGATCTATAATATTTATAATAAAGTTTATACTCTTTCACTACTAATAAGTGATGCGGGCACATATATTTTTTAGGTGAATACCAGGTATTCCCAAGCCTAATTGGACTCAAGACTAATTCATCGATAATCGAATGAACATTGAAGGATTGCTATGCAGGCAGTGGCGAAGCTAGAGAGTACAGGGTGGTCAGCTGACCACCCTGAATTTTTTTTAAAAAAAAAATTAAAAAAAATTATATAATAATTAGTTTGTTATATGTGTTAACATTTAAGTTGTTTTGTTGATTTGTGTTGAAGAATCTATATACTAGCTTGGTTCGGATATATGTTTGAACATCATCATATATAATTATTAATGCATATTAGCGGTGTTGATGATTAATAAATGCTAAGAGCAAATGATAATTGTTTTACAGTATGTAAATAATAAGGGAAAATTATTGAGCATTTTCTTGAAATAGTTAGTGTTTCGAATACTAAGACACATTCTTTAAAATGGTCGCCTGAAGCTCTTCTTTGCCATTTAGTGCTTATATCGAGTATGGGTAGTGATGGCAATAGGCTAGGCTGAGCTTTGATTTTAAAGACATAAGTCTACTTCAATTTTCTAAGGCTTGAGACCAGTTTATACTTTTGATAAGCCTACATTATAGGTCTAAGCTGACCTATTTATATAAATATGCGGCACTTTAAGTCTTTTACAAGTAAATCATGTTAAATATTCTTTTTCATACATATTTCCCAACATAACATATTTACATATTTGAAAAAAGCTTATAAATATTTGAAAAACTTTAGTATAAGATCAAATTAATAGTTTCTTTTACATAAAATAATAATAATACCAAATATTCCTATACAATAAGCATACTAATAGGTTATTTATAAAGTCTGGTTTGAACATATTTAGCTAAATAGATTTTCAAAATTACCTAAGCCCGGCCTTTGTATAGAGAAGGTTTGCCCTGAGTTCACCTGGAGTAGACTAGATTGTCTATATATATATATATATATATATATATATATATATATATATGCGTGTGTGTTTATGTAGTTTAATTCTTTTAAGTGGTGAAGACATGTTAAATGATTCACTATTATTTTATGTTAAATAAAAAATACTTAATGAAAGAGATGTAGATTAAGTTATGATTTTTTTCACGTAATGTTAAGGCGACTGTAGATTTTTTTTTCAAAAGTTTGCACACCCTCACTTCGAATCCTGGAATCGCCACTGTATGCAGGCACACATATTTAACTATACATTTTATTAATTTTATAACAAAATGGAATGGCAGATAAATAGAAAGAGTGAATGAAATTATTGTTAAGAAAATTGGGCTATACTCGCGGATTAGTATTACATGCATAAATCAAAAGTCCGTGGCAAATAATAGTCACCAATTAATGCAGCTGGTAGCATGCAAGTAGAATTATATGTAGTACTAATAATACTAGTATTTTATATGCAAATATGCAAGTTTGGAAGAAAAAAACAGCAAATGGGATAAGAAATCAAAGATAAAGATAAGAAGTGTGTGGCTTACATGGAAATCGCTTTAAATCATGCATGTGCTCCACGATATCAAGTGGAGAAATAATTGTAGCTACTTGGATTTCAATGAATTAGAAAGATTGAAAGAGTTTAAGAAGAATTGAGAATATATACACATATTTTCATATATATATATATATATATATCAAGTGGAGAAATAATTGTAGCTACTTGGATTTCAATGAATTTGAAAGATTGAAAGAGTTTAAGAAGAATTGAGAATATATACACATATTTTCATATATATATATATATATATATATATCAAGTGGAGAAATAATTGTAGCTACTTGGATTTCAATGAATTTGAAAGATTGAAACAGTTCAATAAGAATTGACAATACACATATTTTCACCACAATAATACAAAAACAATAATATTAAATTTTAAAAAATAAAATTGAGGGATGTATCATACTGTAATCTATATGAAGGGGTGGAACGTGGAAGAATTTTCTTTTCATATACTCAGTCCTACGTACTATAATTATAACTCGATCAGCATAGGAACTTAATTCGTATAATGGCAACACAAATTTAACTCTATTTTGTTAAGCGTTGGTGAACCGGAAAGACATTCATTTCCTATCCTCAATTATGACACACACAGAGAAAGAAATAATACATAGTGCCAAGGTGGTGTTTAAATTATATAAATATATATATATATATATATATTTCAAACCATATTAATATAAAGTTTGAAAATACTTTGATACTATCTTTGAAGCTTCGTACTTCACCCTTTGCATTCAATTTTTGGTAAATAATTTCGTTAGTTTTGTTCTTTTTCTCAATATTATTTTCCAAACGCCATATATTCAATTGCAACCTTATCACAAAATTAAATGCATATTCCCAAACATTGCATTAAACAAACTTCTTTTTTTTTTTTTTAACAAGTGACGCGACATTAAACGAACTTTGTTTGACTTTTGTACTCCCTCCATCCCACTTCAGACGTTCTGTTTAACTTTTTGACACTGTTCATTGTTTAACTTTGACTTAATATTATTACAAGTAAATATTTGAAAAAAAAATAGTCGAATTCGGTCTTGTTAGATTCATCTAATCATGTAGTTTTAGAATATATATTTCACATAATTTTTACTTATATATATTTTGAGATATGATCGATTTAAAAAGTGCATTGGACTGTGTACAGAAATCAAACAAGACATCTTAAATGGGAAGGAGGGAGTAATATATATATATATATATATATATATGAACTTAATTCCAAAAAAAAAAAATGTACATACATCTTAATTGTATAGAAAAAATTAAGCCAAACAAAGTCTTAATTAAAATTTTCACTCTCTCTAGCTCACACTTATGGAGTAGTACCTGCTTAAGCAAAATATGGAATTATTTGAGCCATTATATATTATTGTAATTGGGTCTGTTTTGCACGCAGCTTTTAGGAGCTTTTGAGAGCTTTAATTTTTATTTGAAAACAAAAGCCACGTTCTGCACACTAGCTTTTAATTTTGTAGCTTTTGGGAGCTTCTTTTTAGAAGCTACCTATAGTAGCGTTAAAAAATAAGCTATGAGCTTATTTTTGAGCAATCGCAATTTTAATCCAATAACCAACCCACTACCCAATAGTCTACATAAATATTTATCATTTTATGTCATTTCATAAATTTTTTCACAGCTACAGCTATTTGTGCAAAACACTTAAATAGAACTGACAGCTATATAGCTCCCAGCACCTCCAACTTGCAGGTACAGCTTTGTGTGCAGAACAGACCCAATATCTGAAACCCAGTAAGCTAGCTAGCTAGCTAACCTTAATTGAATTTTTATTGTTGAAGTAACCGAAGAAATTGTGTTGGTTCCCCTACATTGGTTTTAAGTTTATTACCTCGGATCCTCTATCTCCGATCGATCCTGAAAAGAAAGAAAGAAAAGAGGAATAAAATACAGATAAAAGCCAGGGGGGCCGACAATAAGAGTAGTGTCGGCCACAGGTACATATGTACACGTGTCAGCATGTGGGTGGTTGAAGCTTTATCATCTATACTCTATATATATGTGCATGTATGTGAGACTGAGGTAGACGACGATTCATCATCATCATCAGGAGGAGGAAGAGGAGGAGATGGGTTATTGGTCTTGTTGGTCATCATCACTAGTAGCAGTAGCAGCAGTGAGTTTTCAGCTGCTGCTGCTGCTGGTGCTGGTGCTTGTGAATAATAATAATGTGTGCGATGCAGGAATTACGAGTCGTTATGAACGCAAACTGGAGGAGAGCCTCGACATGCCTTTTGATAGCGATGTGTTTCGCGTCCCGCCGGGCTACAATGCTCCTCAACAGGTACGTATTATTAATTACTGATGATCATGTCATGATGTCTAATCTAATCAATTTCCATATGAATGACTATTAGTAATAATAACTAATTGATCAGGTTCACATAATGCAAGGAGATCAAGAGGGGCGAGCCATGATAGTGTCGTGGGTGACCGCGGATGAGGCCGGTTCAAACACCGTCGTGTATTGGGATGCCAAATACCCCCGGATCAAGTACCGTGTCCAAGGAACCGTTACCCGGTACAACTTCTACAACTACACATCGGGATTCATCCATCACACCACCCTCGACGACCTCTTCCACGACACCCTCTACTACTACACCGTCGGCATCGGCCACACCAATCGAACCTTCCATTTCACCACCCCTCCTCCCGTCGGCCCCGATGTTCCCTACACCTTTGGCCTCATCGGAGACATTGGCCAAACCTTCGACTCCAACTCCACACTCACCCACTACGAGAACAATCCCGCCAAAGGGCAGGCCGTCATCTTTGTCGGGGATATGTCGTATGCCGACGAGCACCCCAATAACGACAACGTCAAATATGATACGTGGGGACGCTTCATGGAGAGGAGCAACGCCTATCAACCCTGGATTTGGACTCCCGGCAATCACGACATCGATTTCGCCCCTGAATTAGTACGTACACTATATAATTTTAGTCAAGTACTCAAGTTCATTCATTCATTCATCTGAATTCTCATCTGATATATATATATATATGCAGGGGGAGCTAGAGCCGTTCAAAGTGTACACACACAGGTACCCAGTCCCATACAGGGCAGCCGACAGCAGCTCTCCACTTTGGTATTCTGTCAAGCGCGCTTCCGCCCACATCATTGTTCTCTCATCCTACTCCGCCTGCGGTATGTATGTCGTATGTATTTATGTTTCTCACCGTATCCATGGATCCATATATATATGATTGAATTGGAATATGTATGTATGTATGTATGTATGTATGTAGCAAAATACACACCTCAATACATATGGTTGAAGGCGGAGTTGGAGAAGGTGGACCGTGAAAAGACTCCATGGCTGTTTGTTGTGACGCACAGCCCCTTGTACAACAGCTACGGTTATCACTACATGGAAGCCGAGACCATGAGGGTGGTGTACGAGCCCTGGTTTGTCAAGTACAAAGTCGACATTGTCTTCTCCGGACATGTCCATGCCTACGAGCGCTCTGTAAGCTATACCTACCTTCTTCCAACTATTTAATTTATAGATTTATATGTTGTGTAGTTGACTGTTGAGGTATCATCATCTATCGATGGGTCACACTACAATACAATACAGGAAAGAATATCGAATATTGCGTACAACATTACAAATAAGGAATGCAGTCCCGTGAAGGACCAGTCAGCTCCTGTGTACATTACCATTGGTGATGGTGGCAATCTTGAGGGCTTAACCACCAAGTAAGACAGACTAGCTGCTGCTAATAATACTTCCTCAATATATATAATGGATCAATTGATCAGATAGATAGATGAAAGAATAATACTACTATATATAAGTAATTTGATTGAATGATGATGATTGATGATAGGATGACGTATCCTCAACCGAGCTACTCAGCATTTAGGGAGGCGAGTTTCGGGCATGCCATATTGCAGATAAAGAATCGAACCCACGCCTATTACAGCTGGCATCGCAACCATGATGGATTTTCCGTTAAGGCCGACTCCATGTGGTTCTACAATCGCTATTGGAATCCTGTCCCAGAGCCCACATCGTAATAATCTCCTAACTCCTACTACTATTATTATATTATAATTATAATAATCCAGCATTAATTCAAATTCCAACTTCTTTTTTAATAATTAATAAGGACATTATTATTCAATCAGTTCATCACTTTTTCCATTGTTTACGAAAAGCGTAGGGACATGATATTAAAGACATTCTCCTCTACAGACAACTTTGCCTGATCATCGATGATCATCATTTCAACTTGCAAACCATGCATGCACCAAATTATGAACAAATGAAAAAAGTTGGACTATGTTGTGGCATTTGGCTATCCAAATTTCGAAATTATGTATGTATGCGTTGTTGTAATTGTTTGTTTGTTTGGAATTCGAGTTTGAATTTTGTTTGTGTGTTTGAAATTTGTTGGTTGAGATGTTAATCTGCTGCACAAATAATAAAAAGCCGTTGGTTGGTTGGGTTGGTCTGCTGTTCCTAAAAAGTGGACCGACCTTGTTGGGCTTATTGTTGTCGCATTCCCTTCCCTTGGGTTTAATACATAGTTTGGGCTTTTTATATTGACCTCACCTAGCTTAGGACTTTATTTTTATGATTGTATTGGGCTTTAATAATTCAAATATAAGAGTGGATTTCTTGGTTTTATGATTGTGTTGGTTTGTAAGATAAATACATTAAACTAGCTACAATAAGTACTCCGTTCCATTTTAGTTCTCTCTTTCAGTTCAATTTTAATAATCAAGATGTACATTAATTAACTCATAAATTTTCATTTTTACCCTTCAATTAAACCATTTCGTAATAAATATCAAGAAATAACATTTGTGTAAAGTAAATGGCAATATAGTAAAAACATAACATAACTACCTAAAACTACCTAAAAATGACAACTATTGCGGAACACTTTTTCATCTCTAAAAAGACTACTGTTTTGGAACGGATGGAGTACTATTATAATAATAATAATAATAATAATAATAATAATAATAATAATAATAGTAGTAGTAGTAGTAGTAGTAGTAGTAAAGAAAATGGAAAAGGGAGTGAGTGATAATAATTGTGATTGTGAATCCCAATCCGAATCCAGTCAAGTCATGCGTGTGTGTAAAAAGGAGTAGGAATTATGAATTATGAATTGGCATGTTGTGTGTTGTCCATTTTGAATGATAAGTAGTATATATATATATATATATATATATATATATATATATTCGCAATTGTGGCTGGCTAAGGCTAACGTACGGCTGTTGTCCATTTGACACTCGCTCCCGCTCACTCCCTCCCTTCACTTGTCAATTCTTACACAGTTGACTTTACATTTTCTTATAATACTTCATTACACAATTTACTTAGGAAATTCAGATGGAATTACGGGCCCGGAGGCTGGCACTCGCCCCTACGTCGTATAACAATAAAGAAAAATAGTACTACTACTACTAAGCAGTAATAGATGTTTGATCATGTATGTATCTAACAGCTGTTTAATGTAGTAAATTATTATGGAGTAATTGTCAATTAGAATGAATGAACCAACGGGGAAAATGTTGAACATTTTCAATTTATTTTTGGGTATAGGTTCTTCAGCAAAATATATATATATATATATATATATATATATTTCCCCGTTACTAGTTTGATAATTACTAGCTTCTTCTTATTATTTTTTTTTATTCTGTGCCAAATTCAACATTAAAAAGAAATACTTGGCCCTGGAATGGGATACCACATAGTTGTTAAGATCCCGATCCTAATCTTAGGATCTTACGATTTTACGATCACACCTCTCTAAAACGATCCCGATCCTTGTAGGATCTTAAAATTGGTAAGATCTCGATCCTAATAGTAGAATGTTACGATCTTATGATCATACTCCCTTAAACGCTTCTACGATCTTACGATCGAACCCTTTTAATTTTATGATTTGGGATCAAAGTAACTTGTTCTTTTAATTTTAAACTTAAGAGCTTGTATTATGTGTAAAAAAATATAATATGTATGTATGTGAAAATATTTTATGTTTGATTGTGAAGTTTTTGTACGGTATTGTATTAATTAACTTGCAAGATTCATAAACACACAAAAATAATACTTTTACTTGTTAGTATGCATAATTGGGTTTATCCATTATTGCAATTTCATAAGATCTTAGGATCCCGATTCGATCCTACGATTCCGATCTTGCAAAGAGAAAAACGATCTCATATAGGATCCCGATCTTAACAACCTTGGGATACCAGGAAAGAATTTTTTTTTTTTAAAAAAAAGGATAAAATTAGGGAAAAAGGAAAGAAATTAAAAGGCAGGCGTGTGAACACAAGCCAACCAAAGTGGAAACCCTTGAGGGGTCTATTAAAGCTAACGAATATTGCGTATTTCAGTATTTGCATGGTGAGACTGATCGAGACATCATTATCAATGTAGATAAGTTTTTTTTGGTCGGCAGAGATGTATGGCAGCCAAGCCATACAAATTACTCAATGTGGATAAGTTAATAGTTAATGTTTTCTATTTGTCTTTAATTTGAGATAATAATAATAATAATAAAGTTATAGTAAGAACAAACAAGGCAAACCATCGGATAATATGGCTGATAATTCATTGTCTTGGTCTCCATGCTTTAATTTCCATCGGGCCTTTCAGTATGTTTGTGTGGGTAATTTCGAGTGTTCAAAGTATTTCTAAAGTAATCGAGGATTAACTATATGCTTTTATTTTTATTTTTAATTTTTTATTGTTTTTGTTTAGTATCCCCTTAATTGTAAGACGTACTATATAAAAGTATAATTAATCGATCAAATGTAAAGAATCATACAGATTACAGACTGTAAATATAATTCAAGTAATCGATATGTAGAGTACAAATTAATTTGCTTAATTAGTCG
The DNA here is from genome assembly GCA_030278955.1 of Hygrophila difformis. Taxonomy (NCBI): domain Eukaryota; kingdom Viridiplantae; phylum Streptophyta; class Magnoliopsida; order Lamiales; family Acanthaceae; genus Hygrophila; species Hygrophila difformis. The sequence goes on along the minus strand of JAOANR010000005.1, from coordinate 61,235,693 downwards.
TTCTGTATTATCCAAATTAATAAAGGCATATTCCATTTAGAAAAGAAACACAAGTGTAGTATAAATTTATTCCTACAGAATGCAAGTCGACTTGTTTAAAAATAATAAATGGAGTACTAAATAAGTTACTAAAAGTATTTTGTTGTAAGAAACACTTCAAACTTGGTAATTTGGCGCATCCTAAGGAAACTCAAAGACATGCAATTCATCATATCACCATGGACCCCTAAATTATTGACCATATTTTTATATATATATATATATAATTGTTTGGTAAATTGTATAGTGGGGATAAGATTTGGATCAATATACTAAATTTTTAAGTATATTGGGAATATCTAACAAATTGTAAAATTTAAACATTAAATATGTCGTATGCTAATTGTTATATGATGTCTACCAAATATATTTTATTAAATGTACTCTTACATAGACTTCCATTTTAAGCACAAAATTAATATAGTGTTTCTTGGAAGATTTTTGCATATATAACAACCGAATCAAATACATTAAGTCTTTTTATTTTATATATATATTTTTTACCAAATACAGTTGGCCTGAGTGGTATGGAGTTTTGACAGCTTAAGCAAAGGTTTCGGGTTCGAGTCTTTGTGTATGTAGAATTCTACTTTGGGAGAGGCAACCCTTCAATGCCCCTCGATGGATTAGTCCAATAAGATATGGGGATACCTTGGTATTCACCTGAAAAATACATTAAGTCAAGGAATATTCTACACAAAATTCCCACAAGCAACTCAATCCCAATTCCCAACAAGAAGGTTCTCCAATTTTTCCTTGTATTTGTATATACTCCTATACGGCAACAATCAGATATAGGAAAAAAAGCCAATATAGTCCTTTATTTTTACAAAAAAGTCAAATCATTCATTTTTTTTTATTTTTTGGCCCAATTGATCCCCTACATATACTAATTACGTCCCAATCGGTCCTCCATCCACTAATTATGCCATAATTACATATTTTTGGTCAAATCAGTCCTTTTTTTCTTCAAAAATATAAATTGGTCTGTTATTAATTTTTGCCCCCTTTCATGCAGTCCAATGCACATTTCAAACCACTAATAACTCAAATTCGATATAAGTAAAAATTCTAAAATTTCGATATTTATAAACTACACGACGTGACGAATCCAACAAGATCCTACTTGCCTCATTTTAACTTGTATATCTATTTTTAAACTTTAAGTCAAAACAAATGTGTGAATAGTAGCAAATTAGATAATGTAATTATTAAAAAAATGGAGGGAGTAATACTTCCTCCGTTCTTATAAAAATAAAATATGTGCATAATTATTACTTCATTCGTCCCATCTAACTTGTCTTACATTTGACTTCTCCACATAATCCAATACATTTTTTTAATCGTCAATATCTCAAAATATATACAATGCAAAATTATAGAAAATATATATTCTAAAACTACATGATCATAAGATTCTAATAAGACCGAACTCGACTATTTTTTCCTACATATATACGTACAAGAAAATTGAGTCAAGACTGAATAATTAACAGTGTCAAAAAGTCAAACCAGACATCTTAGTTGGGACAGAGGAGTACTATTTATTGAGTAACTTTAATTTAATTTTTTAAATAGAGTTCTATAAGATAAAATATAATTAAATGAGATATTGTTTGATTTGTTTAATAATGTAGTTTTAAAATATTAAATTTTTATAATTTTTATTTTATATAATTTAAAATATTAAGAATTAAAAATATGTATTGTATTATAAAAAAATAAAAAAATTTTGTCGTGGATTTTTTGTCGTGTGTTGAGCTCTTTAACACAGTATTATTATTCGACCTTCTCGACTCAGCCGCTCATAGCTATTACTACTACTCAAACACAATTCTTTGAATTCACACGGGGTTCGACCTTCGACGATTCCTCCTCCTTCATCTTCTTCTACTCTGCTACTCCTTCCGGTTGACTAGCCAATATTATTATTATTATTCGTATAATTTCTCGGATATTCCCTTGGGTTTGCCCGCCCCTCCTATATATATATATATTAGTCAATAATCACCTTGTTTGGCGGATCAGCAACCACATTCAGATTTTAAGTTTTCCAACAGGTAAATGGCCGTGACGGCGATGGCGACTCGGTCTCTGCTGATGGCTGTTACGCTTTTGAATGCTGCACTTTTGTGCAGCAGCGGGGGAATCACGAGCCGTTTCGTCAGGAAACTTGAGAAAAGTATCGATATGCCTCTCGATAGCGATGTCTTCCGAATTCCTCCTGGCTACAACGCGCCTCAGCAGGTTTCTTTTTTTGTTTTGTTTTCTGCCCTAATTTCATGCATATTTTCTGCAACTTTTTTGGATTGGATTCTTCTTCAATTGCCACTCCTTTGTTGCTGGATTGTTAAAAGATTACACCTTTTAACTGTAATTTACTAATTTCACTTGTAAATTTTTTAACTCTTTAACCTGCAGGTTCATATAACGCAAGGAGATCAACAAGGAAAAGCATTGATCGTATCGTGGGTTACTGTAGACGCGAAAGGTTCGAGCAAAGTTGTGTATTGGGCAGAAAACTCAAAAGAAATCATGGAGGCCGAGGGGAAAGTTACTAAGTACAAATTTTACAACTACACATCTGGCTACATCCATCATTGCACAATTCGAAAATTGGAGGTACAATGTTACTATCTCTTAGAGAAGTGATTCACAGGCCAAAAAGTGGTGCTTCTATTTTTTTTTTTTTCTCACTTTAGATAAATCTATTTTTTACTGTTTCTTTCGCAGTATGATACCAAATACTATTATAAGGTTGGTATTGGCCATACAGAAAGAACATTCTGGTTCACTACACCTCCTCCAGTCGGCCCTGATGCTCCGTACACTTTTGGTCTTATCGGTGAGTATATAGTATATATCTTTTGTTTGTCTGGTGTTTTTCTGTTGCGGTTGCTATCGTATTGATAGCAATTTAAGAAGCTTATGTCGTATTGTCTATGTATATTGATAGATTTGTTGTGCTTTTTGGGTGACAGGGGATTTGGGGCAGACTTATGACTCGAATATGACACTTACTCATTATGAGAAGAATCCTCACAAAGGGCAGACAGTTTTGTTTGTTGGAGACCTTTCTTACGCCGATAACTACCCTTTTCATGACAATAGGAGGTGGGATTCATGGGGCAGGTTTGTCGAGAGGAGCACAGCTTATCAACCCTGGATTTGGACTGCTGGAAATCATGAACTTGATTTTCTTCCTGAAGTTGTAAGTGTTAAACCAAACCGCCTTGATTGCTTGAGATGTCTTCCTTTAAAGTCCATATGTTCAAAATACTTTTCCATCCTAAATTATTCAACTAGTGAAAGAATTAGTTCCCTAAATATAATCTTGCACCTTATGCTGGTTTGCAAGTCATTTCTGCAAGTACAAGTGAATCTGCAGGAAAAAAATCAAATAATGGTAATATATTTTGTTGCAGGGCGAGACGAAACCTTTCAAGCCTTTTGCAAAGAGATATCATGTCCCATTCAAAGCATCGGATAGCACCGCACCCTTTTGGTACTCCATCAAGAGAGCATCCGCACATATTATTGTGTTGGCTTCCTATTCAGCTTATGGTAAATATATCTACATAATCGCAACCCAAAAATATTTTGTATCTTGATGCTTGATATAACACCACATTTAATTTAATTTTGTTTTACATTTGTATTTTCGTGTAATTAAAGGCAAATACACTCCTCAGTATCAGTGGCTCCAAGCAGAGCTGCCTAAAGTTAACCGGTCGGAGACACCATGGCTCATTGTTCTGATGCACTCTCCATGGTACAACAGCTACAACTACCACTACATGGAAGGAGAAACCATGAGAGTGATGTTTGAGTCTTGGTTTGTTAAGTACAAAGTTGATGTGGTATTTGCAGGCCATGTTCATGCTTATGAGCGATCGGTATGTGGTTGGTTGGTTTTTTATCAATTTTACTAGCATCTTCTTTATTCAACAATTCGCAGCTGTGGTCTTTGCCTGTGCCGCCTAGCTGGAATTGAGATTTGTGTTGTGCCGAGTTGCAGGTGCGTGTGTCCAACGTTGCTTATAACATTACAAACGGAATTTGCTCGCCGGTGAGGGAGCAGTCGGCGCCGGTGTATATTACGATTGGGGACGGCGGAAATATCGAAGGGCTGGCGAACAACATGACGGAGCCACAGCCCAAATACTCGGCGTTCAGGGAGGCGAGCTTTGGGCACGCGACGTTTGGGATAAAGAACAGGACGCATGCTTACTACAGCTGGCATCGGAATCAGGATGGGTACGCGGTGGAGGCCGACACCATGTGGTTCTTCAACAGACACTGGCACCCCATCGACGAACACGATCATCAGTCTTGAACTCTGCACTAATCAATCTGCATTACTACTACTAGTCAAGCATTTCCATTTTCCCTTCATTAATTCTGTCTGTAACCAATAATGAACTGAAGCCGCCTTTTATTTCTTTCCTTCTTTCTTTTGTCGTCGTACATATAAACCGTTTCACATTTGCAGGTTGTTGCAAATGGCATTTACTACAATTCATCTGCTTTGTTAAGCATTTGTCTTGTGGAGATATTCTTAATTTAAGGACTCTCTTTGTCCTATATTATTAGTATTTGTTTGGAAAGCTTTCCCAAAAACTGGGTTCTTGTGGTTCTCGATGAAGAGCTGTTGCTCTGTCTCTGCCTTCTTTTGACGTTCCGGACTTCGACCTCGATCGCTCCTTGGTTGCTCTCGATCGCTTTCTCGCACTCCTAGGATTCCGCCAACAAACTCTGTTCGGTGCCATTGCCTCCTGTCTCCAATTCAGCTTCATGCCCTAAACCTATTCGACAAAATGCTCACACAAAAAATCTTTCTTTTTTGTTGAGCTTTTGTTGATTAAATTTACACAAGAGGCATTCTCACCACTTTTCTTCCTCAAGATATGTCTGCTCCTTGGGTTCCCACCCATGCACGCACGGCCGCCGTTCATTCACCCTCCACCGCTCCTCCTCATGATCCCGGCGGCAAGTCCCCTACTTTCGCCCATGTTCTCACCCAAGATCATATGGAGACCGATGTGCCCGCCTCACAGCCGCCTGTCCGGAGAGATCTTATTGCTGAAGGGCTCGTTCGTATGAGTTTCGTGGACGACAATCCGTTGCTGCCCGATTTTGTGATAGACGAAGAACTTGATAAGGAGGCTGGACTGGCTTGGTCGGATGCGCTGGTAGTTAAGATCCTTGGAACCACAGCGGGATTTAACTTGTTACTTGAAAGGCTTAAACGAATGTGGAAACCACAAGGGAGTATGGATTTGATAGACGTGGGGTTTGGTTGTTACATTGTCAAGTTTGGAATTGCTGCAGATCGGGAAAAGGTAGTCAATGGCGGCCCCTGGATGATTTTCGATCATTACCTCGCGATTATGCCATGGTCTAGGGATTTCGACCCCAGTGTTACCAAAGTGAACAAGACATTAGTTTGGGCTCGACTGAACGGCCTCCCAATGCATCGATACAGAGAGGACATTCTATGGGCGGTTGCCTCGGGACTGGGAGAGGTTATTAAATTCGATGCCAGCACTCATGATTCATCCAAGGGGAGGTTTGCGCGAGTATGTATCGCACTTGATTTGGAGAAACCTGTTAAGGCAAATTGAGAGTCAACGGTAAATGGATCCATGTCGCCTATGAGGGATTGCATTTAATTTGTACCAACTGTGGCCGATACGGACACTTTGCGCGTGGCTGTCCTCATGCATGCAATGACACAGCTCATACTGCAGATAATGGCAAGGCGAAGGTGGTGGTTGAGGAGGCAGGCAACGCTGGCCCTTCCGGAGTTGGGGATGAGAAGGATTGTGTATCTCAAAATGTTGTGTCTCCTTCGGGCACCGCGGAGGGAGATCATAAGCCTAAAGGGGGAGATGGTAAAGGGGAAGATCCTGTCTTTGGGGATTGGATGATGGTTGTCCGTCGTAGAAATAAGGCACGAAAGCCTAAGGGGGAGGTGCCTGCTAAGGATCACGTCCGTCCCGATAAACAGGGAGTTGATCCCATTCCGAAGCAGGCTAAACACCGTCCCCATGTTCAGGAGGCGGGGGAGACGGTTACCATGGGTTCCCAGCGGAGTCATGATGATGTGCGCCCTCAGCGTTTTGGTACGGATCAACTAAGTCCTCAAGAGGCCAAATCTAATCCTGGTAGCCTCGCGATTGTCCCCGTGGTTAAGATGGGGGATAGGCGTAAAAACCCTATTCAAATTCTTAAAAGGCAAAGGGTAGAGGATAGGGATGATACGCCTTCCCAGTCTTCAGATGATTTCATTGGTGCCGGACGGTTTGCATCTCTTCAGGATGATACCGAGTCGAAGGATGGTGACAATTGGGTCGATGCGGATGATGCTAGTGTCCAGTAGCATCCTCTTGTTGGCCAAACACTTTCTTATTCTTGTCATGGAGTTCCAGGACTTTACTATTATCGCTTGGAATGTCTTTGGTTTGATGAGTCGTACGGCTCAGAGATGGGTGAGTGATCTTCTCCGGGATCACAAGCCTGATATTTTATGTGTCATGGAGCCAAGGGGGGCGTTTTCCAGGTTGCGTCCTTTTTTCCTTAGATGGGGCTATGCAGCTACCTTTATTCAAGAGGCTGTGGGCATGGGTGGTGGTATATGGATTTTGCATTCTCTTGCTATCTCTTGTACCATCAACGTCTTACATTTTCATCCGCGTATGATCACTGTGGAGCTTCTCAAAGGCAATTGCCGGTGGGCTTTCACGGCTTTATATGCCGACCCTCATTACCCACGTAGGAAGGATAATTGGGAGGTTCTTATTCAGTTGGCTGAGGCTATTGAGATCCCTTGGGCAATCTTGGGAGATTGGAATGAAATCGTCGCAGAGAATGAAGTTAGTGGTGGGGTTTTTTTAGCCGAGAGGGCGGCCGAACTGAGGACAGTTCTTGATAGTTGTCAGTTACTTGATCTGAACACTATTGGACCTGAATTCACTTGGTCGCGTATGGCAGGTGGTGGTAGGCGTATCTCTAAGCGACTTGATCGTGCAATGGTTAATTTGTCTTGGATGGCTCGGTTTGAGGAAGGTCACCTTATGCATTTGCCTCGAGTTGGATCGGATCATTGTCCCTTGAAACTTATATGTGGCGGCCAAATGGATCCTCGATCGAATCGGCCATTCCGCTGGGAAGCTATGTGGAAAGAGCATATCAATTATAAAGAAGTGGTAACAGTCTGCTTAGGGGGGGCCGCCGATACTCTCATGGAGTCTCTTGAGCAGGTGCGTGATAGATCCATTGCGTTTAATAAAGAAATTTTTGGGAACATTCGGGATATGAAACGCAAACTTAAGAACCGTATTCTGGGCATTGAGAAGCGTTTATCCCTTGTCGACTCGGCATGGCTTTGGCGATTATATGATGAAGTGCGGGGAGAATTAGCTAATCTGCTAGTTCAAGAAGAGTTAATGTGGTATCAGAAAGCTCGTGATCCTTGGGTCAAAGTTGGTGATCGGAATACTAAATACTTCCATGCCAAAACCAAAGTAAAAAGGAAGCGTAATCGAATCTATGGTCTTGAAATCGAGGATGGCCAGTGGGTTGACAATCAAGACATGCTAAAGGCCCATGCAATTAATTATTTTACTGAGCTGTTTGGCGCCCCTGATATCACTAGCGTGGGAGCTGATCTCCCTTCTTTACTTCCTTTGAGTGCTCATCATAGGCATGCTTTAAGTTCAGAGGTCTCTAACCATGAAGTGGAAGCCGCTATGATGTCCATGAAATCATTTTCGGCTCCAGGGCCTGATGGCTTTCCCGCGGGGTTTTTCAAGGAATATTGGGACATCTTTCGGGAGCCAGTTATAGCTCACGTGTTGAATGTTATAACTACTCGGCAGATTCCGGATGGGCTCGCCCATGCATTTCTTTGCCTGCTTCCTAAAGTGGACATACCGCGATCGTTGAGACAATTCCGTCCTCTAACATTATGTAACGTTGTGTTTAAGGTGATTACTAAGATATTGGTACGGAGGTTGAGACCAATTCTTAGTGAGGTTATTGGCCCGAGCCAGTCTGCCTTCCTGCCCGGGCGTGGTTCCTCCGACAATGGGATCCTCTTGCAAGAACTTGTCGCCACCATGGAACACCCTCGTTCGAGTTCTAAATCGGTGATTATCAAAATTGATCTTACTAAGGCATTCGACATGGTTTCTTGGACATTTTTAGAAGCCTGCTTATTGGACTTGGGTCTTCCAGACGCCTGCATTGAACTCATTATGGCTTGCGTCACTTCTTCCAGTTTCTCTATCCTTTGGAATGGCTCGCCTATCGGTCATATTCAGTGTCAGCGTGGGATTCGCCAAGGTGATCCCTTATCTCCCTATCTTTTTGTAATTGTTATGGAGAAGCTCTCTCGGACCATTCTTGAAGAAGTCCAGTCGGGGGCGTGGAGGCCTATGAGATTAATAAGAGGGGGTGTTGACATCTCTCATTTAATGTTCGCTGACGATCTCATATTTTGTGCGGAATTGGAGGAAGCTAGTGTCTGTAGCATGGCAACCACCCTCACCAGATTTGGTTCACGTTCGGGTCTTATTATGAATCAGGATAAATCTACCGCATTTTGCTCGCCTAATGCCTCTTCCATGGACCGCTCTTTATTGGAAACTCGCCTCGGAGTTTCGGTGGTGCCTCGCCTTGGTACGTACCTTGGCTTCCCTATTATACATGGCCGCATGCGGTTATCTTCTTTCGACTCTCTTGTTAAGCGGATTGATGACAGGTTTAGCTCTTGGGCGGCTTTATTGTTAAATAAAGCAGGCCGTATTACACTTGCAAGGTCAGTGCTTAATGCTTTGCCGATTTATGTTATGCAAGTTCATCTACTCCCAATTGGTGTTTGCAATAGCATTGATAAAATTATTAGACGATGGATTTGGAAAGGTTCGGATGGGCGTGGATTGCATCTGATTAATTGGGATACTGTTACTAAGCCTCGCAAGTATGGTGGATTGGGAATCAAGAAATGTCGCCAAATGAATTTGGCATTACTGGGCAAGAAACTATGGGAATTCAATTCTTATGCTGACAAGTTGTGGGTGGCGGCCTTGCACGAAAAATATGGAGTTGCTGCAGGTGCCAGGCCAGTTAGCCATTATCGGGGTACTAAAGTTTGGCGCTCCTTGGTGAAGGTGGCCGAGATCTTTAAAGAAGCCTATGGCGTCCGGATTGGTAATGGTGAAAGCTCGATGTGGTATACTCCTTGGTGGGAAGGAAAATGCCCAGCAGACATTGTCCCGTTCGTGGACATTCATGACATTGAGTTGAAAATTAAAGATGTCATCTCTCATGGTCGGTGGAACTTAGACCGTGTTTACTCTTGGTTGCCTCAGGAGGTTAAATTGGCGATGGAAAATACCCCTGCTCCTTTCTTAAATCAAGATGCGCCGGACCTCATGCACTGGCGGGTTGAGGCTTGTGGCGCTTATAGCGTTCGATCGGGCTATCTTTGGTTGTGTCCTAACGACTCTCAGGTTAGGGGATGGGAGTGGATGTGGAAATTTCACGTCCCTGAAAAAGTTGGCGTCTTGCTATGGACTCTTGGTCATGGCTCACTCCCATGCAATCTCTTGCGATTCCAACGTGGTTTGGCCGCCTCCCCTCTCTGTTCTATTTGTGGGGATACTGTCGATGATTGGCGACATGCTTTATTTACATGTCCTTGGGCTGCTCAAGTTTGGCGCAAGGGTGGTATTATTTGTCATCCCTCGCTGGCTAGTCTCGAGAACATTGATTGTAGAAATTGGCTTGAATGGGCTTGGCGGACTTGGGGGGCTTGGTTCTTGGCGATTTTATGGACGGTTTGGTGTGAAAGAAACAATAAGATTTTCCGGGCTAGTACGATCTCAAGGGACAAAATCCTTGTCAAAGCTGCTGGATTCTGCAAGCATTTGGATACCAGGGCTACTGGTGCTACGAGGCATAAGGAGCCTATTATGGTGCGTTGGATTGAAGAGGGGATTGGCGGTGTTGTGCTCCATTCGGATGGAGCTGTCGCGGCTGAATCTCGCCAGTCGTCCTTTGGGGCTGTTTTGCGAGAGAGCACAGGTACATGGCTTCGGGGTTGCAATGGGAGATTGGGTGCTCGTTCCATCCTTGAGGTAGAGTTGCTCGCGCTCCGTTTCGGGCTTCTTTTGGCTGTCCAACTTGGTGTGTCATTAAGCGCTTGCTATGTTGATTCCCTGGATGTGTTTCACTTGATTATGGGTCCTTCGTTACTGCACCATTCATTTTGGCCGGTCATCAAGGAAGTTCGCACACTCATTGGAAGATTTGGTGGTTGCTCTATTCGTCATGTATACCGTGAAGGTAATCAGGTTGCTGATGCCCTGGCTCGTAAAGCTATCCTAGCCGAAGACTTCTACACCACTTGGGCTTTTCCCCCGGATGATATTCAGGAGCTCGTGTCTAAGGATGCGAATGGTGTTTTGTTTGCTCGATTAGCTTGATTGTTTCTTTTCCTTCTCTTTTCTTTTTTCCTTTGTTTGCTCGCCTTCTTAGGCTGTTTCACCAAAAAAAAAAAAGTATTTGTTTAACTTGGACCGCGTGTACTCATATAATTTAAAATTGACGGTGTTTGTAAAATAATGAGAAAATGTTCTACTTTTAAATCATCACATCTTAGCTTGTCTTTAGTTTTGAATTTTTGTTTTTAAGAGAACGATACTCCATTATTTAGAAGAATGAATATTGTAATTATTTCATGATTGGTTCCCTATTTAGAAATTTGGATCTCCTATAAAATTATGATAGAATAATAGAGATTGAATAGTAAAAAGAAGAAATTGGGAAAATATATTGGATGTGAAGAATTTTGTTGATATCATATAATCAATATAATAATTTTGTTTTGTTAGTCAATTTATTATTAAGGATTTAACTATGAGGTATCATATGCAATTGGAAATTTTGTTGTTTAGAAGAAGCTTGTGAATTGCAAGGTGGATTCGTCGAAATGCAAGAAGATTGCATGGGTGTGATGGTGACAAATCATTTTCATTAATGATTAGTTATACTATTATTCTTTGAAATAATAAAAACCAAAGAGCAAATTTTTTAATATACTAGTACTAGTAATAATTAGCTAGTACGGAGTACTAATACTTCCCCGTCATCAAAAAAATTTTTAATATTTCATGTTTTCACATAATCTAATACACATTTTTAAATAATAATATGTCAAATTTTATAAAATAAAAAATTATAAAAATTTAATATTCTAAAATTATGTAATTAGACGAATCTAACAAAATCTAACTTTACTATATTTTATCTTATATTACTATGTTAAAAAGTAAACAAAATCATTGAATGAATAGTTGATACTATATCAATGTTAGTTTTATTGGATTATGGATGGAGTATTACATATAAATAAAAGGAATTCATATAATGATAACAAAAGTGGATACTCATAGATAGTACTGTAAGGACTAAGGACTACTATTGAAATCTAGAATAGATTTTCAAGCACTCCCTTTCCTCCTCCTCTGTCTTGTTTACATTAGAATTTTATTTATTTATTTTTTTAAATTGTTTTAGTGTGGTTGTTTGTGAATCAATTTTCATCTAACCTTATTACAAAATTTAAAATAAAAAAAAATAAAAAATAAAAAATAGTCAACTAAAGCGTGATATTTTGACATATTGAGCCAACTAAAGCTGTAAACGAGCCGAACCGAACCGAGCTTTAAGTGTTTGAGCTCTGTTCGTTAAGCTTAACGAACGAACACGAACCGAGCAAAAAATCTTAACGAGCCAATTTTCATGTTTGAGCTCTGTTCGTTTAATCTTATGAACGAGCTAATAACGAACGAACACGAGCCTAGTCGAGCTCAGTTAACGAACCTTTTATTTTATTAATAAATTTATTTGTTTTAGAATTAAATTAGGTGTGAAAATATAATGTATATTGTAATATAATTTATGAGAGAAATGTAAAATTAATAAAAATGAAAAATAGAGAGAATAACTAGATAAAATATTTATTTTTTATAATATATATTCCATTAAAAAAGAATTCCGAACTGTTCGCGAACTTAACGAACGAACACACAAATCAAATTATGTGTTTGAGCTCGGTTCGTATAACTTGCCGAACAAGCTGTTAACGAATGAACACGTATCCAAACAAGCTCAGCTCACGAACGGTTTATTCTATTTACAGTCAACCAAGTATATGTTGAAATGTGTGATGTTGGGGAATAATATTGGTATATACCCGTTGGATTGTTGGAAGATGTTCCCATGAAAGTCAACAGTCCACATCATCAATAATTACTATTCCCTCCGTCACACGAAATTTGACACTTATTTCTTTTTTGGGTGTCACACGAAGTTTGACACCTTTTCATTTTTAGATAAATTAAATTAATAAGTATAAGTTTGATTAAAATTTTAATTATTGTCAAATCCCATTAAAAGTAATCACTCTTACTATTCTGCACAAATTCCAATACAATTTTACTTTTCTACACAAAGTCCCTTATATTTCTTTAATTCTTAATATTTCAAAATTGGTACAGATAAAAATTGTAGAAAATATATATTCTAAAACTACACAATTAGACGATTCTAACAAGACCATAATTGATTATTTTTCTCTAATTACATCATTACGATAACAATAAGTCAAAGTTAAATAATAAACAATATCAAAATTTATTAGAATCATAAATACAAACACTCACACCACTTTAACTACTAAACTACGCTACCCAAATTACTCATATTCATCTGCCAAATTACTCATATTCATCTGCTACTTCGACAGCAGGCTACAGTAGTCCAACTCTGCTGCTCTTTCACTTGCCTAATAGTAAAATCATTCATTCCTCTATCCATTCAGATTTTTCACTCATCTACCTATCTGGTTTTGGTACAAGGAAGGAAATGGCCGCCTCAGCAACGCCGCCGACTTTGCTGGTGGCTCTTGTGGCAGTTACGCTTTTCGACGCTACACTAGTACTTTTGTGCACCTCAGCAGGAATCACCAGCCCTTTCCTTAGGAGACTTGACAAAGCTATCGACATGCCTCTCGATAGCGATGTCTTCACAGTTCCTCCTGGCTACAATGCCCCTCAGCAGGTTTTTCCCTTTTATTTTCTGCCCTAATTAATTTCATGCCTGTTCTGCAGTTTCCTTCATACTAATTTCAATATTAACTTTTTCGATGTATTCTTCTTAAATTGCTAGTTAATTGTTAAAAGATTAAATATTTAAAGTGTAATTTACTGATGTGACTTCTTCAACTGTAGTAACTTTTCTTTTACTCGATCGTCGTATATACAGGTGCATATAACGCAAGGAGATCAACTAGGAAGAGCGATGATCGTATCGTGGGTTACAGCAGACGAACAAGGTTCAATCAAAGTTGTGTATTGGGCGGCACACAACTCCAAACAAGAAGAAAAAAAGCAGGAGGCCAACGGGATTGTCGCCAAGTACAAATTTTACAACAATTACACATCTGGCTACATCCATCATTCTACTCTTCAAAATTTGGAGGTACAATGTTGTTATCTGTTTAGAGCCTTAAAAAAAAAAAAAAAAAAAAAGTGGTGATTGCAAGTTAATAGTATTAACTTTTTTTGACTCAATGCTACTATTATTATTATTCTTATGCAGTATGATACCAAATACTATTATAAGGTTGGTATTGGCCATACAGAAAGAACATTCTGGTTCACTACACCTCCTCCAGTCGGCCCTGATGCTCCGTACACTTTTGGCCTTATCGGTGTGTTTTATTAGAATGTTAGTGTTTGTCTGTGGTGTTGTTGGTTAATCGGTATGATTTTAGTATATTGAAAGATTTGTTGTGCATTTTTGGGGTGGCAGGGGATTTGGGACAGAGTTATGACTCGAATATCACACTCACGCATTATGAGAAGAATCCCAAGAGAGGGCAGACAGTATTGTTTGTTGGAGACCTTTCTTATGCTGATCAGTACCCTTTTCACGACAATAGGAGGTGGGATTCGTGGGGGAGGTTCATCGAGAGGAGCGCGGCCTATCAGCCGTGGATTTGGACTGCGGGAAATCATGAACTCGATTACTATCCTGAACTTGTACGTGTTAACTGAATGAACCTCTTTGATCAAAAATGTTTTTGGAATTTTGAACATAGGAACATTTTTTCTCCATGAAATGCTTTGTTATTGGAACCTTTACCTACTAGTAGGAGTAATAAAGGTCGTTTATTTTGGTGCAGGGTGAGACAATACCATTCAAGCCTTATACCAACCGATATCATGTCCCATTCAAAGCAGCAGGTAGTAATGAACCGTTTTGGTACTCCATCAAGAGAGCATCCGCACATATTATTGTGTTGGCTTCCTATTCAGCTTATGGTATGAAGTACTATATCTCTACAAAATAATTTCAACCCCAAATTCATTTATATTTTCACATACTATACTCGACACTACATTTTGTTCTACAATTAATTGCATTTCTTGTGAAGGCAAATACACTCCTCAGTACCGGTGGCTCGAAGCAGAGCTGCCAAAAGTTAACCGGTCGGAAACCCCATGGCTCATTGTTCTGATGCACTCTCCATGGTACAACAGCTACAACTACCACTACATGGAGGGAGAAACCATGAGAGTGATGTTTGAGCCTTGGTTTGTCAAGTACAAAGTTGATGTCGTATTTGCAGGCCATGTTCATGCTTACGAGCGATCGGTACGTATGTCTTAGCATTTGGTTTATTCAATTGGCAGCTGTGGTCTGGTCTGGTCTGACTGTTTGTTGGGGGTGGGGTGCAGGAACGTGTGTCGAACATTGCTTATAATGTGGTAAATGGAATTTGCACACCAGTGAATGACCAGTCTGCCCCGGTCTATATTACCATCGGTGATGGCGGAAATCTTGAAGGCCTTGCCACCAAGTAAGACAATTATATGGCATACAACATAAATGTAGTATAACAACCATGCCCTTTTTAACGTAATATGGGGCTTTTATCTTACTCCTGCAATGTAAAATATGCTATTAATAAGTATATTAGATGAAAATAAATAATCCAATTTAATCTTGCACCTAGCTAAACTGTCTGAAAATGCCCTAAATGTTCCCTTGGTGGTGGTTTTTCAGCATGACAGAGCCACAGCCCAAGTACTCAGCCTTCCGGGAGGCGAGCTTTGGGCACGCAACGTTTGGAATAAAGAACAGGAGTCATGCTTACTACAGCTGGCATCGCAATCAGGATGGATACGCGGTGGAAGCCGATACCATGTGGTTCTTCAACAGATACTGGCACCCCATGGACGATTCAACAACTGCTCAATCTTGATGAAGACTGCTGGTGATCTATCTGCATTGGTCAGCAGTTCCTCTTTTCCTTTTCTTTCTTTCGTGGGATTGTTTTTAAAAAAGGAAATCAGCTGGTAGTAGTGATGCTTCCTGTGTGACAAATAAGTGCCCTCCCATATATAAATATATATGGGGGTATAAATCAAAGCCCATTTGCCGTGTATTATTAGTATGGAAGTGAAAACATTCAGTCAACTGCAAGATATCGATAAGCTCTTCTCCGGCTCCGAGTGAATTTAATTAGGTCCCCAAAGGTTTTGGCATGTTTGACGATGGTTTTGGATTTCAGTTGAATTCATCCCAACAGATCTCTTATAATTAATAATTGCCTTAAAAGAAACAAGTCTGCACCAAACTTTCTCTTTATTATAGATACAATATACACCTTCACTGTTATAGCTGCCAGCTTTGTTTCGAAATTTCAAGTTACCAAAATCACCGACAGGGTATCTTATTCCTTCCACATCTTAATAATCCTTTAAGGTGGGGATTCACACTTACTGAATTTGTAATTCTTATCATCGTGTTGATTGTTTAAAGATCACATAGCAGTTGTTTAAATCATCGAAACCTCATTCGGCAGGTGTAGATATATCAAGCAAAATTGTCTCCATCTCATTCTCGGGAGTACAAGAATTCCTTAATCCGGCATAACAATTGGTGGAAAGAACATAGTAGTACTAATTATTACTCATTATGTAGGCTTAAAATCTATTGTTTGATTATTGATGCTTATTAGAGTTTTCCCTAAAACAAAATACTGGAAATATTCTCCAGCTCATTTCATATTACGTAAGGATAAATTTAAGAAAAGTGTCAACGAATTTTACACACTGTATATAAAATATTCTAGTAATAATTTAACTACACACTGTAATAGTCTAATGAAGTATATAAATTATTCTACTTTACCAATGAAAACGGTGAATTTTTTTTCCAATCATGAAGTTCGTTATAAAATTGGAATTTTATAAATTGAACAAAATTTCAAAATTTTTAGAATAAAATTAATTACTTTAACATTAAAAATGAAGTACTATTTAATATTCATAATAATTATTTTATACAGTATTATAATAAGAATTCTTATACAGTATTTTAATAAGAATTTCTATGTGGGTCGGTGCCAATGCTAACAATTGAAGTAAAGTAGGAGAGAATGGCATTAAATATAAGATCACTTTCACTAACCAGACCAGAGATCATACATCAATAAGACACACAAGTGGGAGAATTTACATACTGTAATTACAGAAAGACCAAACAAACCATCATCCTAGATCTAAGAGGAAACAACTTGTGTGTTTGGGCCAGAAAACACAAGCATTGAAAATAATACTCCAAATTAGTTTTACCTTCTCACATACTGCTATCAACCGAAACCTATTATTTCTAGTCATCAATCACCTACGACGACGCTTTGTATCCACCTGAGAAAAATGAGTGAATTTGAAATATGATCACACAATCAAATTGAAGTTGATAGAGAGATTTTTAGCACTACACAACATCTTATAAACTTCTAACTAAAAAATGTAGTAGTTCCAAATGTAGGATAGACTGAGTGAGTTAGAGCTATAGTTTATAGTGACTATTACTCATCAAGAATATCCAATATAGAATGAAATCGAAGACTATAAATTAAATAAATACCTTTGCATCGGTATGTCGGGAAGAAACATGAGAATTGTGTAACTTCTTCTGATCAACCGTAGAACAATTAATACAATAGAAGTGATCTAGTCTTTTTGCTTCCTCTGGTGTCATATCTATACAATTTGGGTGGAACCTAAATGAAGAGTAGATAAATGGGAAAAAGTAAATAAATATTTAAATCGGATATTTATCAAACCCAATTGGCAACCATAAAAAATCCACAATAGATATGACATGAAAATAAAACTAAAAGCACATGAAAAACAATTAAAATCTTGAGAGAGAATTAAAAATGTATTGTTCAACCAGAACTAACCAGTCACTACATCCTTCACATTGAACCATAAGATCATCGGGATTATAAGGCATCTCACATTTACAATACCTGTAGCAAAACAAACAATCCCAGATAAAAATTTAATCAAATCAATAACTCTAATTTTAGTTGTTTTATTCTAAAAATACTATATTTTATTTAAATTGTAAAAGAAAATTGCATGTCTCTAATTACTTCTTTTGAAGAGAGGAAAATAATTTTTGAATACATTTTAGGTTACAACTAATCATTGTATATTTTTTAGATACTCAAAGATAACAAAATTCAGCCTAGCTTCTTTCAAACCTCGTGAATTCCGATCATGGCATACAGATAAAACAAACAATACCCACAACTGTAAGATATTTTGAATGAGCCACAAAAGAGTAAGTTTTAAGATTGAAACAATCTGCTAAGCTGAAACTAAGTGCAACCAAACTAGCAAATATATGGAAGCAAAACATTCTTTTCCATAACTTTCTCCCAAAACAAAATTGCCTTAATGTATTAAGTGATTTTTATTTCACAACAATAAATTTTTGTATGGTGGGATTATAGACGGACACTGACTTTTATGTCACTGGCGTTAGCTGTAGGGTGCAAACTTAGGATTTTTAATTGATTGTTAATTTCACATCCATAAAGTTTTGTAATTTTGTGCGGACACAAACTTTTATGTCACTGGCATTACTTATAGGGTGCAAAATTAGGATTTTTAATTTAACAAGCATAAAATTTTACTTCCTCTGTTTTTATAGGATTGCACCATTGCATAAAGGCACGCATGTCAATTCACATTTTCAAAGATTAATAACTTAAATTGTGTACAATAAAAAATTATAAAAAGTTGAAGTTTAGACGAATCTAACAAGATCTCATATGACTATGTTATTTCTTCCATAACTATGATAAAAATTTGAAACAATATTAAACAGTGAACAGTACAAAAAATAGCAATGTTTCAAACCTAACATAACGGAGGAAGTATAACTTTGTATAAGGTATAACTTCCTATCATGCAAGTTACGGTCATTGACTGGTGTTATAAGACTACCTACATCCATGATCCTCCTTGTGGAGACCCAACCTCCACATCATATTTTAAAAAAAAAAAAAATGAAAAATGGGATAAGGTCCCTTGGCCATGGTCGACCAAATCCTAAATGAGACCATTTGGTCTCATTTTCTTGGCCAATGGGATTGGGACATTTGTCTCATTCCCATTGGCCAACTAAAATTTTAAACTAATCTCATTAAAATTATTATAACTTTTATATTTTAAAATAAAAATAAATAAAAAATTTACCAAATTTTATAATTTTTCATTCTCTACAAATAGAGACCACTCTTGCTATATTTTTTTAAAATACATAACATATCAATTTTGATATATTTAACCCATTTTAAAATTTATATAAAATAAAAATAAATAAAAAATATATTAAAATTTTATATTTTTATTCTTTATAAGTAAGCTAAAATATTTTTTATTTTTTTTATACATTAATATTTTTATATTTCAATAAAATTTAAAATTGTAAAAATTTAAATGATTATATATAATATTGTGGTTGGATGGTTGGGTGGTTATTGATAAAGTATGTAAAATTTCGGTGGTTGGGTTGGGATGAATATTGATGAGTTGGAGGAGAGAGAAATTAATTAAATAATAAGATGGTTGGATGGTTGGGTGGTTGGGGTGGTCATGGATAATGGTAGTCTAAGGTATAAAAGTCACCCCTATAGCTCACGCCAGTGACATGAAAATCTGTGTCCATCTATAAATCCCACTATACAAAATTTAATAATGTAACAACGCGGGCGGCATTATTGCGCCAGACACTATTTTTTACCGGAGCGTCAGCTCCAATCGGGACGGCAAATTGGCGGATGCTATCTCTAGAAATAGCGTTCCGGAACAGTGCTCCGCCTTTTATGGCGGGCACTGTTCACACACCGCTATCCTCTCCTTTTTTTTCTTTTTTAATTAATTTATTAATTATTATTTACTTTTTAATTTGTTTTTGTTTTTTTGTTTTAATTTCATAACACTTTTTGTTTCATTTTTTCTTTTAATAATATTTTTTTATTATTTTGCTTTTAATTTGGTTTCAGATTTAAATAATTTAAAATAGAAATATTATATATTATATATATTAAAAATAAAAAATTAAAGTTAATTTATAAATAAAATATAATATAAATAATAATGGAATCAAAATAGGGAAATATAGAGTTATGGGTTGGAAAGGAATAGCGTGAGTTTTGGATTGGAGATAGCCTTACACGGCAACTCTATCAGGATTGAATGCACCAGTAGACGAGTTGTACTCGAAACGGCAGAAGAAGTCGTCGTTTCCAACGGCGTCAAGCTTAGTGTAGCTCTTGAAAGTGTGCACCGTACAAGTCCCTTCTATCGTATCTGCACTCTGAATATCAAAATGGTCCGACAAAAACACCTCCTTTGAGCCGTGAAACTGCCTCCGGCCACCAATTGACTCCTCCGGTCGATAGTACCACCTCACATGAACCCTAACGTTCAAGCCTCGGCTATCCGCCTCGATCTTTTCCACACGCGCAACGTACGGTAGTTTCGACGAGTCCGAAGCCCTCATCAGAACGCAATCACTGGCTGCAAGGACAGCAAACTTAATTCATCAAAAATTGAAACAGAAAAATGCAAACCTAACTTTTTCCGACTTCCAATTCGAAATGAATTAAGCACAAAAACGGTAGAGTCGCAGCGGAGAGGAACGAATTAGCGGTAACTTACGGCAAATAGTCTTGTTAAGATGTTTGACGGTAAAGGAGTCGAGAGTACGGCGACCGGGTTTGCCTTTACCCATGTACTGTACGGCGGAGAGATAGAACGGAGAAGAGAGGGGGGTGGGGGGGCGGAGGAGAGTGAAGGGGTAGGGTAATTCTTTTTAATTAAAAATAAAATAAAACAAATAAATGACGACATATGGATCCGGTGTGACGGTGTGAGGTTCCAGGGGTTCCATAAAGTTGATCGGACGATGGAGATTGGTTAGTGCTTGCGTGATGGAAATTCATGTGTTAAAGTTGTGGTCCCCAGACTTTCACGTCATAAAGTCAAAAATACACACACGTGTGGAGATCTGGGTTAAGGGTTTGGGTCATACTATTACTATGAAGATTGAAGCCCAACGAAGTAATGAAATACTTCCTCCGTTTTCATTTAAATGCTCCCATTACATAGTAGTAATTATTCATCAAGTAACTTTGATCAAAATTTTTGACATAGTTCGATAATATAAAACATAGTCAAGTGATATCTTGTTAGATTCGTCTAATAACGTAGTTTTAGAATACTAAATTTTTATAATTTTTACTTATATACAATTTGAGTTATAAACATTTTAAAATGTGTCTTAGACTGCGTGAAATGCAGAAATTGACCAATTATATGAGAACAGAGGAAGTATAGGCCCGAGTGCAATTAACAGCGTGATCGGGTGGAAGCGGGCTAAGTAAGTTCATGTCTTCTAACCCATGTTCATGTCTTCTAAGTTCTAACTCATTGATACACTCGACCTCTTATTCCTCCATTTATCCTAGAGCTGGAGGTCCTTTTATCTCTCTTTTATCCTTATGTAAAACATCAAAAAAGTAAAACATTATCCACTTGCCCAAGCGGCATGTGTCTATACTTTTACCAAAACATCAATTTGGAAAAAACAAAAGAAAAGCAAAAAAAATAAAAAAAATCTCCGTATTACTTCACCACTATAAAGCAAAATTATTAAAATATCAATAATAATTAACTTTATTAAATTGCACAAAATAAATAAGATTGCACAAAATTTTCTTTTGCATACCATATTACCAACCACATTCCCTATTCCCAGATTATGCACAAACATTATTTATTTATTTATAATTTTCTGCAAGTGCAAAGATTAATTTGAAGCTTATACTTATCAAAATGCAGCTGGATTGAGTCGTTTGGAATTTTGAGAGTTTAAACAATAGTGTCGAATTGGATATTAGTGCCGTTCAAAATTTGTGTATCGCCACATCTCAAACCCATTTTTTTGATGTCTCGACCCGAATTTCTTAATGACCCTCTACATGCCATTATATGCGTTTTTTCTTCAATTACTATATCAGAACTCAGAAGGGTTACTTCCTCTTCTTGGGAGCTACTACATTATTGCATTGAAAACCATATGCTTAATAAAATTAATCTGAAATTCAACTATCGAGGATTGAATTGGAGGAATACCATTTCAAGTGTTGGGACGCAATAGATAATAATAATTCAAAATAATTGATATAAATAAAAATTTATACGCTGGCCGCAGTGTGTGCCAAATTCAAGGGCATTATTAGGATTTATTAATACACATTTATCGTTGAACTTGGCACAAATTTATTGGATGAAGAAAGGATATGCATATTGATGAAAAGAACTCATTTGGAAAAGGTCCACGCAATGCATACGACATTAACCTTAAGCATAGCCCCTAAAATATCGAGGCTGCAGATAAAACCAATTGATACGTGACAGTTCCTCATCTGTGATTAGCATTCGCTTCTCTGTATCTACCATATTTGTTTATATTTCAATAAATATTAAGAAGTGTGTCCGCGGGCGTATCAGCAATTAATTAATGAAGGCAATCTAGTGGAGTATAACGAGTGAGGTAGTTTGGGTCTTTGGGAGGCAGTTTGTTGCCTCCAAAACAACCTCAATTTCTTTTTAACAATTAACAAGCAGAATTGGTGAATGTGTTTACCAAACAAGCTGATATTCCTCCACTCCCAGCAGAGATCACAAAACAAAAATCAAAGTCATGGCATCGATCCGAAAAACGTAAGCAAATGTCATGCAGCAATCTATGGGAAGGAGGTTGTCATTATTTTAATTCTCAGTTTGCTCCTGGGTCAATGATGCTGATCCATATACAATGAAAATACTTTTCCATACCTTCAAAGAGATGTAAACTCTGATGTCAGGATTAGTGCCACTGCAGGGCATCCAGGGCTTCTTGATGGACACTTTTGTCCCCTGCTGCGACTACATTGA
>JAOANR010000005.1:60567502-60612772 GCA_030278955.1 Hygrophila difformis | reverse complement strand
AAGATATAAATTGTGGAATTGCAACTGGGAATTGCAATGTAGCAGTTTTTGTTGTTGTTTGTGGAAGTATGAACAAATTTAAATTGTGTTCACCTAATTCATTTAATAAGGAAAAGTTCGTCATGTATCACATTCCCTTCCTTTTGGCCAAATCTAAAAGTTCCCTCCAATTCTTTTTTTCCTCATTTTCAGGGCACCGAGGCAGTCACGAGCAACTCAAGATCACATACATGCTTATTATCAGGCGTGTACATAGGAAATGTGAAGGTGCTTGTCCGGTTATCCTTTGGGATCGATGGGGCAAGAGAGGTGGCAATGAAGTTAGCTGTTAGGTCTGAGGATGTAACTGTAAGCGATGCCATCCATGAAATAGTTGCCAGTGGGTAGTAATGTTGGGCTACATTTTGTTCGTGAAAGATATAATATATACAAAACATGCATGCATACATAAATATATATATCGTGTACTAGGTTCACATACAATCTGGCCCTGGCTGGGATTTGGGTTGCTGGAAATTTTCCATAATGTTAGGATGAGTCCTTAATGGACAAGAGTGATCAAATTCGATGTAGGTATGTGTTGGGTGTATCTTTTATTTCACTTTGGATATGTTTTATTCAATTAAAGTTGTCGATCCACATTGACATTATTCATCCCTTTGGTTGTCAAAATGGCCAATTTCATTTTAGATCTTCATGATTCAATCAAGTTTCACCGGTCAACTTCTGCTCGTAGATAACAGATTCATATTTATTCCATCCAACCAGTAAAAATGCTCAACCCAAACGAATTTAAAGGTGAAATGCTAAAGGATTCAAGAACAAGTTTAAAGGTGAAAGCATGATATCCATGAGTTTTTATTTTCCTTCTTTCTAGAGAAGAAGCTAACCATAGTCGAGGAGTTGGATTGAATAATGATTTTAGGCATCAAGAAACCAATAACCATGTTGAAAGATCTGATGATGGTGTCTGGAGGATGGCCTAAAGCTCAGTAATTAAAGAGTTCTACATGCCTCTATATTTTGAGAGGAGAAACGCCCTAAGCTATCTTAACTATGTTCTTGCAATGGTAATTTACAATGCAGCTTAAGCTTCCAATGATATGAAAGAGAATGAAGATTGGCACATTATTTTAATATTCAATCCAACATTCTAAACATAATTTCATTGATTAAAACTTCCACACTTTAGAACCATTGAAATTATTACTGAAAACCAAATTAAGAAACATAAACGACAAGCACAGCATATGAAGATCAACATACTGTTGTGGGTGGCCTCCAATCCTAGCATCACTTGGAAGGATTTCCCTCACCATACATCTAGACTAGAAATGGTTGACCCTTTTGGGAAATTCTTTTTTCATCGACTTGTCTTCTGCTTTCGGGACATCATCATTATATATCCAAGTGCTGGTTTTGGGGACATCATCATATAACCAAATACTGGTTTTTGGGACATCATTATATATCCAAGTACTGGGTTTTGGGACATCATTATATATCCAAGTGCTGGGTTTTGGGACATCATTATATATCCAAGTACTGCTGGGTTCTGTCCGTAACTCTTCGGCTTCACTATGTTTGTCTTGTTTTGATCCGCCAACATCATTGTACACCCAAAAACTTGAATCTGTCTTGAACCCATCTGCCATGAGCTTCTCTTCTATGGCCTTTGACAAAGATTTTTCAAACGGATCTTTTCTCGAAGTTGCAGAGCTCAAGACCTGCAATGAAGATCAATAACATGATTAGAATGGAATTTGAAAGATCGATTAGTTTGGAAAGACTACTTTAAGGTGAAAAATAAGTGAAGTTGGGGGATAGAGAATGGAATGTCGAAATGCATGTTTACCACGGAAACAGTGAGGAGACAAGCTAGGATGGAAAAGGCTTTCATGGCTTAACTTTCTTTAAATGTATTATTAGTAAATGAGGAGTAGATTAATTGAAAAAGTAGTAGCTATTTATAGGGAGGAGTTAAGAGCATGATCTGGCCAACAGCACCTTTTAGGATCTGTTTGGATTTCCAAATGAGAAGTTAAAAGCAATCCGTTGTTTCTCCCAAAAGGAGAATCAAATGTTTTTTTTTTTTAAAAAAAAGAAAAAGAAAAAGGAAGAAAGAAAAGAAAAGTTAATACTAACATGCCTTATTTTTTTCCTCTCCATAAAAAAATATGCCTTATTTTTTAATAAAAAAAATAAATTATTTAGTTTTGAACCTTTTTCTTTTTATGTCCGTACTAGACTGAGAATTTATGATATTTTCTTTACCAAAACCAACAAACTATTGGGCAAGTTAACATTGCACCCTTAGCTTGATGTACCTAACAATTTGAATCCAAAGATTATATTCCATGTATTGAGAAACAAGAAAGAATTTTAAATTCCCTGCACTCTTTCTGGACAAAAAAATTAAGGAATCATCATTTGAAACTTGTGTTACTCCAAACATGAAATATAATCACTTCAAAAGCCGTTCCATAAAATTCAAATTTCACCATGACTAAATTCTAATCGACAGAAAAACAAAATCTTAAATTAAAATTTGGGGGTCCAAAAGAAGGAACAAATATACCCGAAATTCATTTACACAGACATGAAGCAAGAGGGCAATTCAGTGATTGTGAACTAAAAGTTTGGAGTTGATTGAGAAATCAATATGCTGTGCATTATCCCTATCCTATGTATTGGGTGTGGATTCCAATTGATAATAAGACCAAAAATTCAGGAAATTACAAACAAAAGCAGTTGGAAAGTCTGGATCAACTGTGATGTAATTTTCAATATGAAATAATTGATCTTGCTCAATCATGTTTGGATGTTTCCATATGAAATAAATTTGTACTGTATGTTTCTTTCTCCTCAATTATGTCATAACAGAGAAAGGGTCTCTTAGCTGTTTCCATTTGAAAGTTCTCCGAACTCAAAACTACATTTTTCTTATGACATAACTGTGAGTCAGAAAAAAAACAAGAAGCAAGCTCAATTATTTCAGATAAGATCTGTGTCAGTGTCACGGAATCACAGAAATAAGAATTGATAGATTCGCCGCCGCCTCTATTATTAATATTTGATTGGTTGAGAGAAATAATCAAAGGAAGTGGACTTACTGCGTGACCTGCTACTGCAAAACTCACATAGGATAGAATGCAATAAAAGGGCAGTATAGTATAGTAATAGGATTCTAATTCCAAGAAAGAACCACCACTTTTGTCTTTCATGATTGATCAAGATTTCCATTTCCATTTCCCATTTAAACATAATTTATGTAAAATATCTGGAACCATCAAGGCACCTACTACATGTTCGAGTATGTATTTGTATTCAGAAATATTGGAAAACCACTGAAACATGTTCCGTAATAATCAGGTTCAAATCGTGTCCACACGTCACTTTTCAAAATTTTCCTACCAGATTTTATTTTCATTGATAATTGAGATATTCATGGCAGACACAAGTTACAAAAACAGTTACCGGTTCCACGTGAAAACACACACAAGTGTTGTTTATTAATACTATATCGATGAAAAGGTGAAAGATCAAAATCATCAAAGAGACCAACATATGTCCAAAAGTGTGAGATAATATTGATAACACTACAGAATAATAATGTATTCATGACCATGAGATATAAATTATGCAATTAGTGTGGGCATATTTGAACCCCAAAATAAACAAGCACATATAAAAAGCATCGCTTGAGGATTAGATTAGACCCCACCACCAATAAGATGTAGTAGTAGTCTTGTTTAGTACTAGTATTCCTTAAATAATTTGCCATCTACCGAGGCTGTGGCACTTGAAATTAATCTTTCCAGTTTTGAATAATTTGGAAGCATATATTCTATGGATGCAAACATCTTCCTATTCCTCTTTCATCTCTTCATTCTACTGGTAATGTCTGTGTTTATGAATTCTCTCTGTAACATACTGTTTGATTGCAGAAAACAAAAAGTTAATGAAATGTAACGAAACTTTTTACATGGGATTTTTGGCAGGGAGCTTGCAATGGGAGTGATTCCAAGGAAAATGATGGTGTGTTTCTGAGCAATCCCGGATCAGACCATCACAGTCCGGACGTGGATCTACGTATAGAACAAGTTCGTTCCCCATCATCATCATCGTCATCCCATACGCATCATATGGACTCTTCACTCATAGTTTTCTTCTTTGTGGAGGACCTGAAAGAGGGAAACACACTCCCTATACACTTCCCCAGAAGGGATGCAAGCACCTCGCCACATTTACTTCCAAGAGAAGAAGCCGATGCTATTCCCTTCTCATACGAGGATCTCAATTATCTGCTCCACTTCTTTGATTTCAGTCGAGGTTCTCGTCAGGCCATAGCCATGGAAAACACATTAAGACACTGTGAGTCGAAGCCCATCAAGGGAGAGACAAAACTCTGCGCAACATCTTTGGAATCTATGTTAGATTTTGCAAAGACGATACTTGGTTCTGAATCCAAAATCAAAATTCACTCCACGACTCACCTTTCGGAATCAAACACCCTTTTCCAAAAGTATACAATCATGGGGATCAAGGAAATTCCAGCCCCTAAGATGGTGGCATGCCATACCATGCCTTATCCTTATACCGTATTCTACTGCCATTATCAGGAGAGTGAGAGCAAGGTGTTTGGAGTGTCGCTGACGGGGGAGAATGGCGATAAGGTTGAAGCTGTGGGTGTCTGCCATATGGATACCTCCCAGTGGAGCCCTAATCATGTGTCCTTCAAGGTGCTCGGGACCAAACCAGGATCCGAACCTATCTGCCATTTCTTTCCAGCAGATCACTTTGTACTGGTTCCTTCTGCTACCTAATAGCTTCAGGCATGTTAGTCTTCTAAAATGAGATCCTAGACAAGCTCATTTGTATAAGATCAGACAAAGTTCATTTGTTGAAAGAGGATGCCTGTTGTTTGATCTTGTATTTATATGTCAATTCTACATTTGTATAATTACTCGGGGTTGTAACTTGTAAATGTTAAAAAGCATTTCTATATTTTACATACCAAACACCTTTTAAATAAAATCATTTTGTTGAATATCCCATCTACTTTTACACACAAAATTTGATTTCTTTTCTCAATTTTCGCTACTCTTACTTTATGGTCCTAGGAATCTAACCAGTATCACTAGTTACTTGCAGGCATCTGATGTGCATTGTGTGGGAAACTGTTGTTTACTCATAGTTTCGTGCACTAATAAACCCATGCCAGGCATACAAATAAAACAAATAAAACATGAAGCTATATATATGTAGAAGTTTATAATGTCCACACACAGTATAATTGCATGTGCTTGGTACATTAATACTACATGTTAGCGACTCGAGCAATGGGACAATGCACCCCTAGCTATATCTCTGCAAAACTGGACAGCCCACTAACAGTACACAAGTTGGAATTCACTTCAGGTCTCAACACCAACAGATGTACTTTTACTTCTCCTTGATCTCTTTCTTTTCCTATTCCTGGTGCTGTTATCTCCATTATTTTCCTGCAGTTTAATTGGCTTCTCAGAGCTAGATGATAAAAGAACTGATAATAATCTAAAGTAACACATCAATAACATTAGACCCTTCATGCAAGTAGCCACAAGCTTACTGGCTAATCACAAAAAATTACTACTACTACAATCAGACTTCAGATGGATTTATGGTCTCGACTCCTGAGTGAATAACCATACAAACATGCAGTCAGGTGAAGAAAACAATTTCAACAGACCTTTGCAGACGCAGCAGCTGCAGCACTCAAGCTCTTTTTCTTCTTGCATGATAGAGGATTTGGACCCTGCATAGAATTAAACCACATAAGGTATGTGCTCGCATGAAAAGATGCATCAATAACATGCAAACCATAATTGGCCATTTTTTCTCTCTACATCAAAACTTATGAAGCCCATAAAACCCCCAGAATATTGTTCTCATATGGGCAACAAACTACTTCACCCTATCTAGCCCTAAACTCTACATAAATGAAAATGTGAAGCCACAATTCATCTGTAAATGGATACATAACATGCTTAATTTATTCACAAAGAATGAAATTTTCAGAAGTTCTATAAGCAGGTGCAGGAAGAATTGAAGAATGGAAAAAAGCCGGTCTCATACCTTAGCCTTCTTACGCCTGAACTGAGCTCTATCCTTTGCATCTTTTACATGTCTTTTAACACTTCTGTTGTAACTCTGTTGCTCCAAGTTATGATCTTCATTATCTACATTTGCATCGGAAGAATCCCTCGCTTCATCTGCTGCAGGTCTTTTCTTCTTTATCTTCAGCATCTTGTACTCCAAGTCTGTCATATGTGATCGTTCGTCTTCAGCAGTCTTCGCAAACTCGTGTTGAGTTCTTGACGGCCGTTCCAGAAAGAGAGCATTTCTGAGAGCATATATTACTGGAACACCTGGAATCTGCTATAGTTATTTAGTCAATGATCAATGCAGATGCCCCAATATAAAAATCTCAGAAAAATAGATACCTAATTCTTTTTTAAACCAAACAAGATGACCATTGTCCTCATCAGAATAAATGCAAAAAAAAAAAGAAAGAAAAAAAGAAGAACACTGAAGAATACATGCCTCTTGGAACTTCTTCCTCAGCTCTGCATCTTGTGTAGCAACAAAAAAGTGCTCCAAGTTGTTTTCTGCAATAACATCTGTTATGCATGCTTCTGCACTCTTCCGTTTCTCATGGTCGCATCTAGAAAAGTAGTTCAAGAGTAAAAGGAATCATTGAGGTCCGGCGTGAAGGTAAACATTTAAATGCATAAATAATGACTTTGAAAGCAATAGAGCATAAAAAATTCTTTAAAATTAAAACAGGATTATTTGCATGAAACAATGGTGTTTTGAGACACTGCAAAACTTATTTGCTCATTAGAGTCTTTAAGATAAAATTGCTAAGCTTTACAGTCACCTCATTTCACCAGTAAATGACAGATGAACAAAATATTTTTTAACAGCATTAAACAAAAATACAAATAGAAAGTAAACTACAGACCGTAACAGGGAACTTGCACAAAGCAATTGGCATCCTAGAAAAAGCATTAAAGAAAAAACAAAACAATTCATTATCACTCAACTGGATAAAATTGGAACTTTGGGAATCAAATTCTATCATGAATTCCAACTGAACACAAGAAACAAATTCCAGAATAAAGCTCTGAGCAACACTTTTGACAACACAATCAGAGACATACGGAAAACCCACTGACCTCGCAGTTAAAAGGCTACGAGCAGCGTTAAGGGAGTCGGAATAAGATTCACCGAGGCTTTTCAGCTCAGCAATAGCACACCTGCAACAAAAGAAAAATCCAGAAAATCTCATCCAACCACCTTCAAATAAAAGATGAAATAAACAACAATGCATTAAGTAGCTTCCACCCATATTGCTAACAAGAGCAAAAAAGGAAACAGCTAAATCTTAATAACCTGGTAGTGAAAAGTTTGACTGGCGCGCCAAGCGCATTGGCCAATGCAGTATCAGCCGGGGTGATGCCATTGGCTAGAAGATGATGAACGAAAGTCCCGTCGCAGAGGACTTTGAACGGCTCCCGGAACCCATGGCAGGCCGTATAAAATCGTACGGTTTTTCGATGACGCTTCTGTTTTGTCACCCTCATTGCGACCCGATCACAAAGTGGAAATTGAACCCAAACAGACGAAAATCGGAGATAATATCAAAGATTGGCAGAATTTGATCAATCCTATAAACCCTAATTTCGTCGATCCCATGAGGTTTTAGGTTGATTTGCCAAAAGCCGGATGTTATTATTTGGGCTTTAGAGCATCTAGAAGCTCACTGGATCGAGCTAAATGGCTACTTTTCATAAGCCCAAACTCAATTGCTCTAAAAGCCCAGTTTAAATTTAATGGACATATTGCAAACGATATACTCCTATGCTATGTACTCAATCAATACACGTATGATTCTATTTAAAATTTTTTTAAAAAAAAAAAATTAAAAATTAAAAAATTTAAATAAAAAAAACAATGAAAATGCAAAATTCGCGAAGAGAAGTCAAATCTCCCTAACAATGACTATATCTTCAATATCAAAATCGAATTTCTTCATCACTTTGAAATCATTAGACAACTCAAGAAGTTGTGGATTTGCCAACCCCCTCCAAAAGTTCACCCGGATGCGCCTGACCTGTGGATTTGGAGTGGCAGTGCAACGGGCAAGTATACGGTGAGTTCTGCCTACCAGCTCATTACCAAGAGGATCAACCCTGCTACTAATTGGAAATGGTTATGGAATAACAAATAGCCGGAGAAGTTCTGCCTTCTCCTTTGGTTGGTATGTCATGACTCCATCCCGGCCAATCTCACCCGTTTTAAACGTAAGTTGGCTGCCTCCCCTTTGTGTACTAGTTGTGGTGTCGAAGAGGAAAGCTGGTCGCACCTCCTCTTCTACTGCCCATGGGTCCGACAGGTATGGAAAGCAATTGAAATCTCCATCCCCACTGACTGTGAATCAATCCCAAAGGAGGACATTACAACATTCATGAAAGGGATGGTTAGGACTTAGGATCTATGGCAGGACCTTTGTTGTGGCGGTGTGGGTGATATGGCTGGAAAGGAATGCTAGAACCTTTAGGGGGAAGATCAGCCCCTTGTGGTATCTTAAAAAGGAGGTGGTTAAACTCACGGAGGAATTGGCATACAAGGATAGCCAAAATATCATTACCGAAACTTCCTTGAGGTTTGTGCAATGGAAGGACATGAGGGCTAGAGACACAATCCTTCACGTGGACGGGAGCTGTTTGGGCAACACAGACAGATCAGGCTTTGGCTTTGTGGTTAGAAGGGAGGATGGTCAATGGTTAGGTGGCGGCAGTGGTTACCTGGGACGAAGCTCTACTCTGGCCGCGGAGCTGTCTGCGATCATCCAGGGGCTCCAATTTGCTGCGGATAGGGGCATTAAACGGATCCTCTGCTACTCTGACTCCCTGGCCGGAATAAACCTTGTGGAGAATATCCCTCATTTTCACCCTCTTGCTGCAATGCTCCTCAACATCAGGGAGATCAAAGCCTCCTTTGAGGAGTGTACTCTCCACCATATCCTTAGGGAAGGAAATAGGGTGGCGGACAAGCTTGCTAGGCATGGCGCTTCCTCGGAGGACTTCTTCACCACGTGGGCCTTCCCACCCGATTTCGTGCTTGCGGATGAAATAGGAGTTTGCTTCCCCCGAACCTAGTCTGTAGCTGCTGTTATACGTTACTTTGTCTTTTATCTTATTTTCTTCTTTGACTTTTGTATTTCTTTTCTGGCCTTAGGGCTTTGCCAAAAAAAAAAAAAAAAAAGAAGTTGTGAGGAGCTTGTATGAGTAAATGTCTCAAGATTTTTATTTTTATTTTTTTTAAAAAAAAGGTGAAAATATTGAATTAATTTTCTCATATCCAGCCATTAAGGCATTACATAACAACAAGATTCTTGGTGCGTTTAATTTGACAAATAAAATCTGGCAACTTTTTGACAATTGGTTGCAGGCCCTAAAAAATTGTTCTTTTGAGAATAAAGGTGAA
The DNA here is from genome assembly GCA_030278955.1 of Hygrophila difformis. Lineage (NCBI taxonomy): Eukaryota > Viridiplantae > Streptophyta > Magnoliopsida > Lamiales > Acanthaceae > Hygrophila > Hygrophila difformis. Next base: position 60,603,238 of record JAOANR010000005.1, on the reverse strand, counting down.
AAGAAACACTGATAAGATCAATTAAATATTTAGAGAATGTCTGACAAATAATTTTCTAATTATTTTTCGAATAAATTTTAATTGTTTGATGTACCTTTTAAGATTTATTAGCAAGTTTGTACATAACTTTTTATAATTCTAATTTAATTAAAATATTTTGGTGACACAAAACAACAATCAACTGCTAATATAAGTAATACACCTTGAAAGACATATTATCAGAATTCCTACAACCAAAAATCAACAAGCCTTCCAAGGGACAAACTATAATTCCTACAACACACATTACACACGACCATTCCATACTACTCATCAAAGGTTCATTCCATCCATCCATCCCATCCGAATATAATTAATATAGATCAATACCACTCCATCATAAATAGACATCCTTTTTAATTGCCCTAATGGGAAGGTTTCGATTCTACTTGTGAATGAACACGACCGTGCAGATGGCTGCTCATGTGATATATTATGACATTTGGGGCCGTCTCAAAATCTCTCAAAAACCCGTCCAACACCGCCGTGGGACGATCACCGGATGCTCGGTGATCCACCGGACGGATAAGATCTTGGACGGCCCGGGGCATTGGCTCATCACTCTTCATTTTGGTCCTCCAATAGTCCCTCACCATCATTGGATCTGCTCTGGCATCGCTTGTAATAATAATACATCCAAACTGCAATTCATTCCATTCAGACACAAATCAAAAATATCATCAGCATATATATATATGTATTTCATTGAATCAATAAATTAAAGGAAGAAAGAAAGAAGTGTAGATTAGTTATTACCAGAGAAAATAGGGAGAGAAGGAAGAAGGGTGAGAGGGGAGTGAATACTGATCTTGACATGTTGGGGCAAGATTATTTTTGTTGGCTATTAGTCTATTTCTCTTTTGCTTAACTGTGCAGCTTCTGACTTGGTATTTATAGACAAATCATCTCATTGTGTTGTGTGTGTGTTTGTGAGATTAAAAAAGTGACTGTAATTAACTGTTTGGTTCTATTTCCTTATTAATTATGCTGTATAGTCAACAAGTTAGATATGTCATATGTCATAATTAGACTTTAGACATTCTTCTCATTTAATAATGTACGCAAATTGTGAATAGGATTTGGGGCTGTTTGGATTGGCTTTTAATAAAAGCAGAAGCATAAGTGAAAGCCAAAAGCAGAAGCAGCTAACTTTTGTGTTTGGATGGAATGTTTAAAAAGTAGCTTTTTTTCAATAGTGTGTTTGGATGTATAAAAGTGAAAAGTGCTTTTGAAATGTGTAAATTACCAAAAAAAAGATATGTTATTTATATATGATAGTATATATTTATAGTGTAATTTAAATAAATTAATAGGGGCATTTATGACTCTGCATACATTACTAGGTATTTTTGGCTTCTGCTTTTCCCAGAAGCACTTTTGCAGCTTTTCGATGTGCTTTTGCTTTTTCTAAAAAGCCAAAACAAACACTCTTTTTTCCTTCAAAAGTGCTTTTGGCAGAAGCAAAAGTCAAAAATATTTGGAAAAAAGCCAATCCAAACAGGCTCTTGACAAAGTGGGATGACTTTCAATTTTATGGTTGGATTCTACCCCATTCCTTATTCTTTCTATTTATCTCATTTCTAATTTATATATATGTTGGGCTCCATGCATTTACGGACAAGTGTCAATATTTTCTTTTTTTAAAAAAAAAAAGTCCGCAAATTGAGCATATGGATCATTGAATCAAGACTCATGTTTTTTTTTTATATTATATTATTATTATCTTATTTTTACGTCCTTGTAAAGTAGTAGGATATTAATTATACATTTCACACCTAGACCTATCTGGATATATGTGGTATTGTTTGTTTTATGTTTCTACCAATGAAATACCCTCCGTTCTTGTTACCAAAAAAAAAAAAAAAAGAAAAAACCTCTGTCATATCTAACTTATTTTGTTTGACTTCTGCACATAATTCAATCTATTTTTTTAATCGTTTATATCTCAAAATATATATAATGGAAAATTATGTAAAATATATATTCTAAAACTACATAATCATACGATTCTAACAAGACCCAACTCAACTATTTTTTTTGAATATATAGCTACAAAAAAATTGAGTCAATACTGAATAATGAACAGTGTAAAAAAGTCAAACCAGACACATTAGCTGGGACGGAGGGAGTAATACAGTAATTGGACCATGTCATCTTCTTGAATTTTTTAAACGATAATTTCTGATGAAGATTACCATAAAACAGCATATAAATGATAGTCAACGCTCTCAGACGTTTCTTGCATCACATATTTATGGTTTTATTTTTAAGTTTCTGTGATTGTTGTAAAGTTTAAGGAAATCGTATGAATAACAAGTCGGCATATCAAAAAACACGTGGCGCAATAGTGAGAATTGAAGTACAGGTGCTTTGACTCTCAAATAGTAGAACGAAATATCTTTGCACTAAAAATTGCTACTTATGTGCCTTCCTGTGTTCGATTATCACTTTTTTCTTTTTTTCTTTTTCAAAAAAAGAGTTGCTGTGTGGCACAGTGGCAGTTAATTAGATATAAAATTAAATGCCATATAAATGCTACACATGTATATGTCATTATATGTAACTTTTAGGAACGGGTTCGTATGCGGATGTCTGCATATCCAGACATGATATGTTTAAGCAGGAGCAGTGTTCTTTTTTTTTTTTTTTCCAGTAGACTCTACCCAATTATTTTTAATTCCTTTTATATGCGTTATTTATTATGTCCAAATTGATTGTGCTTCCAAATCTTGCTCCCGAAATCGTGGCATTGAATTGTGTAGGCAAATTATCGTGGTGGGCCCAGAATAATGAGCAGATTTCTTACAGAGACATTTTATGTTTTACTTACCAAAAAAAATCGATTGTGTTGGATTTTTTTTGTCTTACACTGCCCTTATATCATTCGTACCACAATATCTTCCAAAAAAGAGAATAGATAGAGACCCGATACAACACATCCCTTCGACAAACCCATTCAGTCATTCTCATCTCGACGAGAGAACGGAGCGCGGAGAACAATGTTCCAATCGGAGTTTTAAAGCACCCATTCATACTCTTCTCGGTTTGTTGCAGCATTCACGCACTCCCCTGCAGCAATTGTCTTTCCCCCCGCTCGATTGCACTTCGAAGTGAAGCGAATTTGGTTAGTTTGAGTTCATTTCCATAATTGTTAGTTTTATCTAATTTCAAATCTGTTTTGCACTTCGAAGTAGCGCCATTGTGATTTCATATGTTCGTTATCCGTCGTCGCCCAATTTTTCTTCATTTGAACTGCGAATACCGCCGATTGTGTTCTATTTTCAACGGACTTCGCGTTTAATTGTTTTGTGGCTATAGGATGTTAGGGTTTGGAATGCGTTTTTATTCCACTGTGCTTTTGAGGCGGTTTGTTGGGTTAGAGGATGTGGGTTTTATGGGCATACCTATTTGCCAATGGGATTTACAAGTTTTTGGTATTACAGATGATGGCAGGGGGTTATGGTGTGTTCATTTCATTACAATGCCTCAATGTTATGGAGGATAAGTGTGTTTTTTCTCCCCGTATGTGTGATAGAAAATGTGGGTGTTGTATTCCTTTTATTAAGTTCCCCAATGTTATGCGTGAAGTTTAACTTGTTATATTGCTGTCTAAGGATTGGTTGGTGTGATTAAGCTGCAAGATGGATAAGTTAATGGCAAGGGCAAGGGCGACACAATTGTCCTGCGTCCCTAGGTTAGTGTTCGAAGTTAATCAGAAGATGGCTGAGAATCGTGCAGACGGAAGGTGGGATTTCATCGACGACTCTTGCTTCCGAGGGATGTTGCATATAAAGGGGAAGCACGTACCTGTCATCCCTATGGTGCACCTGATGGAGGCATGGGATCAAGATGCAAAATGTTTCCGATTCACTGATGGCCGGATATTAGAGTCAACTCCCGAGCGTCTAGCAGCTGTGTATGGCCTTACCCATGGCCATGGCAGACATTTGATAACAAGTGAGAGTATTAGCGAGGAGGATCCATTTTGCGAGCAAGTAAGAGCGAAGTTCAAACTCTGTGATAGGGGAAAATGTAATGTTAACTGGGACAGGTTGACTGAACTTGTCAATTCTCCCAACTGGGAGAATGAAATGGAGCTTATTGAGTACTGGCGATTCTATGTGCTATACTGCATTGGAGCTGTGCTTTCACCTTTTCCCAATCGGCGTTTGAGGCTAGGTTTGCTGTGTGTGCTTCGTAGTAGGGAGATGGCAGAAACATTTAATTGGGCATTTTTTGTGCAAGACACCATTTTCAGTATGATTCCCCCCCCCCCCCTCAAACGGAGGACAATGTCAGGAAGGTGCTGCGCAAACGTCTAGGTGGTGACTTCCACTGCATTATGGTATGGTATCTGTAATTATTATTTTTTTAGGATGGAATCCAAATCTATGAGCAGTACATTGTTTTTTTTAACTTTGAAATTATTTGTAGCATGTTTTTTTCGACTTCATTGGGTGCAAATCCGGTGGCTCATTCACGTGTTGCTTGAAGAGGTCGCTCACCATGGATGATGTCAAAAGGTATGTCGGTCATGCCCTCCCAGCAGAAGAAAATGAACCCCAAAATGATTCCGCCGACGCTTTGCATTCGGAGAAGGTAAATCCCCCTGCATCTACTGACATGTTATTTTTACGCTGCATGATGCTATTTTTGCATTATAAAGTTGATCCTGCTGCTGTCTGCATAATGCTACTGTGCTGTTGCTTTTAACCTTAAAATTGCTTCTCCCTAAACTCGCTTAACCCAGTTCAACGTGCTGACCTTCTTACGAATTTGTTATTTAATGGACAAACAGTTCACAACATGTCATTGATTTTCATGCGATTTCTTTATTCCGCTTTCTAGTGCACACTCCGTGCTTTTTTTTTATGGTGACCGTGGTATCCTGTATGCATCACAATGCTTTAATTGTGTTCACTTGGTGCACTACTGTTTCATTCACTATAGGATATTCAATGATGTATTACCACTGTTTCAGTGCATTTTTGTTAGGCAATTGTCATATTCTGTTTTCCCCCATCCCAAACCAGCAATAGGCTGTCATTCTTTAAACTATGTACTTTCTCACCCCCAAGAATATCCTTTCATGTTATTTTTCATTTTGCGGATACTTTAATCAGTCGTTATTCTTTACGTATTTACTGTGTAGGAATCCAACCCCCCACAGACAACATCATCACCAAGGGACCATGACGGGGGCGTTAATCGTGATGCTGAAAGACAAGAGGTAAATGTAATTATACAATCTCGATGTGGTTTAGGGAAAATTTCTACAATCCTCTTCTGTTAACACATTTAAACTTACCTGAGCATTGTTCCAGCTCGTTATGAATCCCATGCTATTTTCTTGTGGTGAACATGTTATTTGGTATGAACCATAATGCTATAACTTTATAGTCACCATGCTTTATTTGTTGTCTCTATAGGGCTCTGAACCCCCCCAGACAGGATCAGCAGGACCGGACCATGACACCGCTCCTGATCATCTCTCTGAAGAACAACAGGTAAATGTAATAATACCAATACTCTAAATATTTAATCTCTACAAGGAAAAATATCATGCTTTCATTTTCCATTTGTAGGCCCCCCCTGCTTCGGACGTTGAACAAAGAAAGGTTTACCTGAAGGCCGAGTATGCACGTCTGAAGGGAGAAATAGAGGCGCTGAACAAACGTCTTCAGGAAGTGGACTCGGAATTAGGATGCCTAGAAAAGCAGGAGTCGTGTGTTGCTGGAAGTGCAGTTGCACGTGCAGCTGGAATGGAGGCCACCATGCGGACCGAGCCACAACAAGTTGGTGTGGAGGCTGCGGTGGCTGATGAAATTGTTGATCAACGCGGTGCCATTACAGATGAAGATGATGCTGCTGGTTCGGGTGTTCATGCGGATATTGAGGTCAATGATGACACAGAAGAAAATCCCCAGTGCAATGCATGTCCACCACCACTGGTAGCTGCCCCTGTTTGTTTGAATCGCCCATTTGCATGCCCTTCCCCACCAGATTTGCCCCCCAGTTCACAGCCAAATTGGGATATTTTAGGCTCCCCGATCATCATTAGCAGGGAAATTCTGGAGGTTCGTACCTCAATATTATTCCATGATCACATGTTTAATGATATGCTTAATATTATCCCATGTGGTGCTTTTATTTGATCATACATTTATTGTTATTTCTTATACACAGCAACACAAAGTCTCCAGCGATGACGATTTCGTTGACCCGCTACCTCCATCACTTGTGGAGGCAACCCAACACGAGAACACACGCAAGAGGGCGCGTTCAACCCCTGTGCTCGCCTCCAATAAGGCGAAGCGTGACCGGATGCCTTCAAAGGCAGTAATGTCACCGTCCTATGATAACCCTCGTGAGCTGCAACGTTGGTCCACACTCTCGATCTTGGAGAAGAAAGTCGTCCCATGGTTGTTCAAGCGGAGGAATGCACCAGGTTTATACAGTCGTCCCATCTCAACTTGCTATTTGAACGATGCGTGCATGATTTATGTATCATAGTTGGTTTATACAAATACACATACCTGGAACATTTAATTGGGATCCATTTTACCTTGATACTTTTATCAATTTCAATTTTCATTTGATTTTTTTAAGCACTTTCATTTGAGAATGATATATGTCCATTTTATATTGTCGTTTTTCTATGTGAAGCTGTATACGATGATGGATATATCAGATTCTGGAAGGAGCATATTGAGCTTGTCGGGCCTGGTATGGATATACCGGCCTTATTTGTTGATGCTTACATCCAAGTGGCCAACAGGTGGTCTTTCGCAAACATTGCTGTGAATAAGCGTTCTGCTGATGCTGCATTTTTTCCATCAACGATAACGGTATTCAATTCTTCATTTATTACACAAACTCTTATAATTACTTTGTTCTCATATCCCCAAATCTGTTTTCGAATTAGACATTTTGCGCCCTGGAAGCTGTTGCAAAACGGCCCCTCCGTGATGATGTCAAAGTAATCACAGCGTGGACCAAATCACTGAAGAAATGCTTCCCAATGGATGAATGGTCTTTGTGTTTCACAGCGCCGCTGGTCAGTACTGACATGATATGTTCTAACTACATTCTGATATTCGGTTTGCCAAACCATGCTATGTTCATCATTATATGCGAATAGGATGCGACTGCACATACTTCACTAAATATAACATTTAATGCTATTTCACATTTACATAAGCCTTCTATCCATAATGTAAGCGAATAGCATTGACACACCATTCTACATTCAATGCTCCAATCTCCTTGGCTAATGATATCTTCCCGTTCATGTAATGCTATTTCTTACGATATCAGATGCTCCCTAGGTTGTGACTGTGTATACTGTCCTTGTTTGGTCTGCTCACTGTGCCATATAAATTTCACCCCATGGCAACTTCATTTATCGTGCTAACTTGCACTAACATAAATGTTCTTTACGTAATCTATCTATGCTTTCATTGGGCTTTCATCATGCTACATGTTCCATCCCCTTAACCCATAATCACTCTTGCACTCCCCACTGCTGAACTCCCCCCATTCAAGTGTTATTTTCTGCCATGGAATGTGTTGCATCACACTACTTGCCCTGCTGCCTGATTTGTGACGCTAACCATTCTCTCATTTTTTCCATAGATTTTCTTCCCTTACGTTCGCGACAACCATTGGGTTCTTTTCGTTGCCGATTCAAAACAGAAAACTTTGTGGTACTTCAACAGTCGAATCCGTCAGCCTGGTTTCGAAGCCGACAAATTGGTCATCAAGCGTGTTCTGTATTGCTTGCAACTCGTTGCCGAGGGGTACGATTGTACAGAATGGTCGGTCCCATTTGAAATCAAAACTAGCTTCCACGCTGCTCAACCCGATGGCCATGCTTGCGGGATTTTTGTATTGTTCTACATGAGGTACTTCCGGGGTCATGTCCGCAATGATATGCTAATTGAAATTCGTAAGCTGCCGGTCGTCGATGCACTGCGTTCTAAGTTCGCATCATTTGTGGTGCTTGACCCGAGCAACCATTGTTTGGACTATGTTAGGTCTATGGCCGTTGCACCACCTCCAAGTGACCATGCCGTGGCAGAGGATGCCATCCCCATCTGTTCGGTTGCACCAATGATTCTGCCAGAGGTTCCATCTCTTCACAAGGGGAAGAATAAAGCATAATGTTGTTATTCTGTAGTGGGTGGGTGCATATAATTTCATTATATTATTGGCCCTTTATTCATATCATTGGCTCCACTGGAGTGGGTGTTGTTGCAACACATTTTCCCTTGGTTTAGATACTATGTCTTTCAAAATTAACTTCCCCTTTTGCACACTTGTTACTTTTATGTTTGTCCAAAACAACATTATATTTTTGGCTCTTACTTCATATAATAATATTATATTTGTAGGTGTAAATTTTTCATTTCATAGGTGTTACTATTTGTCTCGTTGGATTACCTGTTATTTTGAATTTGGTTAATGGGTTACACAACAGTAGCAAGTACATGGAGAAGATAATTTTTTTCCTTAAAATCGCAGCAATCCACTGGATCCACTGCATGGGTATGAAATATGGATCATGTTGAAAGCATGATAAAAGCATAGATGGACAATATAAATATCAACTACATAACTTCCAAATAGCACGGAAATCTGGGCAGTATGGAAATGAGTTTATTTGGCACCTTTAACAGACCATACATGTCGCGTACATGTAGTCACATCCCATGTAGCATATGCAAGAATATAAAATAGCATTACATGAATGGGAAATGTTATTACTTCACATAGTCTGCCTGCCTAGTAACATGTTAAGTAAGCATCATTCCTAGGTCCTGTAGTGCACTCTTTTAAATTTATGCTATCATTTTGCTTGCTTCGCCTTCTTTATTGCCCCACGAACAACTTCCGAAACTGTCTTCCGTCTTTTTTTTCGGCCCGAACCTTCTCGGTTTTGCCTTCAATGTCAGTGCAACGTCCCCGCATGCTTCTGCACATTGATCTCCTACTCCATCAGATCCTGTCATTCATTTCAGTGTACGCATTTGTCACATAACATTTCTCATAAATTAAAACATAATCAGGATATTCACTATGCATACCTTCCCGTTGCATGCACTCAATGGTCTTGCCGCTAACATCCTTTAGTAATTCGTTCAAGTGAAATATAAACCTGGTTGTTGATGCGGTATCACGTGTTATGAGTGGTCTAGCGGCTGCCATCGCGGTGCTTACTACAGCATCCCGTGCCTCTTGTGTCGCCATTGCATTCTCCTCCGAACTAGTCCCATTTATTTCCTCCACACACGCCCTCACACACCACCGTTCTAGTATATATTTCCCCGGTACTACCCTATATTGTTTCACGCCAGAGCCCCCCACTATAACCATAACCCGTAACGCATGTCGACATAGCACACCCATGTTCTCGAACTTAGAGCATGAACAATTTATGCTTCCAACACTTGGGTTCACCATCACCGTATGGGATTTGTTCATCATTTTTTCCTTATTCGGATTGGTGACCAAGTACACACGTGTACCTAGAAATGCCCTTCCAGTTTCTTCACTTATTTCAAACTTGTGCGACAAATCGTACTCCTTGCAGAAAATATTGAACACCGAGGGACTATAAGAAAGTGACACCGACCCTACCAGTGAATTCCATGGATGACGTGCTGCCATATTCCTATCCAATGACTTGAATTGTAGTTCAGCCTCCTCTGCTCTCCTGCCTTCTATTGCACGGTCGAAATGAACAAAAAATTGGGCCACATTGTCATCGACTTGGAGGTGCCTACATCAGCGAATTAAGCACACCATTATTACATGCCGGTTAATAAAACCTTCACTAGATAAAATCAGACACTTGGTAATGGATTGAAATTTGAATACCTTTTCAGTATGGCGTTTGTCGACTCGCTGATCTGTGTAGTTCGCATCCCAGCCGTGAATTGTCGTCTTCGCCACGCTGCTGACCAATGCTTTCGCAGTGTGTGTATGCCATCCAGCCACCTGTGTGTACCTCCACCAAAGCATTCCACCAGCATCATTTTCCAATATTTGTCAAACTCATTAACATCATTAACTTTGTACACCAAAATATGGAACAACTCCGCAAACCTGTCCATCGAAAATTCAAATATCACACATTGGACAATTAATTTCCGCATATGTTTTATTTTTTAATCGGGCAAATGCGGACCTATTCGTGTACAGCTTGCTTAGGTTCTTCTTTGCATTTTCCAGAATATGCCATGTGCATAAACCATGGTAGGAAGTCGGCAGAATTTTGCGGATCGCAGCGGCCATTGCCGGATCCTGGTCTGTCATGATGCTTCTTGGGTGAGCCCCTGATTAACAATTACACATATCAGATTTAATTAAATCATTCACTAAGGCACCTCGGCTTCACACACAGTTTCTCCAAAGAAAACCAACAGGCCACCCAACACCAAATTAATTCATATACTTTGTTCTAAGTGCTTCCTTATTTTTTATATTCAATAATATAGACAACACCTACCAAACAGTAAAGGCTTTTCCGAAATGGATCATTGTTACACACCTACACTCACCGTGCATGCATTGGAGAAAAGTTGTAAGCAACCACGCGAATGTAGCTTGTGTCTCATCCAAGAGTAAAGCAGCACCAAACACGCAACACCTCCTATGTTCATTGAAACCAACGATTAAAGCTGCAATAGTCAATTTTTACCCAAATCAACATTCAGTTTGCAATCATATATCACAGTCAAACATTAACCCATCGCGTCCAATATTTACATCATAATCAAAAGCAATGTAATATATTCCATTGAACAATACCTAGAGGGCGTGCATTCTTGTTCGTGTTGAAAGTTGTGTCCATGGCTATCGCATCCCCGAAAAGCTTGTAATCTTCCCTCATCTTCGAATCGGCCCAGAAAATACTGCATATTTCCTTTTCATCATCAATTTCCATGCTATAATAGAAATTTCTCTCCGCTCGTTCCTTATCCTTGAAATATTGGAGTATGGCATGGCTTTCCCCCTTGCGAACGTGGCTATTTCGCCTTCGATTCATCATGTTTTTCAAATCGGATTTCAAGAACCCGACCTTGTTCGTTCCACCAGCCATTGCTCTAATTAGCCCGTATGATTCTCCTATTGACAATCCCGCATTCTCGGCAAGGTTCGCTATGAGCTCATGATGTTGCTGAATCCTGCGGTTCGACCTCAACACGTGTGCTGTTGAACTGTTTTGCAGTCGGTGCGTATGTTCATCATGATACTTGCTAACAACATACACCTTTCGCTTCAAATCATATTTGAAGCCAATCATTGCCTTGCATCCAACACGGGTCTCGTCCAGGATTCGAACTTTACTTTGGCTTGATTCTCCCATAAATGATTCGTTCGTCGGGTCTTTATTCGAAGGATTTATCTTACTGTTAATCTTGTACCCCTGCTTGCTACAACAGTAAAGCATCCACCTCACAAGAGTTTTGTCCTTTGGTGTGGTTTTCTCATATTGTTTTCGCACAGAAAATCCCCTGCTGTGTGCGAAATTGCAGTATGCAATCCAAGCATCTCCAACACTATTGAATTCACACTTTTCAAAGTCCTTAATATCTGCGAATTGGTTTGAAAAAATAATCACATCACCAGTTACAACCACTTAGCAGGATCCATTACATAAGAAAAAAATTAGTACAATCGACACGAATACTATGCCTTTCACACAGCCCTCCATTGTTGCGAATTGGTATGAAAAAAAATGATCACTTCATTATTAAAACCCTAATAACAGTTTCCATTTTACAAGAACACAATACAGTAATCGAAACCAATGCACTGCATCTCGCTTCTCACCTGACAACACCAATGCCAAACGCCCGCCAACTTCGGTATTCCTCAATGGATACACTTCACAGCATGTTCGACTCATGCCCTCATCATCGTCGCCGTCTTCATCAACTCCATCTGAATTAGCGCAGCATTGCACATCATCATCGCCTCCATCCACATAGCAATCCACGTTCTCTGTATCAACATCTCCGACCCCACTGTTATCGCATCCGATTGCATTCTCTCCGGCTTCTACTAAATCTTCCGGGGACGAATTCAGATCGAGCATCTCCGATCTTCCTCTCCGGGTTCGAATGGTCTGCTATTTTCGTTTGGAATCGCAATTCCCTCAGCAATATGCCGTTTGGTCTCCATATCAAATATGGAAGTTGCTGAAACCCTAATTCATTAGGCCTTTAATTACGGGTCAATGATATACACTTTCCTTTGCCATGGATATGGCATTGAATGGAAAGTGTGCTTCGCTGGATGACGAGTAGCATGATGGAAACTGTTGCAGAACATGTCTGCATATGCAGACTTCTCTTAGTCTGCATAGTAACTTTTAATTTGTACAGTAAATTTTTAGAGTTAGCATACTCAATTTATAAAACATCCAATTTATATTTATACGTCAATGGGATGTTTGGAGGCAAATAGGCAATGCTTTGGCCATGAATAATTGTGGCCTCCTTGATGTATCAACTCATTAATTTTTCACATAGAAAATCTATTGGCAATTTGTCAAATTAAATTAATTATATAATAATCAGCAGTTAAATATTACTTTATTATGTTACACATATACATCAAGTAAATGACGTTTTGTACTTGAATTTTATTTTTGACGACTGAAAATCCCATATTTTACCGATTAAAAATTAATTTCAAAGACCCAAACTCGTATATTCTAGGCACGCACTAGATCAACCTGGAATTCGAACATGGTTTTTTTCTTAAACCACGACGTATAAAAAATTATTTCAACCCACTGACTGATTAGCAATTAATTAATGATACGTCCCAAAGTCTATTTAAAGTCGTCCATACAAAAAATTTAAAAAAGTTAAATAATGAACTAAACTAAGAAGAAATTACAAAGCATTGATCCCGTCGGATACTTATATACTATAATTAAATTGAAAGGCACCAAATTAGACGAATCCAACAAGACCGAACTTAACTATATTTTCGTTTATATAATGGTGATAACATTATGTCAAAGTTGATAAATGTATAGTGTCAAAAGTCAAAATGGGACAAAACAAGTGTGATGGAGGGAGTAGTACATAAAGGAAAATAAATATGTACTACAATGAATTATTGCATGGACAATTCAGTTGTGTTCCATACATTGTATTACTAATTTGTAAACCACTAAAACTTCATTCATATATGAATAAATTATGCATAAGTAATGAATGAGTGGCTGACGAAAAAAATATATATAGGGCATAAAAACTGAAAAAGCGAACAAAACCGAGATACAGGCACTAAATATGTGGATGTAGCTTCATGCAATATATACATATGTGCTCCTACTATTATGTATAGTATGTCGTCCCATCCCACCAAATCAAAGTGCTAAAGTCAGCGTTTGTCAACTCTCTTTCTGTCACTAATTGTGCAATCATATAATATGCATATTGTTTTCATTTCTTCATTGCATCTCATCCATTATTGTACTAAAATGTGGAGATTCTAATTTTTAAAAGGCCTCTAATTCATCAGCATTCTTATTGCTTTTATTCTTTCAATGTATTTTTTACATGAATGATATATATATATATATATAAATTAATTTCTCCAGAATACAATATGGAGTACAAAATTGGGGAGAAAAGTTACCCCAAAAAAAAAAGTGGGGAGAAAAAAGAGGGGGGAAAGCAACTTATTGGGGCCATTTTTTTTAAAATAAAAAATAAAAAAAATTCCGAATATGTAGTACTACCTCCGTCTCAACATTTTTGTTACAGAAAGTTTTTTTACACTATTCACTGTTTAACTTTGATTCAAATTTTTAATATAGTTATGTAAGAAAAAACATAGTCAAGTGAGATCTTGTTAGATTTGTCTAATCTTGTAGTTTTAGACAATCAACTTTTTATAATTTTTCGTTGTACATAATTTAAGTTATTAACCATTGAAAATGTGTCTCGGCATGCGTGTTGAAAGCCAATATAACAAAAATAATGAGACGGAAGAAGTATATCATTAAACAGCATGCGCAAAGTCGCAAACATAAGATAGCATGAACAAAGGTAGAGCTAGGTCGAAGTCAATGTCAAATACTACTATATTTAGTGGGGCTTTTTGAAAAGGAGAGATTGGATGAGGAGGAATCGTAATCTATCGTAATCTAAGCTACTGTTGAAAGTTTATCTACACACTACGTACAATTATGATGGCTTTTTTTTTTTTTTTTTGCGCCTGATTATTAGTATATATGTTTGTAGGGGTGGGCAAAATATTCGAACCGATTCGTTGAACCGCTGAATCGAATCGAAATCGAACCGAATTTCCGGTTAACCGATGACCCCGGAGCAAATACAAATATCATATTTCAGTATTCGTTCGGTTCAAATACAAATACAAATACTTTAATTTTTTCCCCCGGTTAACCGAACCGAACCGAATATATTTATTTTATTTTAGAAAGTTATATATTGTAAATATTATAAACATTTGATGGTATAAAATTATATAGATAATATATATCATTATTTATTTAATTATTTAAGTATATAATAAAACAAATATAAAAAATTAAAGAGCTAATTATCAAAATATATCACCATAATTAATAAGCCTATATTGATTTTTGTCTTTCAGAATACCCTATTATTAAAATATACATCTACACTACGATTTGTTACATATACTAACATATTTTGATTACATTGAAAAGAAACATTTGATTCCATAGTTATATATATATTTTTTTCTAAGTGTAATAACCTTGTTCGACCCTCTAAAATGTATAATCAAGTTTTCATTTCTTAAATCTTTGAGTTTCGTAGATTTTTAAATATTCGAACTGAATCGTTTAACCGCTAAATCTAATCGAAACCGAACCCCCGGTTAACCGAGGACTCCGATTACAAATACAAATAATGAAATGAAGTATTTGCCCGGTTCAAATACAAATACAAATACCTAAAAAATTCAGGTTAACCGAACCGTGCCCACCCTATATGTTTGCATGTGTTGACTCCACAGTGTTCCTCAATCATAAGCATGATTCCATTCGCCAGCCATATAAATTTGGTCAAACTTGCTTTCATCATTGTGATTGATGATCAATTGAATTATCCACCGATCATCATATTATATTCTACTGCAACACGCCTCCATAAAGTCCAACCATGATATCATAATAATAATAGTATATGGGATACTAACGTGTCTAAATACTAGTAATTGCAAAGGTGTAATAATTAATTCCATATATAGCAGGGCATTACTATTAGCTAGTCTATTACTATGGGCTCATTCGTCCCCACGTTGTGGGTGGAACATATGCCCACCTGCGTTACAACATATAGAAACGGGAATGTGCGATATACCTCCGTTTATTTTTAGTTGTCTTTTTAGAAAGTAAAAAGTGTTTCAAAATAGTTGTCATTTTTAGGTAGTTATAGGTAATTATGCTATGTTTTTACTATATTGCCATTCATTTTACATAAATGCTATTTGTTGACATTTATTAAGAATGAGTTTATTTGAAGGGTAAAAATGTAAATTTATGAGTTAATTAATGCAAACCTTGATTATTGAAATTGAGCTGAAAGAGACAACTAAAAAGGAACGGATGGAGTATATTCTAATATTTTATTTAATGAAAACTATGAATGTGACATATGTGCATTAAATTCCATCCACAACCATTAAAAAATAATACTCCATCGCACTTAACTTGAAAAAGTCTTTTTCACTTTTACACACAATCCAAGACGCTTTTTCAACAGCTAATATCTTAAAATGTGTAAAAAAAAATTATGTAAAATATATATTCTAAAACTTCATGATTATATGATTCTAACAAGATGCAACTCGACTATTTTTTCCAAATATATACATGTAATAAAATATCGAGTCAAATTAGAATAATGAACAGTGTCAAAATGTTGAACGAGACAGGTTAACTAGGACGAAGGTAGTAAAAAATAAACAATAAAAGACATAAACATCCTTATACTTCCTGCTCAAATGTTGAGTGTGGTCAATAATTACGTAATAAGTACTATATAGGTACAATCCTTAAAATGATCACCATTAACGAATCAGCAGTGATATTCACTTAAGAGTATATAGTGCAATTCTACTCCACTAAATTTGTCACAAAATTTCCTAATTTAATTAAATTCCGAATGTCTCCGACCCAATTAAGCGAAGGGGAAAAAAATGTTTTTTTAGTCCTTTTCTTTCCAAAATATCCAAATCAGTCCGTTACTAATTTTTTGCCCTATATAGTCCTCTACGTTTGCTAATTTTTTTCAATTCGGTCCTAATTATGTAATTAGCATGAGGTTGCTGATATGACCGAAGTATATCACATTTTACATATACCATGGCAAATCTAGAGTCCCCACACATAACACACTATTTTAATAAATGTTTGAAGGCTGTCATTACACATAACTACTCTAAAAAATAACTCTAGCGGGTCAATTGAATCATTTTTCACTGGGATGATGTACATAGTTTCTACTTGGTTCGCATTGAGCCCTTCCTCATTGAGGTTACCCAACCCATAAAAAAACACCAACCATTCATTTGCACGCATTATATATCACAATTGGTCTTCATTATCTTGAGAAATACCAAAAACCACTGAGACCGAAAAGAAAATGCACTGCGATAGCTGTTGACCAGAACTCTTATGTTATTGTTGTGAATGGTTGTTGTTTCTTTATGGTTGGATAACCCCAATGAGGGCTCAATGCGAACCATGTAGAAATTATGCCCATCATCTCAGTAAATAAGGGTTCAATTGACCCACTAGAGCCTGAAGATATTTATTAGAGTAGTGATATGTTATGGCTTACTTCAAATATTTATTTCAAATATTTATTAATTTGGTGTGTTATTTGTGGAGACTCCAGATTGGTCACGGTGGATGTAAAATGGGATTTACTTCGGCTACGTCAGCAACCTTAGGCTAATTACGTAATTAGGACCAAATTGGAAAAAATTAGCAAACGTAAAGGACTATATGGGGCTAAAAATTACTAACGTACCGATTTGGATATTTTGAAAAGAAAAAGGACTAAATAATCCTGTCCAGACTGGACTCTGATATATGAAACCATCCTGTTTTCCACTTCCCAGCTTCATTACATCCTTCAACTCCTCGAATTCCCCGGCCAGTGCCACACTGCCACCGATACGATACCACTCTCCGGCACTGCGAATTCCTTCCTATGGAGTGTGCATGGACGACCACGAAACTAATTTGTGCCCGACGAGCCTGGAATCATATCCTTGCTGGATAACGAAGTACGTCTGCAGAATAAATATACAGTTCTCTGAAAACGTGGAGGAAATTCGTGTTCATATATAGTAGGATTTTGGCATGTCAACTGTCACATGCTGCCTTGCCTTAATTATTCATACGTTGTGTTTTTTATTTTTTATTTTTTATTTTTTTATGTCAGAAAGAGATGGATACTGTGCTATATATATAGGGCTGGAGGATGGATGCCATTGCAACTTGCCAATTGCCATATGGACAAGTTGTAATGGCACGATCATATTGCGTTTGTGTTCCGCTGGCGCCTCACGTTTCTGCCATTTCTTCCAGTAGACAACCTCGTTTGGGAATTGGGACTGGATTCCCATCTAAGGGGAATGGAGCTTTTGTTTGTTCATGGAATTCTAAGATTACTTTCGTTGAAAGTTAAGGAATAAATTTTTTAAAAATAATATTTGATTTGATTTTGGCATGTATCGGGTAACAGACTATATTGGGGCCCAAGCCCCAAGACTTGAAATTTTATTTTTTAATTTATTTTTTTTATGTTTTTTAAATTTTTTTTTCGAAACAGCCTATATAGGCTATAAAACAGATGGTAGGAGCCCAGACCACACAAATTATAAAAGGAATAAATAAGAGGGATAGATGGCTGGTGGGGAATCAAACCTCCAACTTTTAGGTTAGAGTTGGTTAAGTCCTCATCCCAAGACTTGATTTGATTTTATTTGAATAATTATCAAATATTATTCGATTTTATTGCAAAAAAAATATTATTCGATTTGTATTCAAAGGAAACACATAATTTTGTGTTCTTTGTTAATGCAAACTCAGGCAAGAATATTCAGATGGGTATTTAGTGTTATAAATTCTAGGATTTTTACTCTTATTTTAGTAAAAAAATTGTCACAACAAAACACAATTTTAAATGAAAGATCTCATAATTAAAATTTTTAGTTCCGTCTCTATCTATATCAATCAACACGTTGATGGTGTTATTACCAAAAAAAAACACGTTGATGGTGTCATGTCAGCTAGTGAATTAAGAATTCATAACCAGTAACAAGCAATGGATGCACAGTTATTAATTTCTCTATCTTGATCTTAAGATCTTACGATTTTACGATCTAACTTCTTAAAAACGATCTAGATATTTGTAGGATCTTAAATTTAGTAGGATATCGATCTTGATTTAAAATCCCGATCCTAATGGTATAATTTTACGATCCTATACGATCCGATCCTACTAAAATTTGAAATATGCTCATAATCCTATAATCTCGTGTTTTTTCGTAAAATCGGTATTAATTTTTTTCGACTGTTTATAGTGTTTTATTGCTTCATTTACATAATAATATTCTATATTATGCTTTCATTTGTTAATATGTATAAATTATTTTCATCTATTGTTATAATTTTGTAGGATCTTAGGATCTACATTCGATCATATGATCCCGATCTTACAAAGATATAAACGATTCCAGTTAAGATCTTGATAACCCTGAATGGATGAGATGAAAAATTACAAAAAATTGTAACATTGTAATTTAAGGTACAATATATAATATGTTAAACTCTAGGAAACTAATCGTTGGTGAACATATTTTTAAAATCATGATTCATTAGATAGATATAAATTTCATTGCTGAAATAAAGTTCACTGAATAATGTTAATTCCGCAACCTGTAATATAGTATTCCCTCCGGTTTTGAAAATGTTAACGTTTGCATAGTAAACCTTATTTATTGAGTAACTTTGATTCGATTTTTTAATATAATTAAATAAGATAAAATATAGTCAAGTGTGATATTGTTAGATTCGTCTAATCACATAATTTTATAATTTTGTATTTTAAAAAATTTAAGATATTATTTTTTAAAAATATATATTGGATTACGTGAAAATAAATAATATTAAAATTTTTTAAATACGGAGAAAGTATGTGAATAGTCTTATATAGGAGACTAGGAGTACTAAGTACGTCAAACTTTTAAATTATTTAGGCTCGTTTAAATTCATACTAAAAATACATACTAAAATCTATATATTAATAAAACCATTAGTGAACAACCTATCCTACATTTAATGTCGTGTCTCCATTTCAAATTTCCAATTTTTATGATTTTTGTATTTTTAATTTATTAATTTTAGATTTTCTCATTTATTTATTTATTTATTATAGATTTTCAATTTTTGAAATATATTGAACTTTCAATTTATACGGAATCCCACAATATTGTTCACTTTTAAAAAGATTTAAAATTTAAAATTTAAAAAGATTTGAAAGATTTTGAGTTTTAAATTTATATAGAATTTCCAATTCCAACTTATATGTATTATATATAATTAATATGTACTTATATCATTCTAATTGTATATAAATATTTCTTCTATATTCAAATATTTTTTACGGACTCACTTTCACACAGTTCGGTGTACATTTTAAATCATGAATAACTCAAGTTCAGGACAAGTAAAAATTCTAAAAGTTCGATATTTAAAAACTACACGACGAGACGAATCTAACAAGATCTAACATGGCTATATTGTAACTTGTATAAATATGATAAAACTTTAAGTGAAAGTTTGTGTGTGAATAGTAGCACATTTACAAATGTCAACAACATTTGAATACAGAATTAGTAATATGAAACTTAATATATTTTATTACATTAAAAAGTATACAAAATATTTATAATTATTAAGGAAATTGTGAAAATTCATATTATGAGAATAATTGGTTTACAATAAATTAACCATTTCCGTAAAAATATTATAAATAAAATAATGGGGTGTACAAAGAGTTTTTGGAGTGCGAATATATTCATTATTAAATAAAGAAGGAAAAACAAATTTATTTAATCTATTTTTAAGGAAGAATTCATGATCTATGTTTTAACAGACTTGCAATTGACAGAAGAACAAATAAAAAAAATCTAGCTTTGTTAAAAATTGAAAAATTAATTGCTGCAAATTCTATAAGTTTGAAACTTTTCTCTGGAATTCCGGTACCGGATGAAGTTTTAACGTCTGAAACAGAGAGTTTACTAATACTAGAAGAGTCATATTATAATAAGAAAAAATGATGACATATCATACTAAGCTATTAGCTTCTTTGCTTGATGAGCAAACAATATTTATAATAATATAATGTCTGCAGTTAATAGTAGTGAGGGTGGATTCTTTTTTCTTTACGTGGTGGAACTGGCAATACATTTATCTGGAAACCATTATGTTCAACCCTTTGTGGAGGCATGATATTTTATTGCTTGTAGCATCCAGTGGAATAACTTCACTATTTCTTCTAAAAGGTAGAATTGCACATTTTACATTTAGTATTCCACTAGAATGTGATGAGAATTCTACATAAGGAAATGATTTAACATCTCTTCTAATTAAAACAAAGCTCATAATTTGGATGAAAATTCTTGATTGGTATAATGATCATGAGTCAATCTGAATTTCCCATTCGATTTCAGAAAAGAAAATTTTCACTCGCAATTTGTTTTGCTATGACTATAAATAGAAGTCATGTCTATCTTTAAAAAATATTAGACTCTATCTTCTAGAACCGGTTTTTAGAGGGGACTTGAAGCATTAATATGCAATTAACATGGATTAACTCAAGATAAAATAAGAAATATTATCTTCAATGAAATTCATATATGCCAAAAAATATTGCAAAATGAATACTTCATGCATGTGATGGTAATTGGTAAAACTGGTATTGATCTGGAGATGTACAATCAGGTGTGACATTTCAAGATGATCTTCTTATGAACTCTACGGGTCGACAATTGTTGAGATTATATATACAAATATAAATTGTACCGCTTCAAATCAAGATATTTTTAATGATGTTGCTAGACTAGCCCCTACAAATGAGATATTGATACGATCAATGATTACATCATGGAACATATGTCTGCAAATGAAAGGATAATATTTTAGTTCTAACAATATTTGTCAAGATGATGAAAGTATATATAATGATTATGAAATATTTTCACAGGAATATCAAAGTATGATCAAGCTTTCAAGATTACCGAATCATGAAATAAATTTGAAGGAGGGCTGCATAGTCATACTTCTTATGAATATAGATCTATCAAATAAATTATGTAATGGAAGCACGTTGATAGTAAACAAGACGCGAAACCATACAATTAGGGCTAAATAATTTTGGAAAACCATGAAAGTAGAAAATTCTTGATATAATGATTATAAGCCTATCGGATTTAACCAATTCCCATTCATTTTTAAAGGAGAAAATTCCCACTTTGTTTTACTAAGATTATAAAGAAAAGTCAATGTCAATATTTAAATAAGGTTGAACTCTATTTTTCAAAACCAATTTTTAGCTTTGAACAATTATATGTTGTGATATCTCGTGTCACTAGCAAGAGAGGAATCAAAGTATTAATATATAATTAAGATGGATTAACTCAAGATACTACAAGAAATGTCATTTACAATGAAATTTATATATAAAAAATTGCAATATGGATATTTGATGTAGGTGATGATAAACCAGTATTGATCTTGGAGATGTATTCATTTCTGGATAATATTCTTATAAACTCTACGGGTGATCCTATATAAGCATTTTTTTTAGTGTACATATATAAATATAAACTGCATCACTTCAAATATAGACATTTTTAAAGATAGGTGCTATACTAGCCCATTCCAATGACATGAGTTGATACAATTAATGATTACACTATGGAATATCTGTCTGCAAATGAAAATGTATATCTCAGATCTAAAAATATTTGTCAAGAGGATGAAAGCATGGATAATGACATTGAAATATTTTCACCAGAATATCTAAACACGATCAAGTGTTCTGGAATACTGAACCATAAATAAAGTTGAATGAGAGTTGTATAGTCATTCTTTTTAGGTATATAGATCCATTAAAGTAGAAAATTCTTGATTTATAGAATGATTATGAGCCCCTCTAATTTAACCAGATTCTCCATTCGATTTCACATGAGACAATTCTCATTCGCGGTTTGTTTTGCTATGAATATAAAGAAAAGTCAATGTCAGTCATTAAAGAATGTTGAAGTCTATCTTCCAAAACTAGTGTTTAGCAATAAACAGTTATATGTTGCGATATCTCGTGTCACTAGCAAGATTAGATTCAGAGTATTAATATTTAGTTAAGATGGATTAATTCAAGATAATACAAGAAACATTGTTTATAATGAAATTTTTAGCAAATTGTAAGAAAAATTTTCATATCATGCTTAATATTTATTTAAATTTATTTAATTTTAAATAAAATTTCAAATTAAATTAAGTATAATTTTATATTTATTTTTATTGATCTGCTAGGTTGTACGAGACAAGCTAGAATAAAACGGTTTAATATGATTTCTCTATTAATTTTAAAAATAATTAAATTATATTATCTTATATTCTCTATTAGTTTCATATAATATAAGAATATATTATATATAAAATATATAATTATACCCGTCGAGTCTCGACGGGTTACTTACTAGTATATATTAAAAATAGTCTAAAATCTTATTTATAGTAAACACTAATTACAGTAACCACTAAATTTTAATCAATAATCTCTAAATTCGGAACGCTCATCTCCAGTTTTTAACTTTCCAAACTCCAGACTCTAAACTTTAATTTAAAATTACATTACCAAACACCACTATTCAAATTTAAAACTATTTCTAACCCAAAAAAATTTAAAACTATTTATTACCGTTAATTTCAAACTCCAGACTCTAACCTCTAAATTCAAGACGCTAAACTCTAATTATTTCCCAAAAATATTCTAGAATTTGCTTACCCAAAAAAATTGGACCTATTAGAAACCCCAGGCTGCAAACTTGTGACTAAGCATTTTTCATTTTTATTTATCAGCTCAGTTTTCTACATTGCGAAAAGCTGAATTACGCATTTTTTTATGGCGAGGAATTACGCATTTATTTATTACTGTTTCTTTAGTATATGTACATATTTATTTATATTTATACAGTAGTATTTCCTAAATTTTTAGTATAATAATCCAAATTCTGAACCGTCGCAGACCCTTTCCCCATTTTTTCGGGCATAAAATAAATGGCCGACGCAGGAAAAAAACGTAGAAAAAAGCTCAAGTAATAAAAACAAAAATTAAAGAAAACGAGAAAAAAACAAAAAAAGGTCCGAAATTACGGTGCTCTCGACCACAAAATCATTCAGGCAGAGGACGACCAACGACAGCGATCTCACGTCGGCGTTCAATAGGAGCCATTGCGTCCACCGTCTCCCGGAGGCTTCTTGTGGACCCTAGATTCATGCATTTTGTTTCAAAATCACCGCTGTCGCCGTTCTTCGGTACATGCATTTCTCCTAACAATGACGATTTAGTTGTCATTCAGAGAATATTTGCGAATCGGCGCGTGGAATTCGACTGATATGGAGTCGTTGGTGGAGCTCTGCGATTTAATTGTGCAGAACCCGGGGCAATTTCAGGATAAAATCGCGTGGATTTGCAGCCGCTGCCCCACGCCGGAGAGCCTATTGTCCGGATCGCCGAGGGTTTCGAGGTCACAGCTACATGCTATACTAACGGTTGCGCGTTTCCTTTCGAAATGCCCAAATTCTGATAATGACGCCGTCAAGTCCCTGCTCCTCGCGTTTTACCGCACAATTCCTTCATCATTTAATACTGGTTTCTGGCCGCAGGCCTTTTCCTCCGAGGCGATTTCTTCGTTTTTCAATGATTTCCTGTGTTACATTCTGAAAGCCTCCGAACAGTCGCATGATTTTGGCACGGACGTGGCTCGGTTCACTGGGGAAATTGTGATTCAGACTATAAATAATCCCAACTCCACTGTTTCTAGGATTTTTTTGAACGCCCTGTGTTCAAATTTCCCTCCTATTATTCAGTCCGACGTTAATAAATTGATTGCCAGTCTTCTTGACCGGTTTCATATTTTTGTTCCAAGCACACAAGGGGAGTCTGGCTCGAGTATCCATGATGGGAGTTTGGGCTCTGGTTTAAAGGACGACAACTCGTCATCACAGGAGATAGTAGTGAATGGGAATGGAGGTGTTGCATGGAAGAGCAATGGCGATGTTGACGGAGCTGCAACCTGTAGGAAGGTTGTGACATTGTTTGAGGAAGAACCGCTGGAGAGTCTGGAGAAACAAGAGATCGCTTTTAAGTTAATTGGACATGTATTCAGTAGGGTGGACATCGATCCCAAACTCATGGAACAAGTGAGAGCGATTGCTAAGAGTCAACTTCGTACAATGCTTTCTTTTCTTAAGGTAAATAAATAATATAGGAAGGCATAAACAGCACCGGATATGGATGACTGTGAAAGTGGAATGCGTTATAATTGAAGAAAGAAGTAAATTAGTAATGTTTTCTTTCGTTTTGTTGTCTTGATAGATAAGAAAGCGAGATTGGTCTCAGCAAGGGCAGTTGTTGAAAGCTAGGATTGATAGAAAGCTGTCAGTTTACCATGCTGCTGCAACGCTGCATATTAAGACTCTGGCATCTCTTGACACAGAAGGAAAGTCTTCAAAGAAATTGCTGCATGGGGCACTTGCGTTGTTGATAGAAGCTGCAGAGGGATGCTTGTTCTCTGCGTGGCGGAAATTGAGAACCTGTGAAGAGCTTTTTGGCTGTTTGCTTTCTGGAATATCTCAAGCAGCAGTTATTCGCAGTGGCCAGCTCCTCCGAGTTCTACTGATTCGTTTTAAACCGCTAGTGCTTGCAACTTGTGCCCAGGTAATGTCTCTTTTCTGTTTGATCTAGCACGATGTTCATACTCCATAGTGCTTGCGCAGATACATAAATTACATTTTTCTTGAAATCTACAGGCAGACACTTGGGGTAAAAGCCAGGGATGCATGTTTGAAAGTGTCCTCAAAACATGTTGTGAAATAATTGAATTTGGATGGGCCAAGGACCGCTCTCCTGTGGATACTTTTATCATGGGACTGGCCACTAGCGTCCGTGAACGGAATGATTACGAGGAAGAGGTTAGTGACACTTTTGTTACTTTGATGGTCCTAATAGAGTATGTTTCCATCTGTCCCAGTATCCTATGTTTTGTAACTATGGTCAACTTCATTATTCATTCTATTTGTTTCATATTTTGGCTACCTCCTCCATCAAACCTCCTGGGAAAGCTTGATATGACTCCATTCTCTTGAATTTATTGAACATTTTTCTTGCATATACTTCTATTACTTAATAGAGTATTATTTGTGAGATAATCTTGAAATCTTTTTAATTGGACGGATGCATATTTAATTGATATTGGTGCTATTGAAGGTCGAGGCTATAATTAGATGGGCATGCTAACTGTCATACTATGTAAGACAGCTGCTTTTCCCAGTTTATCATTGATCCAGAGGATGTCAACAAACTATGTCAATATATGGAGCAAATAAAACGTTGAATCTTTTTAATCTTAACATGGCTTGGTGTCTTAATATGATACTAAATTCTTGATGGATATTGAACGGTCGGAACATCATGTTAAACGTTTAAAATAGAACTCAAACCACATTTTAATTCTCTTCAAAAGAGAGATTCAGAATATTAAACAATTAGATGGTTTTACATTAAGGCATGGTTTGTGTCAATATGTAAATGTGCATGTCGCTCTGGTTATGTCTTTATTTACACAATCTTTAATGTTTCGATTGTTTTTCTTCGTTTACCCTATCTTTAATTTTGAGTGCTTTTCAGGATGGAAAAGAGAAGGAGGCAACTCCACCTGTACAGTTAAATATCATACGTTTGTTAGCTGACTTAAATGTTTCGATCAACAAGCCTGAAGTTGTTGACATGATATTGCCCCTATTTATTGAAAGTTTAGAAGAGGGTGAAGCTTCAACACCTGGCCTATTAAGACTCCGAGTATGATCACATATCTATAATGACTACTGTTTCTTTCTTCTCTTTAAATAATTATTTCCTTTTGAAAGCGTGCAATGGAAGAACAGTCATTTTATCTTATAATTATTTTTATGAATTATTCTTTCACAAATTTCTCAACCTGCTTTTCTTGAGTTACTGCAGCTTCTTGATGCTGTTTCTCGCTTGGCGAGTTTAGGTTTTGACAAGTCCTACCGTGAAGCTGTGGTTTTAATGACTCGGAGCTACTTGGGCAAACTTTCTAGCATTGGCTCTGATGAAAGTAAATCCCAGGTGGAAGAAGCCACAACTGAACGTGTTGAGGTATGCTTTAACTTCTCATTATGTTATTATAAGATAACATGCCAGAGAAAGTAATTATCACATCAAGTTGGTGCTCACTGGTTCAATGGCACTCTAGACATTGCCTGCAGGATTTTTATTAATAGCCAAAGGCATCACAAATAATAAGTTGCGTTCTGAATATCGACATCGTTTGCTGTCACTGTGCTCAGATGTGGGTTTGGCTTCAGAATCAAAAAGTCAAAGGTAAAGTTCTTCAAATGGTGAACTAGTTAGTGTGTGGTTGTCTAACAAGAAGTGCTGAGTGTTTTTGCCAACTGTGAAATTAAATTTCAGAAGTGGGGCTGATTTTCTTGGGCCTCTTCTGCCTGCTGTGGCTGAAATATGTTCAGACTTTGAGCCCAGTACCGATGTGGAACCTTCCCTTTTGAAGCTATTCCGGAACTTGTGGTTCTATATTGCCCTGTTTGGGTTAGCACCTCCTGTACAGAAACCTCCAGTTACGGCAAAGTCAGTTGCAACTTCAACTAATAACACTGGTAGCACGGCTGGCGGCACAGGCACCGCTGCTCTCCAGGCTGTTGCTGGACCATACATGTGGGATTCGTCATGGGCATCTTCTGTGCAGTGCATATCACAGGGCACTCCACCACTTGTAAGTTCACTTAGAAGATACTGTCATATTTGGAATATTATTGCCTCATTTACAACATTATGGATTCTTTTAAACTTCATCTCGTAGGATATCATTCTCCTCTCTGTCTACGTAAACAGTTATAATGTTCTGAGAATAAAAATGGAACTGTGCAGGTTGTGAGCTCTGTTAAATGGCTTGAAGATGAGTTGGAGCTTAATGCTCTTCACAACCCAGGTAGTCGGCGAGGAACCGGAAATGAAAAAGCCGCTGCGAATCAAAAAACTGCTCTTTCTTCTGCCTTAGGAGGGCGAGTGGATGTTTCTTCAATGAGTACAATATCAGGTTTAATCATCGCTCGTATTATTTCGTTCTTTGTTGCAAGACTCAAGGGTTGTGTAGTCCTAGAAAGATGATGTCCATATCTCTGGCTTGTTCAGGGGTCAAAGCAACTTATCTTTTGGCTGTAGCATTTTTGGAAATAATTCGGTTTAGCAGCAATGGTGGTATCCTGAATGGAGTGGCTGATTCTACTGCTTCTCGAAGTGCTTTCAGTTGTGCCTTTGAATACCTCCGAAGTCCGAATCTCATGCCTGCTGTCTCCCAGTGCTTGACTGCTATTGTCCACCGGGCATTTGAAACAGCAATAACTTGGCTGGTATTCAATCATCGCCTTTCCTCCCCTTCTTTATATGTTTATGCATGGGGAATGTGCTATAACCTTGGCTCCTGATTTCTTGTGCTTTATACTTTTCAGTATTATGCTTTAGTAATAACATTAGTAATCCTCCTGAAAAGGACTCTGGGTAGGCAGGAAATTATGATCATGTTTTGCCCATACAAACTTTTGTTTATTGTATACATTTTCCTTAAATTTTTTTTATGACTGAGGTCAGTTCTTATAATATTGCCCTATTCTGCCCTCAAATCATAAACAAGAAAAGTTTGTAACAAGTAACAACCATGGGTTCTTGCTCTACTGCTCTAGGTTGTAGATTTGTGCTCTCTTATATGCATATTCCTAAGTTTCTACATTGATTTGTTAGAAGATGCTGTGATTATTATATCATACTTCTTCTCTTCTATATGGTATGGAACCTATTTTGTTTTCAATTACTTGTGATTCTCTTAGCCATGGGAATCATTTCATATTTAGTTGCTATGTGTTTTGAAAAAGGTATGCTACAATGTAATAAATTGAAAGGAAAATGTTATTATGTTTGAGCACATTCTCTCTTATCTTTGTTTTAATTACTCGAACTATGCAGCACCTTAGGTAACTAAATCATGGAGT
Source organism: Hygrophila difformis (assembly GCA_030278955.1). Classification (NCBI taxonomy): domain Eukaryota; kingdom Viridiplantae; phylum Streptophyta; class Magnoliopsida; order Lamiales; family Acanthaceae; genus Hygrophila; species Hygrophila difformis. Next base: position 60,574,791 of record JAOANR010000005.1, on the reverse strand, counting down.
AAGTCTGCAGGTCATAGAGCTTTATATGTGGAACGTTAATTTGCAAGCATTCAGTGTGTGTCAAATTTTGTCTTTTAGACGTGGGGCAGTAATATGTTGATGTGTTTTGATGTATGGGAAACTATTTCTACTGTTTTGAGATGTATTAACATGCCAATTGCCAATGCAATAATACCATTTAACTTACTAAAACATATGACAGTCAGGAAAATATAATGGTAATTAGTAAAAAAACATTGGCTATCTTTGAATCTGTCAAGGAACTCTGAAGGATTTAATTGTTGAGATAGTAACAAAATTAATGCTGGGTTACCCCAATCACCTGAGAATCTTCTAGTAGAACTCATAGTTGTAAATGGTGTGCCATGACATGGATTACCTTATTTAAAGATATGTTTTGATATGGAAACATATCTATGTGATACTTGCTTAATTTTATTTTGAATGTTAATATTCTATGTTTTATTATTATTGCTTAACTTTTATTAATACTTGTAGTAATTTAGGTTGTGGAAAATGTATTGGACCGTGTTTGGATTTTTTCTCTACATATATACATGCATGTTATGTATGCCATCCTTTGATATGGAGCCTTCTGGCCATGTGCCATGTCAACTTAAATAATTTGCGAGCATGTGCCAGTAGTGTGCAGCAACAAAATGATAACTTGCCATTTGACATCATATGATGCACTGGAAACAGAAAATGGATAAGAATATGTTGGCTATCTTGAAAGCAGGAATTAGAGTGTGCATGAATCTTTTGGGGTTAATAATACCATCTTGCAAATGCTGCAGGAGGATAGGGCTTCTGAGATTGGGTCAGAAGCCCTGGTTAGAGAATCTACTCTCTCAGTCCATGCCTGTTTTCTCATAAAAAACTTATCTCAGAGGGATGAACACATACGCGATATCTCTGTCAATTTGTTAACTCAACTCAGGGATAAATTTCCTCAGGTAAACTTGCAGCATGGATGGGGACTCTATTATTTTCTTTTTATTGCTCCACCTTCTAAAAGTACCTGTAAACGGAATGTGTTTCTTGCAGATTTTGTGGAATTCTTCCTGTTTGGATTCACTGCTACTCTCAATGCATAGTGATCCACCTTCTGCCGTAGTGAGTGATCCTGCTTATGTTGCTAATGTTCGCTCTTTATACCAAAAGATCGTTCGGGAGTGGATTGTCGTCTCACTTTCACATGCTCCATGCACCACTCAGGGTCTTCTTCAGGTTCACCTTTTTTTTTTTTAAACTTTTCTTGATTGGGTGCTGTTTTATTTTCCATCTCTTATGTTTACTTTGTTTGCATGGCATGCATATATGGACTTTCTTAGAGTCATAAAAGTCAACTTTCAGGGGTCTTGCTTCCGTCGTAACTGCAGCGCAATCTATCTCTGTGTTTTATCTTTAATAGCTTTGTTACATGCAAGTATTCAGTTGTAACTTTTCTCTCTGTTTTCCGGAATGGGGATTTTACACTGGTCAGCATTGAGGATTTGAAAACACTCTACAACATCATACTCTGCAGCAGGCTTTTTGACTGTCAATAACATTTGGCAATGTTTGTTGCACTGGTGAAAATAAACTTTGGGTTTCTCAAAACCCCAGATGTAATAATTGTGTAGTTATTGAAATTTTGAATCTATATGCATTTGTACACAATAGTTTTGTGGCAAATATAACCAAATATAATGATGGTATTCAGGAAAACCTTTGCAAGGCTAATACATCCCAGAGAACACAACCAACAGCTGATGTGGTTTCACTGTTGTCTGAGATAAGGATTGGTACTGGTAAAAATGAATGTTGGACTGGTACAAAAACTGCAAATATTCCTGCAGTCATGGCTGCTGCTGCTGCAGCTTCAGGCGGAAACTTGAAATTGACTGATGCATTCAACTTGGAGGTTCTTGGTACTGGCATGGTCAGTGCAACAGCAAAGTGTAACCATGCTGGCGAAATTGCTGGCATGAAAAGGTTATTTGAAACCATGGGTGACCTTACTCTTCCAAATGGTGGTCTGCAGCCTGAACCGGCGTCCTCTGCACAACCCAAACAACAATCTTTGAATGAGGTATTGATTGGAAGATTCATAAAGCTGCTTCAGAAGTTTGTAAACAGTGCTGAGAAAGGTGAAGAACTAGACAAGACATCTTTTCGTCAAACTTGTTCACAAGCCACTGCCTTGCTTCTTTCGAGTTTGGTAAACAATGATCCATTTTCTTCTTTCGAGTGTAATTAATCTCATTGAGCATTATTCAGAGTACTTAATATAATATTCTTCTCAGGAATCAGAGTCTAACACAAATATTGCGGGCTTTTCACAACTTCTACGCCTTCTTTGCTGGTGCCCAGCTTACATAGCCACTCCTGATGCTGTGGAGATTGGTGTGTACATCTGGACATGGTTGGTTTCTGCTGCTCCTAAGTTGGGATCTCTTATTCTTTCTGAGCTTGTTGATGCATGGTTATGGACAATTGACACCAAGCGAGGCCTTTTTGCATCTGACATAAGATACGCTGGACCTGCTTCAAAGTTGAGGCCCCACCTTGCCCATGGAGAGCCTGAGCCTGAGCCTGATAAAGACCCTGTTGAACAAATAATGGCTCATAGGTTATGGCTTGGATTCTTTATTGATCGTTTTGAAGTAAGTATCTCGTACAAGTTCATGTTTTGATGCATATTATTCTTTGGTTGATGAGCACCCAGATTTTGAACAGTTTCCTTATGTCATCAATCACAATTGTAAATGACTTTAATGTATTTTGAAAAATCATTTAGGTAGTTCGTCATGATAGTCTTGAAGAGCTTTTACTACTTGGTCGGATGTTACAAGGAACTACCAAGCTCCCCTGGAAATTCTCACGTCATCCAGCTGCTGCGGGGACTTTCTTCACACTTATGCTTTTTGGCCTGAAATTATGCTCCTGCCAAACACAGGGGAACCTTCAGAACTTCAGATCAGGCCTTCACTTGCTTGAAGAAAGGATATATAGGTATGGAATATAAGAAGAAAGTATTACTAGTTAAATTATTCTTCTGTTCACATGTATTACTGGTTGATAAATTATTCTGGGTCATGGGCATATCATGACTATAGCTCAGGGGATGCCAAAAGTAGAACTTGCTCACCCAAGCTGATGTGAGCAGTAGTTAAAGTATGCTTATTGACTTAACGTCCATGTGTTATTGAAAGAATATAAACTATGTGAATATTTTTATCTATGGATATATTAGGCTACTTCAGATTACATTTTTCATCAAGTTCCTTGGGGCTGTGCATCTATTTTGTGAACTCGGTTGATGTGTTCTTTTGCACTATGTTTCTCACATCTAACTTCTTAACAACTAAATTGGCAGAATTACTCTATTTGTACCATTTATCAACTAGGAATCTATATTCCATAGTATTACCCTGTATCCAAAAAATGAAGTGTGGTGAAACCCACAAGTTTCTATCAATTTATGATAATGTTCAAATTTTGTAATGATTGAGAACTCTAGGTGGACGAAATTGTTATCTTTAAGATGCGTTGGGAATCCCACATCAAATGAATGATAAAAGTTCTAATCTATAGACATGGATCAATCCACTCATTGCTAATTGGTTTTAAGTTGGAACCTCATATCTGTTCTTTATCAAGATGTGTTCTATTTATTGTTTAAAATAAATTGATGTTTTGGTTTGTCTGAAAACTATCATTTGCACTTTTGTTTTTGTGGAACAGGGCCGCCCTTGGGTGGTTTGCTCACCAACCCGAATGGTCTGATCTGAATAATAACAATTTTGCTCATAGTGAAGCTCAGTCTGTTTCACTACTTGTCCAACATCTCTTAAATGAGCGGGTGGAATCGCCTCAGCTTAATTTGAGAACAGATGGGATTGAAAATGACAGCTCTTCAAATGATGCGGTAAGATAATCATACGATAGGTTATGGAGTGTTTGAGCCTAAACTCCTAAAATTGTTCTATTTTTCATATATATATATATATATATATATATATATATGATTTGTGGTATGGGGCTGTCGTCAAAGCTTAGGAAATTCTTATGTTCTTTAGAAAGACCAATGTCATCCTGTCTGGGGTCGCATGGAGAACTATGCTTCCGGACGAGAGAAGAGGAGGCAGTTGTTGATGATGTTGTGTCAGCGTGAGGCTGACAGGCTCGAAGTTTGGGCGCAACCAGTGGGATCAAAGTAATTAATTATTTCAGTTGGTTTTGTTGTCTTCTAATCTATTGTGGCAATAATATTTGAATGTCTGTCTTTTTATCTAATGACGTGAACAGGGAAAGCTCTTCTCGCCTGAAAATTAGCTCCGATAAGTGGGTAGAATTTGCAAGGACATCATTTTCTGTTGATCCTCAAATTGCTTTGTCGTTGGCTGCAAGGTTTCCAACAAATACTGCTCTCAAGACTGAAATTACCCAACTAGTTCAAGTATGTTGTTGACATTCACCCAACTTACATATGTGTGTTCTATTGGTCTCACATTGTGAAAGTCTATTCACACCAGAAAAGCTGTAGTGTGTTGCTGCCAGTCTCATTGATTGTGATATATGTTCATAATATTGTTCTTAAAGCTTCTATTTTGAGTTGAAGTCTAATAATTAGATTATTGTTTTCTCAACTGCTTGAGCATGCTAGGATTTTTTTTTTTTTTGGGTGGAAGAGGTGCACTAGGATTTGTTCCAAAAGAAATTACACTGGGGATCTTGACATTAGGCAAATACTTATTGGTGTTTTGTCCCCCCCTGTTTTATCATTGTTATTATTATTATTTTTGCTTTACTTTCCAATCATTTTCAACTAATGTGGCCTTATGTGTTCTGTTATTAGTTGCATATTTTGGAGATTCGCAGCATTCCTGCAGCTTTACCTTATTTTGTCACTGCCCAAGCAGTGGATGAGAATTCAACACTTCTGCAGCAACTGCCACACTGGGCAGCTTGTTCAATTACACAAGCTTTGGGATTTCTTACTCCAGCATATAAAGGTCATCCCCGAGTCATGGCTTATGTTCTGAGGGTCTTGGAATCTTACCCACCTGAGAGAGTGACTTTTTTCATGCCTCAGTTGGTACAGGCACTAAGATACGACGATGATGTGAGTTATTGTCATCTTTTTCTTACATGATTGTGCTATCACTATTTATTTTTGACATATGTATAAATAGATGAATTGCTCAGTTGGTATTATGCTTTCTTCATGCTTCACTTGCAACTGCGTATTACATTTAGAAATTAGAAATGGCTTTAAGAAATCACAAAATGATCATTTTTGAACTAGGAAAAACAATTGGGAGCTTTGTAGAGGTGTAGCGTAACATAAGATTAAGGAAAATACGCATATTACTACAACCATTAGAGTAGAAAATTAATGAGAGAAAAAAAAAATATCTGAAAAAGAGTGGGCCTCGTGGTATTCCAACAATTGCCTGGAAGTATGTAGGTAAAATTGCTATCATGATTCACAAAATTATTGTGTAATTTTGAATTTGAGATACACCTAATTATTGTAGGAAAACTACATTGGTACATATGCAAGAGTAAATATCATAGAACAAATTGTGTCTCCCAATTTTCATTTATTGGTTCTCTATTGTGATAAAATATTTGTCTCTCAATCAGATATATTGGGAAAATGTAATTATGATGGCTGACCCACTGCTATAAAGGCTTAGATTACGATGATTTGCCATTAAATGAGTCACAAAGTGCAAAAAAGTTATTTTGTTTACATTTTGTAGAATTTTCAAGTTTAAGAGTTTGGCCTGTCTCTCACTATGTTATAAAAATTTGAACTGTCTTCCTGATGCATTTAATATTGAATGGAACTTTTGAACTAACTTTGGCAACTCCAACTTCCAGAAATTGGTTGAGGGGTATTTGCTCAGAGCTGCACAAAGGAGTGATATTTTTGCCCATATATTGATTTGGCATTTACAGGTGACGAAACTTAAATTGATTTGCAAGTAATTGATTGTCGCATTAATCAGCTTAGTATTGTGAGATTTGTCAAACTTGCTTATGTGGTTCTGCTTTGCAGGGTGAGAGTGTTCCTGAGCCAGAAAATGAAGCAGAAACTTGCACGGTATACGTGTTAAGATACAGTTGATTACTATACTTTTTTGAATACGTGTCTCCTTAATTGTACATTTTCCAGCTTCTTGCCAATCAATTCTGATTGGCTCATACTTGTTTTGTTTTACAAGAAGATTTATTTATGATGTTACCCTGGCTTCGCAAAGTTGTACTAGTATTGTTTGGAGAAATACTTTTAAGTCTATACAATCTAGTTGCATTCTTATGCACTGCATGCCGCTCTATCTTTTCTTTAGATTGCTGGAAATGAACGCCCCTGGGTATTCTTACTTTGAATTCTTTAATTTTCTTTTCACCATTTTAGATGATTAGAAACTCGTTCGATAGGAATTTCCTTCCTCTATCACTCACGCCGATATACTTTTGCCTAATTTGCTTCTCCACAAGCATCCCATACATTCCGCAGTATAGTTCTGTCTCTTTAAAAGGGACATTCACCTTTTATTAGCCACTGCTGTCTAATAGTGTACATTTCTACACATGTGTAACCTTGCTTTTTTAGATCATGGTGAATTCCTTCTATATTTTCTTGTAACTTGTTTTTTGTTTGTTTGTTTTTTGCTTTTTGTTTTTAGTTCGAGGTATGATGATCCTTTGTTCCTCTTTGGAGTATTGCTTACAAAACTTTCTGCTGGTTTTGTTTCATTTGAATTTTATTGCTCTATCACAGTGCTCAAAACATATCGTGTCATGCTTGCAATGGGTGTTTGTGTGCTTTGCAGGGTAATGCGTTTCAAGCACTGCTTCCAATTGTTAGACAACGAATTATTGACGGTTTCAGTCCTCAGGCACTTGATGTGTTTAATAGAGAATTTGATTTCTTTGATAAAGTTACATCTATATCTGGCGTCCTCTTCCCGATACCAAAGGATGAGAGGCGAGCTGGCATAAGAAGGTACTTAGTGAAGGATATTTCTTTGGAAACTGTTGATCATGCATTCAAAGACGTCTGTGATTTCTGATTGTCATTCAACTGTGAATACAAAATCTTACTTCTTATATTGGAATAGGGAGTTGGAGAAAATTCAGGTACCAGGAGACGACCTGTACCTACCTACTGATCCTGGTAAACTAGTCAGGGGTATTCAGGTTGATAGTGGAATTCCTTTACAATCAGCTGCAAAAGTCCCTATAATGATCACATTCAATGTTGCCGATAAGGATGGTGATCACAAAAATAT
>JAOANR010000005.1:60404111-60567002 GCA_030278955.1 Hygrophila difformis | reverse complement strand
AAAGTTATTGAGCTATTTTATTGGCTTTTGAAGCAGATAAAATGAACACATAGGGGACCATCAACAATTTAGCATAAAATTTCGTGTATTTCGTATATCTTAACAATTTCTTAAGTTTTGTAGATTAGCAAAAATAAAAATTAAAAAAGGGCCCAACAAGGGATCTGAACCTACATGGCCATTAGCTGATTAATTAAGAAATCTATTTGGGCCAAGAATCTAGTTGAAAATTATTGGATTAGCTTTTTAGTTTATTTGGGCTCAGAGCCCAAATGAAAATATGTTTACTACAGTAGTATTCAATTTAACGTAGAGGTCAGTGTCGCAACCATCCTACCGTCAACCGTGAGAATGGATTGCACGGGCCGTAGCTCGCACCACCGCGGCGGTGCAACTTCCTCTCCTCCGCTGTCATCAAACGGAAACAATTGCTCCGTCGCCACAATTTCCGAGAATTTCTCGATTGATTGCCGGAATTCTCTGCTACTCCCGTCAGAACACGACAAGGAAAAATTCTTCCCATTCTCAACGATTGTTCGCTCAGTATACCCACTGGACAGTTCTGGATGCTCCTAGGCCCCAATGGCTGCGGAAAATCTACCCTTCTGAAAGTATGCAGCTGAACTAGTGTAACTTATATCTATCCTGCTCCAACGCACCTTTGCGCATTTAATATGTCGAGTGAGGTTGCTATCTATTGAGCAGAATATTTTGTCGAATGTTTGTGGCCTTGTGGAATTGCATTCATTTTGCTCTAGTTTGAATCGATTTGATACAGCTCAAATTCTATATGTCTGCTCAATATATCCACTAATTTAATGGTTTTTGTTTCGTGGAATTGTGCAGATTTTGGGTGGTTTATTGAATCCAACTAGTGGACATTTGCAAGTGAATAAGCCGAGGAGTTTCGTGTTTCAGAATCCTGATCATCAGGTTGGTAACGAAGTGAATATTGAAGTGTGCACAATTGTTGATATGTGAAGTAGCTTTTTTTTTCTTTTTTCTTTTTTTTTTTCTTCAGATTTTAAAATTCACAAAGATTTCATGTGACTTGTTATGACTGGGTATTAAACTATTAATCTTGCTAACTTTGGTCCATTGCTGCAATCAAGTTTTTCATCTATCATTTCTTATCATGAACTTAGGTATGGGATTGCTGTGTCCTTATTACTTATTAGCAACAGGTAGGTGAGTAGGTGTTTTATGAAGTATTAGAACTCAGTACATTTTACCCTGCATTTTCTCATATTCTTCATTCATGGTATCTATTATCACCCAGAATTCATTGCAATACTGGTTAAAAAGCCAAGGAACATGTTTTTCCTGTATTTGCATTACAAGGGTTTGTGATTGCCATATGCCGAATGAGAGAGAATGTAGAGTAGAATAACAGAATTATGCAGATTGCATGGCTTTGGAATATTTGAGAAGTTTGAGATTGGACTTGTCCTAGTAACGGATTCAGTTCTTAATGATGAATTTAATTTCTAGTATATCTGCTTTCATAAATTCAAACCATGTTATTGCAATTGTAAAAGCTGGGTATGTAATGTGAGGTTAGAAGAAAGTCATTCAGTTACATTCTGTTATTAAATACTCCCTCCATCCTATTGACATGTCCCAAAACTTTTATTCACAGCATTTTAAAACAGATTATTAATTAATGGGGCGTTGATTAGGCAACCAATTCTTGATTAATTAATCAAATAAATCATAATGGATAAATTAACCTAAATTTCATGCAAAGTGAATGGCTCTTTGAAGTTGATACAATACTTTTATTGAGGTTACTGTTCTTGAGGTTTGCGTAGTTATGTATTCTTATTTGCAATCAATAAAAGAAAATTGTCTTTTAGGGTTGGTGATGTGACCATGTTTTTTAGGTGGTTATGCCCACTGTAGAGGCAGATGTGGCATTTGGCCTTGGTAAATCCAATATGACCAATGCGGAGATCATATCTAAAGTGGCTAAAGCTTTGGATGCTGTCGGCATGTATGACTATATGCAAGTAAGCCAAAACAGATGAATTACTTTACCTTTGGCATGGTTCAGGTTTAGTTCACACGTAACAACTGTTTGCACTCTTCTAGAGACCAGTTCAAACTCTGAGTGGTGGTCAGAAACAAAGGGTTGCCATTGCCGGGGCTCTAGCAGAAGCCTGCAAAGTATTGTTACTCGATGAACTCACATCATTCCTGGATGAAGATGACCAGGTATGGAGAATTTACCATCACCATTTATTTTTGTTGCTTCTAGAGTGAATAAATGCGAAAGGAAGAATTTCCCCTTGTTATAAGCTGAAAATTTTATCAATATTATAAATTGATAAACTCAATTGCGAGTTTGCATGCTTAAAGATGATTTTCCAAGCACTAGAGATTAACATTTAGTAGATATCTTTGTGTTTAGTATTCCTGAAATGATTCAATATACTTCTCATATTTACCGTTGTGTACATATTGTTTATTTTGGTACATAAACACAACACTTCCTTTCTTACAATTGGATGGACCGTTTATGGGTTATGGGCATTAAGAATATGCCAAGGATATCTTGGATGACTAGATGATACACAATTCTGTTGCCATTTTTCTCCTGCAAGTAGTTGAGCACCTCTTCGCGCACACACTCCTATTCTGTCATTGTCTTAGAGAAGTTTCCGACTTGAGATTCATCATATACTTCTATACAGAGTATTTGTTGCTTTATGCTAGGTCGGGGTTATAAGAGCAGTCAAAAGCTCCTTGGCCAGTTCCAATGGGACAACGGCATTATGGGTGACCCACCGTTTGGAAGAACTTGAGTATGCAGATGGCGCTGTCTACATGGAAGACGGGAGAGTAGTTTTACAAGGCGAAGCCTCTAGCATACTGAAATTTGTGGAGGCTCGGCAATCTTCTTACATTAAGCAAATTAATTCATGAATGATAAATAATAGTAACTCCATATTCTTTAAAAGAAATGGTTTCCCAAGAGTTCTTTTGCCCTACCTTCTACATTTTGTTGTGTCTATTTATTCATTATTAAATTTTATATTTTGATTATTTTCTACTGGCATAGTATGAAAATAGTATCTGACATGCTGATTCTTTTCCGTACTTTTACCAGTCAATAGTACTACTAATTTGTAAATTTGTTTTGCCAACTCTCTCTTTTTCAATAACAAAAAATCAAACTGGGATGAGGACTTGGCCCAAGTGGTTAAGTCTATTGACTTCCAACGGAAGGTTAGAGGTAGGCCTTCACTGGCTCCAAAAAAAAAAAACAAATCAAACAAAATTGATTCTGTCTCAAAACTTTCGGACACGCTGTCCAATTCTGATTAATTAATTATGTCTCAAAATTTTTGGACACGCTGTCCAATTTTGATTAATTGGATCGTTTCTTTGTGGATTAGGAAGCTTTTGTATAAAGTTATGTCGAGACGAATTATAGAATCGAATAGGAACGAAAATAAATATTCTAAATCTATGTTGAAACAATGAATCCAACAAGATCTCACTTGATTATATTTTTTTTTAGATAATTAGAACAAAAAGCTACATCAAACTTATATCATGAACAATGTAAAAGGTCAAAATGGAGACAATGAGGGATAAGGGGCCGGTGGGGATCGAACCTCCAACATTCCGTTGGAAGTTTAGGACTTAACCACTTGAGCTAAGTCCTCATCCCTTACTATAGGGTATTTGATATTGCCAAGGAAGGAAGGAAACAATATAGTAAGAGGAAACCAGTCCAATGGAATCAAGAATTCTCTGTATAATAAGAAAGTTATATATCATCAGAAATTTTAAAAAAAAAAAAAAAAATGGAGCCTAATGGTGCCTACCTTCCAAGTTCCAACTCAACTGAACATGAGAGGCATTTCCAATGTGGCGCTATTATATCTATCTTTGCCACAAAGCTGAGTAATCAAAGAATCAAGTGTGCAATATATAGCAGTGGCTTCAGAGTGTGATGTATCACCTGATATAAAAGTATGCAGAGTGGTACCAACATTCACCCAGCTACAACCTGCCAGTTTCTTTACCTCCTTCCCTCTCATTCTCCTCATTACTCGCCCCATTTCTTCCCACATCCCTCCATCTCCATATATTCTTGCTAATTGCACATATCTCGCCCCATTCTCCCCCTCAATTTCCATTAACTTCTTCTCTCCCATTCTTGCCAGCTCCAAATTCTTGTTCACCCTGCAGGCATTCAGAAATGAACTCAACATTATTGGATCCGGCTCCATTGGCATCTTCTCCATGAATGCCGCCGCCTTTTCCACCTGCTTCGACCTCCCGTACAAGTCCACCATACACGCGTAGTGGTCCATCTCAGGCGGGATAGCATAATCTCGTGTCATTGATGAGAAATACTCCTCTCCTTTCTCAACTAGCCCACAATGTCGACAGGCTGATAAAAGCGCAATGAAGGTTACAGCATCGGGCTGGAGGCCCTGCTCAATCATTTCATCGAAAAGATTGAAGGCTTCATTTTCATATCCGTGATGAGCACATCCCGCGATCATGATGTTGTAGATAACTGAGTCGCGGCTGCTGACATTTTGGAATACTCGCTTTGCATACAACAGGAAGCCACATTTGGAGTACATGTCTATCAAAGCGCTTATAGGTTTCTCATCCATTGGTAATCCCATTCTTATCATGTATGCGTGGATTTGCTTCCCCGGACTCACACTTGCTTGTGTGGCGCACGCGCAGAGCAAACTGATGAGGATCACAGCATCTACGACCATCTCTGTTGCTGCTGTGTACTCCCGGAAAACAGCAAATGCTTCCTCACACCTTTGCAGTTTCACGTAACCTGAAATGATCGCTGTCCACACGACAAAGTTTTTCACTGGCATCGAATTGAATAACGGTCTGGCATCCGACATGTTGCCTCTGGCTGCGTATCCTACTATCATTGAAGTAGTCGAAAATACATTATCCTTTCCTCCTTCCTCGTGCACCCTCTCAGCATACTTCATGTTGCCACATTTTGAATACACATCGACAATGGCACTGCTTATAAAGCGATTCAAACAAATCCCTTCTCTCAAAACCCGAGCATGAGCTTCCTTCCCTAGCTTCAGCCACTTCAAACTTCCACAAGCTGCCAACAAGCCAACAAATGTATGTTCGTTCCATCGGAAACCTTTGTCAATCATAAGCTTGCACAACTTCACTGCTTCCTCGTCGCACCCATTTTGGACATACCCTGAGATCATCGTGTTCCAAGACACGACATCATTCAATTCTGGTTCACTCGAAAACACTCCACTGGCCATGCCCATGTCAGCCTGCCGAACACAAGCAGCAATCAATGCATTCTTCACAACCGAATCACCGCCATATCCATTGACAACCCTACAGGCATCCTCAAAGCTCCCACACTTGGAATACATATCGATCAAAGAACTCAATGCAAATCCACTCAAATCATTTCCACTCTTGACCATGAATGGATGCACTTGCTTGCCATAATTCAAAACTCTTACCTTTGCCGCCAAATTAAGTATTGTGGTCAGCGTAAACTCATCGATCCGAACAGCAGCAGAAACATCAAACTGCATTTGAACAAATAGTTTAATAGCCTCGCATTCAAAGCCATCCAATCTTGCGTACCCTGATATAATTGAATTATACGTCACGGAATCTTTAACTGGAGAAGAATCAAAGAGCGCCTTCGCTTTACCTAAGTTCCCAGATTTGATGTAAGAGCTTATTATGGTGTTCCATGAAAAGACATTTCGATCAGGCATTTCGTCGAACAGTGTGTGGGCTTCATTAGTGAGGCCGTGCTTGGAGTACAAATCAATTAGCTGATTGGAGACAAAGATTGGCGGGATGAAACCCGATTTGAGAACGTGGGCATGGAATTTCAGCCCTTCTTTCAGCGCTCTCATCTATACCAACAAGATTTCAGAAGACCATCGGAACTTTCAAAGGTAAAATTTCGAAGGCTTTTGGTGTGGTGGCGTTCGGAGTTCAAACGGCCTTTTCTGATTTGTTGCTTGGGATAATTCTATATGAGACTAGACATAATAGGCATAGAGCACTTTAAAGCGATCGTTGTCTTTTTGGGCTTGAAGTTTGTTCATAATCATAATCTTGCTTTCTTATGCCTCGTGGCAGTTTATCAAGTTTGCAATGGAATTGGAATTCACATGATTGCAAATTTGCAATGAATATGTTCTCTCAGATACTTCGTCGTATTTGAAAATGTTGTTTACATTTGGTAATATTCTACGCACATACTTTCACTTAAAATTTTATCATAGTTATATAAGTTAAAATATAGTTAAGTTGAATTTTGTTAGATTCGTCTCGTCATATAGTTTTTAATTATCCAAGTTCTAAAATTTTTACTTGTACCAAACTTGAGTTATTAAAGGTTTAAAATATGCATTGGACTACGTGAAAAGTGGGTCCGTAATAAAAAAATTTACTTGTATAAAACTTGAGTTATTAATGATTTAAAATATGTATTGGAGTGTGTGAAAAATAAGTCGGTAATAAATTTTTGAAGATTCATTATTTTCTCTTACTTTCTCCACACACTGTTGTTTTGTAAGCATTGAGGATCATAAGATCAAGCTAGATTTGTTGTGTGTGGAGAAAAGTTTTTTAAAGATAGCTACGTTTGTGAATTTGACACTATTCACATAAACACTTTAACTTGAAGTTTTCTCATAGTTATACAAGTTAAAATATAGCCAAGTGAGATCTTGTTAGATTCGTTTCATCTTGTAGTTTTTAAATATCAAACTTTTAAAATTTTTACTTGTACTGAATTTTAGTTATTAATGATTTAAAATGTGCATTGGATTGCGTGCTGGGTGGGTCCGTAGCAAACAAAAAAAAAAAAAACAGAGGAAGTATAAATAAATGCTATATGCATTATATGAATATACTTGACTTGCTGTGTATGGAGTCGCATGCAAGTTTCAGGTGTCTATACAACACCTGAATAATCAACAGAAATGGTTCCCATTAATCAACATGAAACAGCACCAACATTGGGAAAGGGAACTGAAAAAAGGATACCAGCAGCCACCTATGGACAATTCTTCAGCACTGCACTTCCATTCATCAAAATAAAATAGATCGCCGTTCAACATGGTTTTTCTTATTCGTGATATATTACTATTACAGTTGCAGGGACTAATGTATAATAACAAGAAATTATCACTGAACTATAATAATTAATGAATCTCGGAGTGATGATGCCACCCAAAAGCATCCTTCTTCTGATCATCCAGCAGAATCATATCCTTCATCAAATCTTTCAAAACAATGTTGAGGCCTCCACACACCAGACCCATTAACCCACTCAGAACTAAACAAGGGGCCTAATCTGTTCTATATCCATGAAATGGCAATGGAAAGACGAGTGCGACGAGAATCTGGTCATATTCAAGATGCCAGTTCTCCACCATCCAAGATGAAGCAAAGCATATTCACTTCATCCAACTTACACAAACAAGAGTTGCGCATCACAACTTTGATCCACAGAAGACAACTTTTGCGTTGGAAAACACGGAAGCTGCATCATCTGCACCAAGAGAAGTTTATTTGAGCAATATATCCCATGCTTTGTCTAGGAGCTAGAGTGTTACAAGCTTAATTCTTATTTCAAGATTTTGTACACTTGAATTTGAAATGGTGAAATTTGCCCAAAATGGGCGGGATGTATCAAACAAAAAAAAAAAAAACAACAACATTAACCCAAAAAAAATCAAATGACGCTACCTGTGATTTTGCTTAATTCATACTTTGCAGGGACATTGAGCTCTGTTTCGACAGCCCCTTTTGCTGCTGCTATGCCAACTGCAACGCTCTGCATTATATCTAAACCTGCTGAGTAAGAAGCTATCATGGCGCCAACCAGGCAATCTCCCGCACCAGTTAGCCTCACGACTGAGGCAGACAGTGCAGGAAAATGTATAGCAATGTAAGAGCTTCCATTGGACTTTTGAGCCCCTAAGATACTCTTTGGAGGGCAACATTGGTTTATGGCATCATGGAGCTTTCTGGAATAAGAAGAAGGTCTGTGTTTTGTAAAATCATAGGTCCTCTCTCCATGTATTGCATCGAAGCACAAGAATACACCGTGTGGCCCGAGGGTGACAACTACCACATGAATACCGCTATCTAGCAAAACCCATATGGCAGGCATTAGTATTTTAAATAATGATCCTACCGATATATTAACGCTGCCATTATCTCTTTGGATTGGTGAGAATGCATCTACAGTAGACAGTGCATTTGCCATTGCTACAAGCTCATCTTCATTGGGTGAGGTGAACGTCACCTGGGGAAAAAACAAAAGGTTGAAATTAGAGAGTAGAGAATTTCATAAATAAAAAAAAAGTCAAACAATGCCCTCAATGATCTAGACGTAAGAACAATTAATTGTACTCTAGGGGCTACGAAAATTAGGTTGTACATTAAGGCAGTCTCACAATTTCTTAACAAAATGGAAGCATGCTTTGTCAGCGTTTATCACAGGAATAGCCTTTAGTTTAAGGTGTGTGTAAGACTCACATATCTCGCAATAGAAGCAATTCTTTTGGACTTTGTAACTGATACAGGCTCAAACCATACAGGAGTTTGACATTCCACTGCCACTGAAGTATAATATCCAGACAAAGTATTAGGCAAAACAAATACTACTATACAGCAAGAAACTGTTGTTTGGCATGGTAAATCAACATATATATATATATATATATATATATATAATATACACATAATACACATACATATATAGACACACACGCATATCAAAATTAGCTATATATGAACTACATATGAACCAAGTTTAAATAAAAGGAATCCCAACAATGAATAAAAACAAGGGAATAAAACAGCAGACCACTGAAGTTCAGTAACAAAATACTATCTTATACATAGATTCAGCTAACATTTTCCTCTTCTTTTCTTTTTTTTTTTTCCTTTTTTTTTTTCTTTTTTTTTTCTCTCACCGCTTCCGAGCTTTTGTATGTTTTCCACCTTCACTTGTCAGTTGAGGTAATCCTGCTGTGGCCTTTCCAGCAGTGGCATACATGCATCCAAGACTTTGTTTTAATAAACTAGAGACAAATAATAATATCTGTTGTGCTAAGACTAATTGAACAATAACCATTTCATTTTTGCAAGAGCCTGAACCACAGATGAGGGTATCTATTACAAACTTAGAGAAAGCACTGTACACCTAGCCATTCTAAATCATAAAATGAATGGTTGCTACTAAGAATTAAGCATTTAAGAGGAAGAAGGAAACGTAGTAAGTCCACAATCAAAGTTCAATCTACTTTCACAAGTATGCTCCTTCATTTCAGTCTAGGCTCCATGTGTTTTAAAATATTCAAATGCAGCAAGATAAACATGTTCTTTTACATAAATTTATAAGAGAGGAGAAATATTCAACCATTACCACACTTTTTAATCATTTCAACAACCTGAACACCCACAAAGAAATTGGAAGAGCTAGAGGAATAAAAAGCAAAAAGGTAAACTAAACCGTACTTTGACAAGAAGCAAGGAGAGAAGGAGGGCTTAAATTTGCATCAAGCATCAATATGGGAGCCGACCATATTTTAAACTTGAATTTTCCAATCCACTGTGGGGTAAGGAACTTTTCCTGTTCATGTGCCAACCCATAGAAAATCAGTAATTATTTTTTATCAGATCATGCAACATATATGATAATGGTTACTTCAAGCAAAAACTCACTACTGCTTCCACACTAGCGACACCAGCAGCTAACTCTCCTTTACCATCAAACACATTGCAAACAACACCAGTCTCAATATCTCGGTTTCTTTGAATGCCTAACCATACATTCAAAAGATAACAGCTAAGTTCTTACTTATAGCATATTGCACCGAAATCAACCATAATGCAAGATTATAGGCCATGTTAAATGTAATCACTTGCAAAATAAAGTCAAAGCCATATATGTTCTTAGTTCTCTCTCTCTCTCTCTCTCTCTGTGTGTTGGTGTCCTTTGTTTCTTTCTTTCGTTCTTTCTTCTTCTTCTTTTTTTTTTTTTGAAAATTTGAGATAATCGGCATTTTATCCCATTGTTCTTAGTCAAAGCCATATTTGTTTTGAGAAATTGCTTCTCTTACACTTTATTATATCCTCATTCCTTCATTCTTCCTCCAATCTGCTAGTGTTTGTAGCACTTACTTACCACATGGATGAGAACTACCAATATTTCAGAGCATAAGGATTTAGATCTCATGACGCTCTGTGATCATCAAGGAAACCCATGTATGCTAGAAAAAATTTTACCTTCTACAGATAATCCAGCAGATTTCCAAGATTCCATCAGCAAGCTTCCTATTTAAAAGACAGGTCTGAATCCATTAGCGTGTGCCTTTGGGTAAAGGCCAGCAAAGTTTGCTGTGGACAATCAGATGTAAAGTTCTACAAATAAAAATCAGATATCAACAAATAACAGTTGCATAAAATTTTGTTTACTAATAATAACTCATCCGATCTATCGTTCCGTAAAAATAGCAAATAGCAACTAAGAGGTGTTACATGACGTGACTTCTGCATATTGGTTAAGGAACACATCGTACATGAATACTTTATTCGGAAATTGCATGCACAATTCACAATTGTTAGTGTCAAATCTTGACAAAGGATGATGAAGACCTTAAGGAACTTCCAGGACAAAAATTCACCAGTCACATAAATAGCATCGAATAACTAAAAACCCAACCATCTATTTTCCTTGAACCATTTCCGTGGAAAAACTACAACACAAACTGGAAGTCATTTTTAATTTTACATGGATATAATATCATTAGACAGAATCCAGACCTGCCAGATCAAATCCAATTACACTTATCATGAAAGGCTTTGCCCACAGCTTTGATATGCATTCAGCAACATTTCTTCCAACACCACCTAATGTATAGACAACCTGAACAACCAACCACGTCCCAATTAAATAAGTTACCCCAGCGTTAAAGTGTCCGAAACATCGTTAGAATTTTCACTTCATTTCCTTCATCAAAAATCCAAATCTGTTTATAAGCAAACAATGAATCATCCGGTTTCAACCATAGCAAGACAGGCCCTCGAACTAAACAAATTTTCATGGTAAATTAAACTAAAAACAATATTTTTAACCACTCTTCCTGTTATACAATATTAAGACATAAAAAT
Organism: Hygrophila difformis; assembly: GCA_030278955.1. Classification (NCBI taxonomy): domain Eukaryota; kingdom Viridiplantae; phylum Streptophyta; class Magnoliopsida; order Lamiales; family Acanthaceae; genus Hygrophila; species Hygrophila difformis. The sequence continues at coordinate 60,555,821 of JAOANR010000005.1, read as the reverse complement.
GACTATAATGCCAAACAATAGATTACTGTGTATCTCATTCAAGATTAAACTCCATAGCACACACACACCACTTCTGTAGCAATACTGAGGCGCTATAGGCATTATACCTTTCCAGGTGTTGTGGTTCTGGGATTGGCGCTCACAGAAGCTGTGGCATTTATATCGAGGATCATCCCACCTACTACCACAACCGCTGCTTCATCATTTGAAACTTGGCCTGAATTTCGCATTGCCTGCTCAGACACAAAGCACGACTACCGTAATTAAGCGACAAATCACATAAAACCATTTGCTCATTGTCGAACGGAGTAGGTAATTTGTAACAAACCATCTGGAAATTGACTGAAATCTACTTCTAAACCAATTTCAGTTTTCCTTCCGCAACTGTGGTAAACTAATTTCAGTTTCGCCTATACCCAACATAGATTCTAGATTCTAGAACGAGGATTCACAAATCACAACGGAGATAGTACATTTCGTCAGCCTAGAGTAGATTCGTAAACTCATTAGATCCATTATAGTATATTGGTTTGGTCCATCAAGTTGGGCTTTAACCCATTATTCTTATTTTATTTATGGCCCAAAAGGCTTTTTATGCATGGTTTGTTTTCAAGTTTGACCTTGGGCCAACTCGTCCCGCGCCTGCCAAAGACTCCACCTTTGATGCCCTTCACTGCGCTCTCGACCTCTTCATCTGGTTTGCTCTCTCCTCCTTCCTTCCACACTAAATATTTGTTGGAATATTTGTCTTGCTTTTCTTGAGGAATCTTCGGCTCGATTCTTGGATTTTAATTGGGTTAAAAATGAATATGATAGTTGGTTCTGACACGGATTAGAATCTGGAATGTGGTCAGCCTGGTCCAGCATAATGAAATGGTTGTGTATTTCAATTTGTATTGCATCTCTATACCATTACATTGTTTCTTATGATATGTTTTAGAACATATTTTATGAAGTTTGTTTTTTGTTTATTGAGAAACTCGTCTGATTAAGGATGAGAGCTGAACTCGGTACATGGATGGATTGCGCCTGTTATATATTGTTTGTCGGTTTAGGCATCTCATTGGTAGTAACTTTGTAAGGATTTTCGCTTTCATTAATACTATAATTCCAATGATTTTTATTGTGGTTTCAAGTTCCCTGTGTGCCATCAAGCATTTTCTTTGAACTTTGTTTGCTTTTGGAAAAGCCCTCGACAAAAAAGGGTTTGGTCCAAAAGAATATCGATCTTCCCAATGTTCTTGAATCATTCAGAATTTTTCATCAGTATGGTATGTATGCTTTACTGGGTACGGGATTGGTGCTCCTAATTTTTTCTTTTTTTTTTTATTTCCTTGTGGATTGTATTATCATGAAGATCAGCAATTTTATTTGGATTCAATTTGATTTATTACATCCTTTGAGGTTCACTAGGGCTAAATTCTTAGTCAGAATCTTCCATGTACTATTGGCTTTTTAAGTCCTTTATACTCCTAATAAATATCCGATGAACTGTGGAAGTATTTTCATTTTAGTGCCTGGTAACTGGTAAGTGTAGGTTTCAATGTATTGTCTATTTCTCCACTGAAGGTTATAGATGCAGTTTGTCTATGTAGAGAAAGTTGTGCATTGCCTCGCTTTCTGTTTTCCTCTTGTTTGTTTGGTATTCTTAATACCTAATTGTGCCTAATTTGTAAATTCAACTGCAATGTTCTAGGTGTTCCTTCACACAATTACTGTTGGTAGTTGAGCCATGACTCATGCTTCTCTATCTAGATTCACCAGGATTCATAAATTAGCAGTGCCTATTTTTAATAAGAGGAATTTTGAAAGAATATTTATGAGATACTTTTCAACTTGTGCTTCGCCACTTGCAACCGACTCAGCATTGCCTCTGAAGTATTCTGCCGTTTCTTGTATGTTGGATGACCAGTTGAGTGCATGTTCTTCTCCCCAACGTTCTGCCGAATGGTTTGCCGTTCGCCAGGACAAGTTGACAACCAGTACCTTCAGCACTGCCCTTGGATTTTGGAAAGGAGACCGTAGATATAAGTTGTGGCATGAAAAAGTGTATACTACAGATCAACAAGCAGTTGATAGATCCAGGAAGAGTGCCCTGGAATGGGGCGTTCTTAACGAAGGTACAGCTATAGAGCGGTACAAAACCATCACTGGCCACCCTGTGGGTTCATTAGGTTTTGCTATTCACTCAGATGAAAAATACCATTGGATTGGAGCTTCACCAGATGGGCTACTGGAATCCGTTTCTGGAGGTGGAGTTCTGGAAGTAAAATGCCCTTTCAATAAAGGAAAACCAGAAACAATGTTGCCATGGTCGAAAATGCCACATTATTACATGCCTCAGGTGCAAGGCCAACTGGAAGTAATGAACAGAGATTGGGCAGATTTATACTGCTGGACACCAAACGGGAGCACTATATTCCGCATCAATAGAGATCGCAAATACTGGGAATTGATGTGTGGGGTTTTACGGGAGTTTTGGTGGGAAAACGTTGTTCCAGCAAGGGAAGCCCTTCTTCAGGGAAAGGAGGAGGAAGAAGTGAACTCATTCAAGCCAGCATTGAAACACGAACTAACGAGACTTATTATTCTCAGAAGCCAAATATTAGTAGAGGAAACAAAGCTGGTATGCAGGGAGACTTCTGGCCATGCAGAATTTTATCCCTGAAGAGCAGGGAAGAATCAATCCCTTTTCAAAACATGGTAACCTGGTGTTTTTGTCATTAAATGTGTTTCAACATTTCTCTACTTTGACAAAAAAAAACTTGATTTCAACAGTATACATATGAAAGAAATTTACGGCAAATCATTTCATAATAACGATGCCATTTTAACATTTTACATTTGCTTTTCCTTTACGGCAAAATAAGTGTGACTGGAATTTTTCAGTTTCATTTCTGCTTGAACAAATTGTTTCTAACTGCTGTACAAATCGTCCTCTAACTCAGGGCCTCTGCACCGCTATTTTTGGTGGAATGGGATTTTCTTCACTTTGAATTGCTGGCTATTTGGGTGGGATGAATTTTGTTGCTGACATTGGGATGCATGAAGTTGAGTTTTTCTCTGATTCTGCTCAAGCTGTTGGGTTGATTCAATCTCCTCCTGATACTTTTCTCGATACAAACTTTTGTCTTTGCCATATGTTAAGAAATGAAATCAAGTTGCGGATTTCTTGGCTAAGGAAGGAGCTAAAGGGCCTACGCCATCATCACTCGATGGGAATCTATTGCCTCAACTTTTGCTCAACAACTCTTGACGAAACCTTTAGCCTCGTGGTTAAGTTTGTTTTCTCTAGTTGTGATTGTTAAGGCAGAAAACTGTTTTGAGAGAATTATACTCGTTTAACATCACCCATACCATGTGATTATCATATAGTATATAATTTTTATTATACTTACCGGATTTTTCTTACCATATGTAATGTCGTAAATTGTAATAGTTACAGAGGATGTAATACTGTGTCATCAAACGTTTCCCGGCATAATTAAAATTCGGGTTAAACTGCTTGATTTTTTCCCCCAAAACCTTACAGTTAATGTGTCAATTACCATAAGTGAAAATTGGGGGTGAATTCCCTTGCAAATATACGAATCTGTGACCGCCACGGAAGTTATTTTTGGGGGAGGGGACAACCATACTGTTTCCTCAGAATCAAGATGGAATATTGGAAGTTTATGTTTTCTCTTGTGGTCAATGTCTAGCACATGTAATTCCAGTGACAATTAAATTAACAAAATCTCGAAATTCATTACCGCAAAATTCCTAGAGGATTAATCAAATATAAAAGTTCAGGAATGTACTATTGAATGAGGAGAGAGGAACATCTTCTCAGTAACTATTTTGCTTGGCAGGTCTCACCCTTCTCTTTCCATCAGTTAACTCCTTATCTTTGCAATTTTCACATTTGCAGCTACTTTGTATACAGATACACCATTGAGAAAATGAAGAAACCCGCCATCTGCATTCATATTCATATTCAATTTCAGTTTGTTTTTTTTTAAAGAAAATTGCGCAAAATGAGAAATGAATATAACTGATAGTAATGAATGCTAAATGGACAATATATATATAGATATATCATCAATTTTTATTTTATTTTATTTTTTTTTCCTGAAAGCCTAAGCAAATGAAAGCAAATGGACAAGTGCTGAAAACTATTTTGAAGAGTGACGAGAGCTAAAAAATTTGACTTTGAAACGTACCATTGAAAATGATGCTCCATAGTAGGGAAAAGCAGCAGGAATAAATCTCTCATACTCATTATGTCTGAAGGGACGAACAGGAATCTGCAAAATCACAAACATTTTATATGTGCCAATCAACAGGATTGGTTAGCGAGTTCATAGTTCATGCGTGCATTATAGGTGTACAGTGAGATGGAATGTAGCATAAAAATGGGTGTGTTGATTTCTAAAGATTAAAGACAAGTGTTCACAGTTTAGCATTCTGAACAGGCAAAAGAACTTATCATGTGAAGCATTTTTTAAGGAAAATTTGAGGGATAAAAACGTATTCACTGCCTAGGTGTGCCTAGAATGAAAAAATGTTCAAACAGAAACTAGTTGGGTCTTGGGTTCTGATTTTCAGAAGCAATGAAAAGCCAACATCTTACCATATAATTCCATCTTTTTCTTCTAGAAATACATAATTTCACAAATTTCCTGCTGTTTTGAAACTGCTACCAGCAAATAGTTTTGTTTCATTGCATATCATATATCAGTATAACTGCCAACCAATTTCCAATTAATACAAAGTCAAAACAATAGTAGGCCATTCGATAAGTGTCCAAAGCTAAATTTGGGCGAATAGTTGATTGAGATTAGAGAAAGGCAGAATCATAGAAAAATCTCCAACAGAACCCATGGGCAATTATCACAATGATGGACAATCATGAATTATCAAGATGATATAGATACGATAAATACCTGCTTGGATAGGCTCAAGCTTGCGTATCCCAATCTCTGGTACTCAATCTTGAATTGGAAAACACCATAGACATCAGGAACCTTGAAAGATGAATAGTAAAGGCCCTGTAGGAAAAAAAATATATATATATATATATATATATATATATACACTATAAAATTAAGTAAACAGAGACATACATGTTGAGACTTGAAAAGGGTTCAATATTGTGAGAAAGTAATGGGCTCTAATAAAAATTAAAACATCACCTTTCCATCAGTTGACATGGCTTTCAACACATATGGGCTCATCATGTAAAACTGAACTTGCAGATCATCAGCCACGTATGGGTCCCAACTTGAGCCGGACCATTCATATACTTCAACAGAATAGTGCTTCAATCAAAGTAATTGTTAGTTAAAAGTTAAATCAAACATTATTTTCAGTTAACTAAATTCCAACCTTCTCATCATACATTAAACATTATAGGAACATATAATTACCAGGTCATCTTTGATCCTGTACATTGAGGGTTCATTTGCTTCACCAACTTTATGATGCTTTACATTAACAGCCTGAACACAAAATATCCAATCAAAAGTTAAGACACTGCATTCAAAGTAAGGAAAGGATATCAAGGAGTTCAAGGAGTTGATGTTGCATTGATGAAAGAAATACCATGGTCCAAACTCCAAACGAAAGAGCATTGGACAAAAAAGAAAACAGAAGAATCAGTGGTCATTGCCACAGAAAGAAAAGGCTTCAAGGAAAAAAGTAAACCTTCAGGTGTCCCCTTTCATGGAAAACCCACTTGCTAAGTTCGGTCAAAAATTGCTCGTTCCCACTCTTTTCATGCCTATTCATCAAAAAATGTACTCATTATTTGAATTGTTGAGAGAACAGTTATTAAATGAAAATGAATTCTTGACAACAGACAACAATCTTGAAAAGTTGAAATGTTATTAATATGAAATAAGATAGTTTCTCTTAAAAAAAATAAGATAAAATGATAGCCACACTAAATACAATCCTGATTCCTGAGGACAACAGAAATATTAAATACTTAAACTAAAGTTAGCACTCACTTGATTGAGCTTCCGGCTTTCTGTACTCCAGATTGGAAAAACCTGAGGTAAAAAAAATAAAAAATAATAATAATACTTAGAATTGCACTTTTTCATCAAAAGTAACAGAAGGGGGAACGGTGGATTAACTAACCGGTTGCTGAACATGCTCAGTGAACCAGCTATCAGAACTCGAGCATTGTTTCTTGCCTGATGAAACAAAACATTATAATAAATAAACAGTTTCCGTATAAACGAAAAGCGCAATCACCTTGATATGCGGCTTTCGAACAATTTATGAAAAGGAGAAATCATAATCACCTTTTTATTGTCCAAAGATGGAATTGTTCCTCTTATGTTATTTTATACTTCCTCCGTTTTGAATTTGTTGCTACATTGCAAAAAGTGGTACTATTCATTGGACATTTTGGATTTCAATTTTTATTATAGTTATACAAGTTAAAATATAGTCAAGTGGGATCTTGTTAGATTCGTTTCATCATATAGTTTTTAAATATCTAACTTTTAGAATTTTTATTTGTACCGAATTTGAGTTATAAATGGTTTAAAATGTGCATTGGATAATGCGCACTGTGGGTCCGTAGCAAAAATTTAAAAACGGAGGAAGTACAAGATTAGAATTATGCTAACATTTGAGAGCAGACTATCAAATATCAATTCCTTATTTCGATTGAACCAATCACAAAACACCCTACGGAATAGGAAGAATTCTTTTTTTCTTTTAGAGATGTTAAGATGTGGATATGAACAACTTCAAAGCAAGGAATTCGTTAAATGATATTGAAGTGCAATTGCACTGCACCTAAAAAAAAACCTGATGTGTTGATATTTGAAAAAATATCATTTGTTGGGAGAGTGTCAAACCAAACTAAAAAGAATTCTACAAGATGAAAAGTTGGATGAAGTTCAGCATTCAGGCAAGAAACTAGAGATGCATTATCAGGAGCATTCAATCTAGTTTGGTAAAAAATTGTCTACCTGTACGACTGAAACTAGGGATATTGCCGATCCAGTCAAACTGGGAGGATTCGATAACTTTGAATTTGGATCAGCAGAATATGCAGCTGGAGAAGCTGAGAGAACTTTTAAAGCCTGAAATGTAACAATATTTTGAGCTTACAATTTTTAGAATCATAATGCAACTACTATACTTAAAAAATTGGGGACTTACAAAGCTGTTTGTGGGATTTATTGAATGGCCAATTCCCTTAAAAAGCACAGGAGCCTGCAGTGTATAACATTACAAAACAGAAATATCAAATTACTGAAAGTATTGCAGCATGTCCATTAACAACTTTATAATATCTATATTTATCCCTATCTATATGGACAGCGAACCCATCACAGCAGATAATAAAAAAGATGTACACTGCTTTTCTCACCCAAAATATTTCCATCAAGGCCAAGAAAAGAACACAACAGGATGCAAGATCAATTTCAGCAAAGAAATTGGCAGATAATGATCTAGTATATTTGATGGAAATGTTACTAGATATAGCTATGAAATGCCAGCGAAAGTGATTGCATAAGGTGACCCTAATATGCAAAGGAACAACAACAAGAAGCATAATTACCTCTATCTTTTTGCTGCCCAAAATAACCTCAGATTGAATGAAATCATCTCCGGTAATCAATGTATGATCCCCTTCTGTCTCTGAAATTGCATAGCTCGTGTGATCAATTACCAGAGCTGCTGGATCCTAATTGTCCCCACTCAAATATTAACAAATTTTACAAAATAAAAATACATACAATATCTAAAGTACAACCTAATTTGGATTCAATAGATAACGGGCGAAGTAAGGATCAAAAACCCAGAATGGCTTATAGAATTCTACCTCATCAAAGTCAACTCCGCATTCAACAGCTATCTCCCGAATCACTTCCGAAGCAGATGCATCAGCAGCAAGAATCAAATCATGGCCAGAATCAACAAACTCCAGTAATGACGCAGCGTTAATAGACCCACCAAACCCTAAATTGGCATAAACAAATATACACACACATTAACAATGGCCGCAAAACCCCCAACTGCACACAGAAGCAAAAATGCAAGACAACCAAATCTTCAAAACAATACGCAAACAGGAATTTCCACTTCCACATAAACATATAAAAACATATCCCCAACCCAATTGTACACTCCATCCACTTACGATCAACTGTCGGGGCGAAGAGAATAACAGCGGCGTACAAATACTGTCCATATCTCTGCAACGCAAGTTTGGGATCACCGGCGAGCTTAAAATCCAGTTCAAATCCTCGAGTTTCAAGCGACTGGAAGAAGATCGAATGCGACGACTTAATCGCGAAATCGTCAATCAGAACTAAAACGCGTCGATCCGTGGGGTTATCTTCGGAGAACGATGCGCATAAATTCGCAAACAATGCGAAGCAAATCAACAGCACGAGACCTAGATTGCTCGACATGGCGTCCGATCTTCCGGGTGGGGATTTCAGCAGCACTGCGGCCGGCGTCGCAGGCACTGAGAGCAACTGCAGGGTATCGATACAGACGGTACTGCAGTTTGTTCTGACTACTTGAAGTCGTAAGCTTTCAAAACGCGATTATTATGATTACCGGATGGGAAATGGAAATGTTGGAACCGGATGGAATTTGAGGAAAAGACACCGAAGAGAGGAATGCCTCTGCAGCGTCAGATTTTGCGCCCATGAATACGTGTCAAGCTTAGATTGGTTGTGGCATGGTAGATTATGATGACGTGGACCGGTGACGAAAGAAAACGATTTTCCGCGTTTTTAACTTTTTCCTTCATCGACTGAAAATGGAAAATTATGAAATTTGTGTGACAGGCTTCTAAGTTCTAACAGCGGATCCACACTGCAATCTTGTGCGTAAGCTATATATTTTATGACATGATTGTAATTAAAGAAACAATCTTTTTATAGGAAGCTGTTAGTGTCCATCTTGCTGCACATGTAGCCACCATGTATGTGATGTGGGAGTTATGTTGTGTGATGTATGAAATTTATATTTTGTGTGTTGAGAGACATGTGTTGTGTGATGTCAAAAATGTGATGTTCAGAGATGTATTTTGTGATGCGAGATGTCTTTTTTGTGACGTCTGCACCTAAAGGCTCTTGAAAGGATCGTAGCGTAACCAGATTGCTTTTTATACATATAATTACTTCCTCCATTTTTAAATGATAGCTACATTAGTGAATTTGATACCATTCACACAATCACTTTTACTTAAGTTTTATCATAGTTATACAAGTTAAAATATAGTCAACTAAGATCTTGTTAAATTCGTCTCGTCTTGTAGTTTTAAATACCGAATTTTTAGAATTTTTACTTATATCGAACTTGAGTTATTAATGATTTAAAATGTGCATTGAACTGCGTGCTGGGTGGGTCCGTAGCAAATAAAAAAACAGAGGGAGTATTAATTACATAGAAGTATTACATATTCCATGAATCAACGGTGCCCTAAATGATAGTTAGATTTCATTCCAATACTGAATCAAACATCCCTTATTGCCTGCTGGATTCCCAGTCACAAAAATAAATAAATAGTTATTGATATTGAAAATCAACCAATCCCTTAATAATTTCAACAAACACAACCCCTGGACACAAAAATTGAATTTCTCCTCTCCAAACGGCCAAACCCGTTCGGACCGAATTAAAAAGATAATTATGCCCCAGCATAATCAATATTGTGCTTGATTTGCTTCTCCCGAAAAATAAAAATTATGCTTTCTTCCCAACAAATAATTTACAGTTTGTAAAACCAACAATGAATCTGCAGTATGACACCTTCAAAGGTTTATAAAACTCATCAGCCAAACCATTCACAGAAACACCACCACAAGAATACAATCCAAAACAAACACTGTCCCATTTCCCCAATGACTCTTCCTAACCTTCTTTTGAAGACATACTTGAGGATCTCTTTAGCTCCCATGGGGGCAGGCACCCCTTATAGTGGGAGTGTAGGAACAGTGATGATATAGAAACCTCCTCTTTGCGCCACAGAGAAATCGATGAGAAGAATCTCAGCGGCTTCATCAGACAGCTCTTCTTGCTCCTGGGATTTCGACGCTCCACGCTGCAGCAGCCTATGGTAGTCCTCTTGAGAGCCTTTGGAAGTATACATTTGCAGAATGAACCTGTATGTATCGAGTCCGTGTAGACGATCAGCTTTTAAAGTATAGAAGTCCTGATGAGACTAGATGATGCATAGGAAGGAGGTAGAGAGGTACCTATTTTTGCTAGGCGATTAACCCATTTTGGTATCCGGTTGCCTGTCAACCGGTAACATAAGTCTGCAGAGAAATGGTTGCAGTTCTTGGCAATCAAGTGGTATGTGTCGCCACAGAAGTTTTTCGAGTGTTGCTCAATGAATTCTCTGACTTGGTCCTGGTTCAACCGAGTTGTCCCTATGAAAATTGATTTACGGAATTTAAATCCAGGGCATTGGCGCGGTTCAACTTCAAAGACACCAGTGGTGGGATAGTCGTGAGCTCCGAATGCATATTCTGTTCCGTGCACTGCAAAGAGAAGGTTTCCCACAAATTTAGAGGATGGAATAATCGGAAATTATGAGACAACAAACCTGAATTCTCAGAGTCACAGTGTCAAAATCATACACAAAAATTCAAGATTCTCAAATGACAGACAACACATCTGATTTCCATCGGAGTAATCTTGAATTTAAATTAAATCACAAAATGTTAATCAAAAGCCTCATACATTTTTCCAACATACACGCTTTGCCTTCCAGTTATGTAAATGATCTATCATCAACAACAAAAATAGGTTCATCTTCTTATACTATTGTTTTTTTCTGCCAGGGAAAATATAAATACAACATCCAAACATGAGTACATGACAGGGCAAAGAAACTCATCACATTGAAAACCCATCATAATTAATGTGGTATACGTAAACATGCTGAAGCAAAGGATATACCATAATTTACAGCATCATAATCGTTTCAAAAGGGAAAAGAGAAAAAAGAAAATGAAAGAAAGAGCATCAACATACCTTCCACACCGGAGTGAAATACACCAACACCGGCCCAAAAGAAATAGCCATTAATCGAAGTTAAGTCGTAAACATTGAGATAAACCGGGGTTTCATCAGGGCCAAAGCTTGCAGACCTAACTTTATGGAATAAACAAAACCGTGGCGCTGTTTTGCCTGGTGCTTGAAGATGCACGATGGATCGCCATCGTTTTTTCAATTTAAATTTCATGTTTGCCTGTGAAATTAGGCTATAGGGACGGTTTAATAGCCACTTCCTACCTGTGCCAGATTTCAAAATGTAAAAAGACATTAAATGCTGAACTGCTAAAACATAAATACATATAACAAAATCGGAATGGATATATATGCTAAAAAGCGAAATTATCTTTACGTATTTTTAAAAAAATGCAGTAATTGAAAATTACTCGTTTTCTAATCATATTCTTCTATAGGTAAACATATGCACTTTCATTTATTTCCATCTTAACTCACAAAATGATATAGCAAAGAAGGGGAATTGTACTCAATTAAGCGTGTATCTTCTTAAGGGCATCAAAGCAACACATTTTTTATAATGCAAAATAAAGAAAAACCAAACCCTGTCCTTCAAAAATGCACAACTAGATCATTTTCTTTTACAACGGGCACCCTAGTGGGAAATGTGAAGGGGAAAGGGATCCTGAGCCCCAAACCACACCATATCAATCTTCCGCGAACAATTACACATTATTTAAAATAAAATATTTTTACGATTTTTCAGATTTTCAAGCTTGATCCAAGCCACTGGGGTGTCTGGTGTCTATCTATAAAATCCAGGCAGGTTCTTACAACAGCAGGGTAAATCTTATAAATTAGCCTGAGGCAAATGCATAATAAATTTTGAAATCAAAACATTCAAATTAAACCTTAATATCTAACTTAGTTAAACCTTCTACCATGATTGTCTTTCTTCTACTCAAAACGGATTAGAAACTGATAGATTCTTTCATATATGAACTGACTGTCCATGAGAGAACATTGAGAAGGTACACAAGGGCAATGAACAACAAAAAGTTACAGCTAATTAAACCTACCTTCATACAAGGCATTTCCATCACCAAACTCCAATATATGATAACAATTCAAAATTTAAATTTAGTACAGATCAGAAACAATTTCAAAACAAAAAAGATGAAAAAATGATGGTGGCAGAAAAATAACATCTTTAGGGGGGGATTACGGCACAATTCCAGTATACTAATACTGTAATACAAGCCAAATTCTTTGAGACATAAATATGAGCAAAATCCAAATTAAATGAACACTATTTGTTATCACAAACCCATACAATTCCAGCTAGTAATTGAATTGTGAACAAATTTTGCAGCAATTCCAACACATGCAGCAATAAAGGGCAACAAAGGGAAAATGGATCTAAAAACCAAAAAAAAAAACAAAATCTTCAGAAAGAAAAGAAAAACAGGAAATCAAACAAAACAACCACAATAAACGCAAGAAAAATGAAATGGGAACACTATTAGGTAGAAAATCAGTCACCAAATCCACGAAAAGGCAAAGCAAAAGAAACCCAAAATTCAAAACCAAAACACAATACCGACTTCTCATTCTTCTCACCACATGGAATCAGTAGCTACTGATCAATCAAAGAAAGAAGAACCCACTCCCTTCTCCCTAAACCCAATGGTGAAAACGTCACGGTGTCAGGGCACCTGAAACTGGGGGAAGCAGCAGGGGCACGCGCATTGAATTTGGTACTATTATCGAGCGAGTTTGTGCAGCAAAAGAGGGGAAAAGGGAACAAACAATCAGAGTGCAGAGCTGTCCCTTTTTTGGGCATTCAAAGAATACTTTTGTCCTTTGAAAGGGGAAAAGGCAAAAGAAAAGCACGGAAAAGGTTAAGGAAAACTGGAAAGGGAAAGTTTTTTACTGTAATTTCAATTTGACTGAGAATTGTGAAATGTGGATTCTGGTCCTATATGGTCATATATTCCATTTTTCAAATTTTGAAGATGGAATAAATTATCGAAATTCGAAGGGCTGTCAGCCTATGACAAAGAAGAGTATCACACTACTGCGCAACTAATTGTTTCTGCTAATCATAGTTGTGAGCTGGACTTGTGTTTTAGCAGAGAGTGAAACAAATCATTGTCCAGATCAAAAGGCTTTATTTAAAATTGGATTAGTATATTAGAGTTCTAACCCATTTGTGTACATCAATTTTAAAATTTAAGAGAAAATGTTTTGTATCCAAACTGCATTGAACCTAAGACTAATATTTCACGTCTACTATTGATTTTGCCTGAATATATTATTATATCTTGAATTGCTGAAACATTAATAAATAAATAAATATATTTTTTTCTTAAACAAGCTAGACGGGTAGAAGGCCTAAAAGGCTCAATGGAATGTTGTTTAAAAATTGTCCACCTGCAATCATTCTTTAATTGAAACTTAATGTTCCTTAATCCTTACATAAGTCATCCAAGTCCCCACTCTTGTAAGAAGCTACAAGTATGAACGAAAAAACTCAGACATTAGTCCTTGTCTGATGGAAGAATTTGGATCAGCAAAACAAAACTTCAACTTCAAATTCAACCAAAAACATAATCCTACATCAGATCCCTACATTTCCATAGCCCTCAACATACACATCAAGGCCTTTTGGGCATTGGATTGGCATCGGGGAATGAATCCAATGCATTTGCCTTCCCATACACATAGTAATCCATAACACCTCTCATCCTCTCAACCTTATCCAGGTGATAGTTCATGTGAACCACCACCGGCAAAATTTTCTTCACATTCGAATTTTTTCTAACCGTCTTGAACAGAACCTTACTATTCATAAACAAATGGTAGTCCATCGTTCTTTTCGAAATATGAAGCCCTTCGTATCCGGGATGGGATGGCGTAAAAAGTTCCTCATTGAACGCCTGCTGATCCCAAACTTTTTCCCGCGCCAATCTACTAGCCACACGGTCCAAAAGCTCTATGGCAGCGACCGTTGGCCTAATGTAAAAGAAACCCGAGTTGTAAACCCATATCCTCATTGTATGGGCAAACCTCGACCACCCCATGCTCGGATCATCAAAAACATCATTGTACCCATACGCTGCCGGCTTACTATGCCCATCCGTCATGGCCTCAATGTCCGCGTCTCTGTGAAGATACTCAAACGGATTTTGCACGTAGACTATGTCAATATCCGATAGGAGAACGCTGTATCCCAATTGCAAGAAGTCCCTCAAGACACGGAACTTTAAGCCCGAAACATCATGGTTGGTTCCAGTTTGAGCAATGGTGTCAAAGTCGCTCCCAAGGCTATCATTGTCGCGCCTTTTGTACACGGGGACATTCATGTTTAGGCAGTAGTTTAGCATCTCGTCATCCAGGGCGTATATTAAGTAGTTACCAATGCCGAGTCTATGGACATTCTCTAGCCATAGAAGGAGCGAGTCTTTAACGTACGCGTTCGAATTTGCTAGCACGACTATGAGTTCGCGGTGGTTGTTCCCCAGTATGTTCTTGAGCAGTTGGGCTAGTTCTGGATTCGCGGACTCATCGGGTGTGACCGTGGGATTGGTCTGCGACGACGATGACCCCTCCCGGATGTGTCTGTCGTCCTGCCATTGTTTTGCTTGTCGAAGCTGGAATTTAAGATCCCAGATTTGTTGTTTTAGCTGTGAACTGTCCTCCCGAGCTGCGGAAATCAATGACCTTAGGTGGTTGAGGTATTCTGGTGATGACTGGCGGCATGTAGTTGTGGTAGTAACCTGGGACAAATACATGGTTCTTCATGAACAAAATTAAATTGCTGGACATCTGGGGCATTAGTACATAGGGCAACATCATCAGAAGTAACACAAAAACCAGTATATTAAAACCTTAGACTTGACCATTGTAGCATCCAACCATCTGTTTGGATGAATTTAAACATAACATTATTCATTAATCAAATTAAAACTATATACTACTATACATGCTCAAATCCCCATATCATTCAACTTGTAATATTTCATTTAGCATGATGTTTTTTATATCTGGCATATACTTAAAATACCATATAATTAGACCCTTCTTTCTACCGAAAAACACCATATAATTTGTGCCCCAAGAGGTGGGATACTATACCTTACGGAATAGAACAGACATGTTTGGAAGATTAATTCCTACAGAAAATATAGTGTACAATTAAAATGAAATACTCCTATATGTATCAATAAACTCATACCTTGGTAGCCGTTTTTTTGATGGTAGGCGCCGAAGAATATGTAAATCGGTAAGGATTTAAAACGACGAAAATCAATCCCAAAAAAACTCCGACCAAGATTGCAACGGCGACTCTTTGCCGGAGCAGTGGTCGGCCGCTGCCTTCTCTATTTATCAGACGAGACATTTTTACCTATTTTGACGAAACAAATCTTCGTCTATTTTTCTCAACAACAGATAAATTTGATGGAAAATTTTACCAAGACATGAACTCCTCAAACGCCAACTATATATATAATAAAATTGAGCAAAATATGGGTGGATTTTGCATGTCAAAACATGATAATACCGAATATATTACAATAATCTTTAGTTCTTTTACAATTTGTATTACAAGGCGTTATTTTATGGTAAATGTCATATTTTATGTAAATGTACCTTTTTATTTACAACGCGTAACTAGAAATTAATTAACATGCCATATGTACACATATTTTGGTGAAAGAAAAAGTTTCCTAATTAGATTGTTTAAATTGCTAAAACATAATTAATAAGGCTGATTCGTAGTTTAAAGGTAATCATTAATTAGGCCGCATCATATGATTGAATTATTTTGCAACTGATAGCCGTGAATATAATATATTTTAGGATTTTTGTGATGTTATGTGATATAATTTGAATTTTTTTTTTATTATTTGTCATCTTAGTTATATAATAGAAGTAGTCTATAATATTGAATATTATATGAACTCGATGTAGGTACCGCGGTATAGCTAAAACTCTATAATATAATTGCCCAAATTAAAACCAGCATGATGATGCATAAACTCTATAGCTTAGCTTGTTGAAAATTAATAAAGCATGATTAAATTCATATTAAAAATAGCTAGTTGCAAAGCAACGATAGCCTCAAAATAGACATTAATAATCCATCCATATAAATCTAGCCATATAGTATATATAGGAGATATATAGATAGTTAATTAGGACATTGATCCAATGAACACAAAAAGAGAGAAAAATAGAAATGACCAAAATGACACGTAGGACATAATATAAAAAGGCTAGGTGATTATTGCAAGTTAATAACCGTGTGCGTGAGCAGCTAATCAATCAGGTATGTATCTTCCCCATCTCCAGGCCGCGCCGCCTCTTCTCATCCAAAACCCTAGCCGTCTTCTTCCATCCCCAAAACGTCCCGAACATCTCCTCTATCTCCTCCAACGACCTCCCCTGCGTCTCCGGCGCCAGCAGGTAGAAATACACCAACGCCACCGCCATCATCCCCGCGTACAAGTAGAACGCCCCGCCTACTGTTATCCCCCGGGATAGAGACAGGAACGTCATTGATATCACCCCGCTCGTCACTCGGTTCACCCCCACTCCAAGCGCACACCCCTGCGACCGGAGCCGCAGCGGAAACACCTCCGAACAGTATACCCACGTTACAGGCCCGATCCCTATCGAGAACATCGCTACGAAACACAGAACTCCGGCTATCGAAAGCGCGATCGCCCAGGTTAGCTTTTCATCCGAGTGCCCCACCACGGTGAGCCCCGTCCCCAGGCAGATTAGGGAAACCAGCATTCCGGAAATGCTGGAGAGCAGCAGCGCCCGCCGCCCGACTCTGTCCACGAGGAATGTCGCCACGAGGATGGAGATCGTTTTGACGAACCCCACGCCGACTGTGGCGAGGAGCAAGTCGTTTTTCTTCTGGATTCCAGCCTTTTTGAAGATGACCGGGCTGTAGAGAACGACGGTATCGATGCCGCTGAATTGCTGGAAGAAGTGGATCCCGATGGCGACCATTAGGATGTGGCGGACGGGGACGGTGGGGAAGGCGAGCTCGCGCCACACGCCTTCGCCGTGGTGCTGTTTGGAGACCGGCACGATCTCGTCATCGCAGTCGTCGGGTATCCCGGCGGTTAATTTTATGTCGGCGAGGCGCTCCCTGGCTTCCTCCGCGGAATTGGAGGTTTTTTCAAGGACTCGCTTGGCTTCGCCGAGGCGTCCTTGAAGGACTAACCACCGCGGAGATTCCGGCATGACGAGGACGCCGAGGGCAATTCCAGCTGCAGGAATTGCGCCGATCCCGAGCATGATTCGCCAGCCGATGTGATCTGGAAGCTTCGCCAGGAAGAAATTTGATACGTACCCCAATAGGATTCCTGCATAACCATAAAATGTGGAGTACTTTACATCTTAGTTCTTTATTTCTAAAATTAATTTATTGGAAATTACTAGAGAATATATTAATATCAAACACCGACCAACATTGATGAACACCTCCGGCAAGGAACTGAGGAAGCCACGGGACGCGGTGGGCGCGACCTCCGACGTGTAAACCGGTGCGATCATGAATCCGTATCCAACGCCGACACCAGCGACGAATCGGCCGACCATGAGAAACGCGTAGTTGGTGGCGCAGCCCATGAGAATCCCTCCCATACAAAATATAACTCCAGATAACACTATGGTGAACCGACGGCCAAGCCAATCGGAGGTCCGGCCGGCGAGGGCGGAGCCGACCAGCGAGTACAAATTCAAAATTCCCATTATAACCTCCTTCTGTGTGGAGGTCAGGTGGAATTGTTCCTCGATGAAAATGATAGCCCCACTCATCACTCCAATATCTGGAATAATGAAATAACCAAATCGTCGTACGTGCCTGTATATATGTATTTCGTATACTAAATTTTGGAAAAACATGATTATATACGTAAAGTATATGCGTGTATCATATCATATTCATACCATAGCCAAGTACGATTGTAGTCATGCAAGCCAAGAGAGAACAGGCGATGACATACAAGTTACGTTTCGATTTTTCCAGCGGTATCGGAGAATCCGACGGGACTTGGGTGGGGGACTTGTTCTTTTCCGGCGACATATCTGCGGCGGAGGCGGTGGTGCGGCTACTAACAAATGTAAATATAGTGGGAGTATGTCGTCTTTTTAATTTGTTGAAGGTATATGGTACGCAAGGATTGATATGAGAGGTGTTGGGTGTTTGGCTGTTTGCTATAAGTATTCGAGTGTGTGACAGGGCTATTGGATAATTTTTACCAATTTTTGGTAATAATTTCTGCAATTAAATCGCATTAAAGGTTTATAACTAAAATTGCATTATCCTCTTACTTTTAATTACCGCAATATAAAATTGAAATTAGGGCATAAGGTTTGGGTAATGCTATACTGTTTAATTCGGATAAAGTTTTTGTTAAAGATGATGATATCTCAATTAACGGCTTCTTACTGAATTTGAAATTATTCTTAATTAATACGGAGTAATATTTTAATCTTCATATACTGTATATTGTTTTAAATAATGGGCATAGATTGTCTCTCTCCCTTTTGGCACTCGTTACATACAGTGATACAAAAAATCATACAAGTTTCATGCATAATCATCATATTACATGTACATTGATTATTAAACAAATTTATAAAGCAAAATCAACCAAATGGCGAGATGATATGACATAAAACAACTATACAACTACAGTAATATTGAATTGAACCAATAAACTACTAATCCTATATTAGCTCAAGTGTAAATCACCTCAAATGGGCCCACACGAGTATGCATGTTTTATGGAAAAGGGAAAAGGGCCAGAGTTCGACAAACAAAGTCCAAGCACAGACAGTTATGTATTGACCTAGCCCAATAGATATTCCTCAGCCCAATAATAATAACAAGGGGTATGATGCATTGGTATTTGGTGCACAATTTTTATGGAAGAAATTGCAAACAATATCATGGGAGTATATGATTGGATTAATAACTAGCTTGAAAAAGCAAACATGACACACAAAGTTCATACTACAACATTACCACGTACACGCTCACTTTTAGAAGACACAAAAGGGAACCCGTGTTATTTACATAAACACCCCTAATCCTCCTGCTCACCACCGCCCTTCTTTCCCATCATTTCCAACTGCAACCGCTTCTTCTCATTCATCGCCCTCAACGTCGTCCTCCACCGGAAAAACGTCCCGAACAGCGTCTCCATCTCCTCCAGCGTCTTCCCCCTCGTCTCCGGCAGCAGCAGGTAGAAATACCCCCACGCCACTGCTGCTATCCCCGCGTACAGAAAGAACGTCCCCCCGATCGTCATCCCGTGGTTCAGCGATAAAAACGTCATCGATACCACCCCGCTCGTCACGCGGTTCACCGCCACGCCCATGCTGCACCCCTGCGCCCTGAGCCGGAGCGGGAATATCTCCGAGCTGTACACCCACGTGATCGGCCCCATCCCGATCGAGAACAACGCCACGTAGGCGAGGACGGAGGTTATGCACAGCGCGATCGCCCACCCGATCCGATGATCGGAGTGCGTCACCACGGTCAGCCCGATTCCGAGCGTGATTAGGGATACGATCATCCCGGCCACGCTGGAGAGCAGCAGCGGCCGCCGCCCAATTTTGTCGAGGAAGAAAGTGGCGACTAGAATGAAGCTCGTCTTCACGAATCCGACGGCCATCGTCGCCAGAAGCGTGTCGGTCTTTTTTGTGATCCCGGCCTTTTTGAAGATCTCCGGGCTGTATAAAACGACGGAGTCGATGCCGCTGGCCTGCTGGAAGAAGTGGATCCCGACGGCGCATAGCAGGATGTGGCGGACGGGGAGGGTGGGGTGGAGTATGAGCTCCCGCCACACGCCTTCGCCGTGGTGCTGCTTGGTGACGGCGATGACGTCGTCGTTGCAATCCTCGGGGACACCGGCGGCATCCTTTATTTCGGCGAGGCGGAGCTTGGCTTCCTCCGGTGAATCGGAGGTTCTTTCCAGGACTCTTCTGGCCTCTCCGAGGCGACCTTGCATCACCAACCACCGTGGAGATTCCGGCATAGCAAGGACGGCGACGGCGATGAAAACGGAAGGGACCGCGCCGATTCCGAGCATGAATCGCCAGCCCAGGTGTTCTGGAAGCTTCGAGAAGCCATAGTTGGATACGTAGCCAAGGAGTATGCCTGTATACGTAAATTACATAATACATATAGTAGTTATTATAAATGTAAATTAAAATGCTCGAGGAGCCATTAGCATCTTTACGTTGTTTTAAATTTTAAATATATATAGACAATAAAATTGGATATAAACAGAAACAAACCTGGACTAAAGAAATTGGAATTTTTTGAAATCTGGGGACCAATTATATTTTTAAGTTACCATTACTATTTTGCATGTGGAATTCGATTATTTTTAGATGGGGGAACTATAATCAATGAGTATCTCGCTACAAAACAAATGAAATCGCATAAAATCTCATTTTCAAATCTGAAGGAAAAATTTTCAGGAAAAATATCAGTCTCCTAGTTATTTTAGATGAATACCAGGGTATTCTCATGCCATCTTGGACCCAATACTAATTCCTCGAGGATCTGCAAGGGCAATTAAGGATGCATACACAAAACTCGAACCCGAGACCCTGTTTAAGCGACTAGAGCCCCGATCCACTCAAATATCAGTCTCCTACTTATTGAGTGTACCTTCCCTAACTTCTTTCCGAATTAGTAAAGTTTAATTATAGGGAAAAGTTCTAATAAAAATATTGGCGAGTATTTGTATTACTATATGTTTATTTCCAAGTCTATTTGGGCATAAACTAATATGTTTATTTCCAAAGTCTATTTGGGCAAAATGTTTAGGAGAAATATTTTAAAAAATGTTTCGACAAAAAACAACCAAATACTGTGAGTGAATATATTTTCCCTAACTATATACAGCTAAGCTTATGGTACTCTTTTTTTTTATATACTCCCTCCGTTTGAAAATAATTGTAACATTTACATAGTTGTTACTATTCATTGAGTAACTTTGATTCAAATTTTTACCATAGTTATACAATATAAAACATAGTCAAGTGTGATCTTATTAGATTCGTCTAATCGCGTAGTTTTATAATATCAAATTTTTATAATTTTTACTTTTACAAATTTTGAGATATTAAGCATTAAAAATGTGTATTGGATAACGTGAAACACATGAATATTATAATTTTAAAAAAACGGAGGAATTATATATTTTTGGTAGCAATAATTCAAAGAATTTAAAAAAAAAAATGTAACATTATCATTTGAAAATTGCTCATGGCCAACCAATCAATAACGTTACTTCCTTGTCTCGCATTTAAAAAGCATGCGCAAGGACCAGAATACCCTTAAGGCACACACACCACAGAAAGATAGGAAGACTAACCAAAATTGATGAACACTTCCGGGAAGGAAGAGAGGAAGCCGCGGGACGACGCCGGCGCCACCTCCGCCGTATACACCGGCGCAATCATCAAGGCGTATCCGACGCCGATGCCGGCAACAAACCTGCCAACCATGAGGAAGCCGTAGTTGGTGGCAAAGCCCATGAGAAGCGCGCCGGCGAAGAAGATCGCGCCAGCGAACACTATGGTATACCGGCGGCCTATCCAGTCAGAGGTCCGGCCGGCGGCAGCCGATCCGATCAGTGAGTACAAATTCAGAATTCCCATTATAACCTCCTTTTGTGTGGAGTTCAAGTGAAATTGATCCTCGATAAAAATTATAGCACCACTCATCACGCCTATATCTGTGATTAATTAACAACGCAACATATCAGATCGATTATTAGAAACTCGAAATGATGAACATAATATGAAGGTCATAAATTATAAATGAGTTAATTATATATAGCAAAATAAGTAACATACCATAGCCGAGTAAGATAGAAGTCATGGAAGCCAAGAACGAACAAGCAATAGCATAAATGTTACGTTTAGGTTTTTTGGGTGAGCTGAGTTCGGGTACGGGTACGGGTACGGGTGGATGGGGCGGGCCGGAGGCTGGAGCGGCGCTATTCGTCTCCTCCGGCGACATCCCGGCGGCGGAGCAGGTGATTCAATAAGGACTAATGAGTTAATTGTGGCTATAGCCTGGATGTGTGTATATTCGTTGGAGAATATGTAGTAGTGAGGCTGTAGTAGGAGAATGTGCAGTGTGTGAATATATATATATATAGAGAGAGAGAGAGAGTGACAAGGCAATCAAAGCAGAAAGGTCAAAGGTACCGTCACAAAAATTATAGAGGAGTTTTTTTTTTTAAATTGTAAAATACAGTTAAATAATTGTGAAGTTGGACACGAATTATGGAGTGTGGGGACAGAACATAACTGGTTCTTAACATATAATAGTAATATTTCTCAAAATTAAATTAAATCGGTAGCTGCGTCTTGCCAAACAAATTGATTCCTTAATCAGGTTTTATTTGGTGGTGAAGACATAGGTGATGGGACCTTTTTTCTTTAAAAATTTTCGTGTACAATTGATTAACATTTCAATACAGCAGTATATAAGATTATATCTGAAAGCCCCTAACGTGTGTGTTACAATTATTTACTAGTAGTACTATGATTTTGGGGAGCGAGAACAGGTTGTCCTTTTGTACAGCATCTGCGCCATTGAGTTGGCTGGCTGTGCCTGTGAATGGAAATAAAAATGGTTGTCTTCTGAATGAAATTTGACTCCATCAAGTGTACACAGTGATTGTCTACTGATGCATTCATAATCATTTACTACTATTTTCCACTGTTTTTATAAGACAAAACGATAGCCCAAAATTTAAGAAACATCAAATCAATGGTGTGAAATTGAGTAACAACACTCCAACCCCTTCACATGGTTGCCATAAAAATCAACCTTCATGTCGGCTGCCTTTGATAAGAAAACGCTAGCGATTAGCATTTAACTTTTAAAATACATACTAAAAATAGTCTAAAATCATATTTATAGTAAATAGTAATTACAGTAACCGTCAAATTTTAATCACTAATCTCTAAACTCGGAACGCTTCTCTCCCCCAACTTTTAACTTTCCAAACTCCAGACTCTAAACTCTAATTTAAAATTGCATTACCAAATACCATTATTCAAATTTAATACTATTTATTACCATTAATTTCAAACTCCAGACTCTAATCTCTAAACTCAAGACGCTAAACTCTAATTATTTTCCAAATATACCCGTCATTTTTTAATTAAAAAGAAAATAAAAATTAGGTTGGTGGTCTAAAAATGAGATCGACCAAAACTAAATTCCAACCACATGGTCTCTATCCACTCCACCAATTAAAATTTGACACTTATACTCTTCGGTTAAGAAATTAGATTGGTTTTCCTTAATTAAAATTAATATATCTTCTATTTAATATAATTGAATGAAATATAGATTATATCAAAATTTTATTTTTTAATTCTCTATAAATAGACATCAATCTTTAGATATTTTAACCCATTTTATCAAAATTTCCTTATTTTTCTTTATATATAACAAATATTTATATTTTGTCAATTTATTACTAAAATTTAGATTTCCAGAAAATATCAATAAATTTTATAATTATTTTAATGTATTTATTGTCTTTTAGAAATAAAAGAATTATTATGATAAAGAATTATAATAAAATGGTTGGATGGTTAGGTGATTATTGATAAAGTATGTTAAATTGAAGTGGTTGAGTTGGGATGGATTTTGATGAGTTGGATAAGAGATAAAATAATAAAATAATGAGATGGTTGGAGTGGTCATGGATAATGGTAGTCTAAGGGTGGGCCAATTTCTTTGAACTTTTCCTCATAAAAAATATAAAGATGTGTGGCTATAAAAAATTGAATATATATTTATATTGACCCGTTTTGAATATAACTATTACAATTTACCGACTATATTCAAATTATTAAACTATACATTTAGATGATTGAGAGTAGCCATTTTCAATAATGTTAAAATATCACACAAAATACCAATAACAGTTGACTTAATTGAATTGGGGTTTTGGTCGTTTAATCAAAGTTTTGGATCCGATTTTTGTGTATGCAAAATTTTTTTTTAGAAGAAACATCTTTTATTACTCATGTAAATCCTCAATAGATTAATTTTGGTTCGATGGGACCTCAAAATAATTGAAATTAATTGTTTGTCACAATTTGACAGTATATTTAAGTTAAAATATATCCTACTCTAGTATTTGTGTGCAATCTATATCTATATCTATATATCTATATAAAAACAATATAGTCAAGTTTCCCCCCACTTCCCCACCCCCTTTTTTCAACAATCACATTTAATTCATCCAACAATGTTTAATCCAAAAATTTTAATATTCTATATTGAAATCTCCATAAATATTTATTAATATCCAATATTAATTGATATACATTTAATATAATTATTTTATCAATATTCATTAATATATGTACAAATAATATCTAAGATTTGAAACATAAAATTCACTCGGAAAAGGACCACATATATATAATATTATATTATATATTCATATCTATAAATATATTTTTAGAAGATCACGTCAAATTTGATTCCATCCCTCCAACATTTGCATATATATCTACACCAAACCTCCTCATATTTCTCTATAAATATTCCATTCATTTATCTAATATCATGGTTGTCTTGAAATTTTCATCAACTCACATTTTATTTCTTCATTCTTTGTTTATATCTTCTCAATATTGATTTTATATTAAACAATGTCTTTTGTTTCTTCTTCTCATGTATTACAATATTTTCCACGCCAATGTTTTCCTAATATTTCTTTTGTTGCAGGTTAATTTTTCTTAGATTGCAATATATTTTTCGTCTTGCTATTCATGTAAGATTTTTTTTACTCGAACGTGAATATTAGTGGGTTTTTTTTGTTTTTTCTTACATACTGTTAAATATATGTTTCTAATGCTTTTCCAATGACTTTTACAGGATTACATATTGTAATTCAAGACTGCAATGAAGTCATACTCTACAAATTATTTTTTTGATTCTCCTTTGTATACTACTCAAATTTTTTGTATATCATAAATCTATTTTATGTTGATTTTGCTATTGTTTGTTATTTTGTCTTTATTCGAAATTTGAAAGAAAAAAAAAAACTGAAGAGAATAAATTTGGAGATGTTTCCACTTTATTTTTTATTTATGTATTTTTTCCCTTTTGTTAATAGATTATTCCCATTTTGACATCTTTCCTTTTGGATACATTTTTTATTTTTTACATATTTATTTATTTATGTAAGTTCACTATAAAGTAGAAAACAATCATTATTTAATTGTATTCGGAAAAAATAGGGAATAATCTAATAAATTGGATAGGGAATTATTTAAATTAGATGTTTATTTTTTTCCCAACTTTTTATTTAGCATAGTGATTTGTTATTATTTTAGAAGATCTCAATCTAATTTTGAATAGTTGATATATATATATATAAGGTAGATATCGATCCTATATTTTTAAAGAAATTATTAATTAATATAAAAGGTATAATAACACTACATAAATTAAAAAGATTTACTATGATATATAACATCTTTTAACTTCGTCTAATTGAATAAATATAGTACTATATATTTGTATAATAAATACTTATAATTAGGGGTGAAAGGGGTACGGTAAATATTAGACCGGTCCGATGCCGTATCCGATTATATTCGAATGCGAATCTGTATCCGACTATCTAGCCAGATATTTCAATATTCACATCCGAATTTGAATCTGTAATTTAATATATGCATTCGTATTCGTATCCGAAAATATCTGACCGTATCGACATTATCCAGATTTTAGATCTGGATATCCGAATATTTTAACATATTATTATTTACTAATTAGAAATTGTTGATAATTATAACAAAATATAAAATTATTCGATAATTTTTTATATCAAATTTTAAAAAAAGATTAAAAATTATCCGATAATCTGTATCCAATTGAATCTGTATCCGACATATATTTGTATCTGGCATATCTATATTCGATCCGAATCCGATAAAAAAATGTTGGACAATATATATTCGTATCCAATACTATCCGATCATATCCGTACCGTTTTCATCCCTACATATAATATAATACTCCCTTCATTTCAAAATAAGTGTAAGATAAGAAAATGACACGAGATTCAATGCAATGAACAAAAGTGCTTTAGTTGAAGTGTTATACCTTTAAAAGCATTCTATATATGGTAATATAACATTTATTATGCCGCACCCAAAAAAAAGTGTAATACTTAAAAAGAAACGGAGAAAGTATAATATAATATAATATGATAATTATATATTCATTAGATTTGCATTAGTCGGTCCATATTTATGTGAACAATGTTCTAAGATTATTAACATTATTTTTTGGAAAGCTGACGCCAAATAACAAGTTGAAAAGAAAATAAAGAGAAAAAAACAGCAACAAAAAGAGGTGTCGAAAAAAGCAGAAAGGAAAAAATGAGCTAACACTTAGGCTTTTGGGAACCATACGCCGGAAGAATCCGCCGCTAACACCCTGTGCGTGAAGTATGGGGGAATGTCCAAGTAGTGTAGAATTTTTCTAAAGTTGCACCATATTTTGCTAGACAATCCGCGACCATTTTACCCTCGCAAAGTACATGATGAACTGAACATCGTCAAAGACGTCTCGCCAAGTGCGGGAGGCATGCCATTGGTCAAGTAGTCCAGTAGCATTATTAGTGTAATATATAATAATAAATTAACATATAAAATATAAATGGAGTTAAAATTATATCTAGGAAATTACAAATTTAAAAATGTAAAATCAAATTGATTATGGGCTAAATCAATAAAACAATAATATTAGGAAAATAACTTAATTGACAAAGTTGCTAAACTACTTTGTCACATTTTTTCTCAATAATGTGGTCAGAAAATTAGCATGAACTAAATTTTTTTGAAGATGTCATTGAAGGTCTGGAAATGGTAGTGGGAGCTCATGCCATACAATTATAAAGGGAACAAACGGAAGGGATAAGGGGCCGGATGGGGATTCGAACCCCCAACCTATAGATTGAGAGTTGGGGAGCTACCACTTGATTAAGTCTCCAACCCCGCATGAACCAAATTTTATGTAATACGTACAATATTTGAATTTTTAAAATCTTATGTTATTTTAAAAAAATATATATAAATTTTACTTACCGCGCATTGCGCGGGCGGGTATGATAGTAATTTATTAATTCAATAACGTTTTTCAAGGACAATGTTAAAGTAAGTTTTGGAGGTTTTCAATGAGTCAACTGCTGACTTATATGTGACCATTAATCCATTATTAGACATTAGTCATCATAAATAAATTAATTCCGAGAAAAATAACAAAATTGGAGTAATAAAAAATAAATAAATAAACAAAAAGAAGAAGAAGATTTCGATATCAATATGAAAAAACAAGCAAGTTTTTAATTAATTTTGATTTATAGCTTCGGCGAGTCGTTGGTCAAAAACGACGTCGGAGGGCCTGATAAGGCCCATTCGTGGACCCCACATCGCTTTTACTCATAAGTCAATACTTCCAAGTTCCAAGTTTTTCTCCTTTTTGTCACTTTGCAATCATTATAGGAATAATTGGGAGATTGGTCATGGCTGTAGGTGGACTCTATTTTATTTTAATTTTGATGGTGATGATAATACAGTGTAAATCAAGAACGGAGGAGTTTTCGTCTGGACATCCTTTTTTTGGCCTTGTTTTTAAAAGAAGATTTATTCCATTCAATTTGTTTTCCATGCGAATGACATTCAATAAAGTACTCGAAATAATTTTTATTAAATATATTGGTAAAAAATTCTAATAGTTACTTTTTTTTCTATAAGAAAAAACAAGTTATTTGATAAGACAGGCCGGAATCAACATATGTGATTGGCCCATATAATTTATTAGATGAGTGATTAGATTAATCTTTAGGTGTTTCTAATTATTAAATTGATAAATAAGGCCGTACGTAGAAAGAATGACAAAATCAATTTCACCCAATTTTTTTTCCATAAATAATAACAAATAATTAAATTAAAAATACGGATGATCATCCTTGAAAAAAATTCAATGGTTATCCTTATAAGTAGGATAATAATTCAACATTTGCGCAACCACTATCTTTGGTGATCAATGTTTGACCACTAAAACGTTAAGTAGTTTATTTGTTTTTCATTATTCTAGGGTGGTTTCGTTCTTGATTTACTCAATTGCCCAATATAATTTTGGGGGAATATTTTTTTATTTATTTATTTTTATGATTGATCTAAATAGAGCAATTTACATACTAAAAGTTAAAATAAATATGGAAAAATAAAGAGTTTACAGTGAGGACGTCGTTGTGGGATGTGGGCAGCAGGTGCATTAAATATCTTTGAAGGTTTAATTCAGCACTGAAATAAGTCCAACCACGTGGGTTAGAGTAGACTTGGACTTAGACTGTTTTTCCATTTTATTTCTATTTTTTTTTTATTTTCGTGACTGTGCCATTTTATTTAATTGATGATGATAACCACGCAATTATATTGCTTATAGAGGATGATACTATTTTTATTTTTATTTAATCTTATGTTGGCAAGTTCGAGCTTTAATTCGGTGTATTATTATTTTCTGTGTATTTAGTTTGTTCTCCCTCTATTCATTTTTAGTTATCTTTTTAGAGAGTAAAAAGTATTTTTGAAAATAGTTGTCATTTTTAGGTAGTTATAGGTAGTTATGCTATTTTTTACTATATTGCCCTTCACTTTACATAAATATTATTTGTTGGATATTTGTTAAGAATGAGTGTAATTGAAGGGTAAAAATATAAATTTATAGGTTAATTAATGCAAACCTTAGTTATTGAAATTGAGTTGAAAGAGACAACTATTTACGAACGGTGAGATTTAGTACTTGGGAAGACCTATGCGTTGTTAATGAATGTTATCACCCAGTCGTCCTCTTTTTCTTTTTTTTTTTGTGTATTCTACACAAATTGCAAATGAAAAAAATAGAGGGATAAGGGGCCCGGGTGGAAATTCGAACCTCTAACTTATAAGTTGGGAGTCAGAAGATTTAGACCACCAGGGTAAGTCTCAACCCGATATATTTAATTTGTATTGAAAATTAGATATGATTTGTTAATTCATATAATTGAACAGTGAATTTATGTGTCAACATTAAACCGAGATGATAATGACAATTTCCGATTATTGTAATAGACTAGTAATCCTGTAGGTGGCCACAAAGTTAGTCAAGTTCTTGACGTTTCAAGCACCATATTTTGTGGAAAAAAATCTTGGCACGCATGTCAATTTTAAACTTACTTTGTTACAAACTTTTATTGTTACAATGGGTTTGCGTGAAAAATTATGGGACATTCTCCTTTCACTTATTATTATTATTATTTTTTAAATTATTAATTATTTTTATTAAAATAAGATAAATTATAATTAATCAACCACACTATAACTAATTAAAACAAATAAGAACTAATTAAATCAAATCAGAATATCATACCACACTCTAATCAAGCCAGACCAGAACCAATCGGAATAGACAATGCCCATAGTGTATGTATGGTTCAATTTATTCACATTACATAGTTGCGTTGCACAAAGCAGAGTTGAGAGGATTCAAACTATAACTGAACATCATATTTAATATGCAATTTTAAATTCAATTATCATATAGTAGTATTCTTTGGCAAAAAAAAAGAATATCATATAGTATTAAATAAAGAAACAAGCAACATATTTTCAACTTTAAATTCAATTATCATATACTCCCTCCGTTTTTCATTAATTGGAACATTGCAAAATTTAACACTATTCACACACGCACTTTAACTTAAAGTTTTATCATAGTTATACAAGTTAAAATATAGCCAAGTGGGATCTTGTCAGATTCGTCTCGTCGAGTAGTTTTTAAATATCAAACTTCTATAATTTTTACTTGTACCGAATTTGAGTTATTAATAGTTTAAAATGTGCATTGAACTACGTGCACTGTGGTCTGTTTCAATTTTTGAAAAACAGGGAGTATTATTGAGTGTCTACAGGCTGTGCATCTAACAGTACTCCCTTAGCTGCTGCAGCTTAGCTTCATCAATATTACGCCATGGAACAATAATTTAATTGCTAAAATTCCCTGCATGCTTGCTGAATTTATTGTGCATTTGTTGTTAATCAGAGCTTTGGACTTTCAACCATTGTATTATGGAGTTAACAAACCATATGTCGCCTAATTGTTGAATTCTATGGTATGGTGATTGAATTCCTTACTATAGGTAGTAACACTTTTCTTCATCCAAGAATTGATGTGCATTTCAGCGGGTGCTAAATTGCACACGAGTTATATAAGATATCCTCCAATATTTTTAATTAATTAAAAGTTAACAATACTATTAGTATATAACAATAATTCTCCCTAAAAGTAATACTATTATGTACTCCCTCCCTCCCATTACAATTGTCATGTTATTGTTGGGCACGAGAATTAAGGTATAGTTGATTTGCGAGTATATAATAGGGTCTACATCGTTGTTCGATGAGAAAATTATTTTTATTTATGAAAAGAAGACGTTTGTGATGGACATAAAAAAATACTAGTAAGTAGGATATTTTAATTGGGACGGAAGGAGTAATACTGTGAATGGGCAAATACTTCTACATCGGTATTTGTATATTTTTTATATTGAAATTGTTGACACTATTTACACACGGTCTTTCACTTAAAGTTTTATCTTAGTTATATAAGTTAAAATATAACCAAGTGAGATCTTATTAGATTCGTCTCGTCGTGTGACTTTTAGATATTGAACTTTTAAAATTTTTACTTGTACCAAATTTGAGTTAATAATGGTTAAAAATGTGTGTTTGGTTTGCGTGAAAAATGGGAATGAAATAAACGAGAGTATAATTTATTTTCTTTTTAATACTGTACTATTATCTTATCCAATTAAAAAATAGTAATTCTCTAAACTGACCGTTCTTTCTTTCTTCCCATTGAGTTGTGGATAAACTGATAAAAATCACCAACGCTGACACGCACGGCTTCACCAGTTCACCTTGCCTATGCTCATTGCGGATTGCGCACTTGATTCTTGTATAGCTAGCAACCACGATTCTGAATTCTACTCCAATGCAATCCACTGTCAATCATGCCGCCCAATTCACAATCCGCGTCGCCATTCGGACCAATTCTTCCCTCTACACTGCTTCATGCACTGCTAAATTCGGTCGAACACTCGCCTTTACTCTCTCTACGGGCGTCAAGACGGTTTCCGTGTCGTCGAAGCTCAGGACATCCAAGAATGAGAGCGGCCTCAAGGTTAAGAAGAAGAATAAGACCTTGCAATTGCCCACGACCACCAAAATTGCGGCGCCTGAGCCTGGCGGAGCGCCGGAGGTTTCGGTTGGAGGAATTGGGGACGGGGGTTTGGAGAACCCGGATAATGCAACGCCCACTCCGGTTAAGAGCAAAAAAGGCAGTTTTTGGAAGCTGAGCACAATACCTAAAAAATTGTTGGCGGTTCTTTCCAATTTGCCTCTGGCTATTGCTGAGATGTTTGCTGTTGCTGCTTTGATGGCTATAGGTACTTCCTGACGCATTTAGCTAACATTAATCTATTTTTCCATTGCAATTTGGATTTTGAAATTATTGACTTGGGATAATGTTGTGGGATTATCTTATAGGAGACTGTATTATTACACTAGGGAATGCTGCTTTGTAGATATTAGGTGGCTTCATTGATAAGCATTTTGCAGTATTGCCATGTTTGGTAAATCCAACAGAAAACAGATGACTAGGTGGTTGCACTTCTGCATCATTTTTAACTGTGCTTCATTGAAACCAGTGGCGGATCTAGAAAAAAATTTAAACGGGGTCACAAAAATAATAAAAATTAAATATATTAAATATAATATTTAAATTTAAATATATTAAATATAACAATCAAAACATACCTCTTACAAATACTCTCTACGGTCTTTCATATTTTGAATTGATTTATAAGAGCTTCATTCATAAAATTGAAGAGAGTTTCTTTCTCTATAGCACAAATAAGAGAATCGTTGATAAAAAAAAATCAACCCCATTCGATTTCGCAAATCAGATTTCACAAGTTTTGGGGTCTCCACAAAAATTTAAGCGGGTGCACTAAACTACGCATAAATATTTTTTACCTTACAACACAAATTTAAGCGGTGTCCCGTGCCCCCGGTAGCCCACATGTGCATCCGCCCCTGATTGAAACTGTTCCGAAGAAAATGGTATGCGAATGGAAATTCACCTCTGCCCTTAGCGCTAGAGTGCTAGACATTATTGTTCTCATGTGCGTAGTTTCTATAAAACTATAGAAGCATTATTTGTAGAATCTGGGAAACGATCAACAGCTTAGGCTATCTTGCATGGTAGAATGATCTTGAGTGGGATTATTAACTTGTAATTTATTTTCTGGTTACGCCTCTAACATTAAGTTTTTGTTTTGTTGCTACATTTGAATACATGTTTTTAATGGATTATAGGTGAACATTTATATATCTCATAAAACACATCCAATTTGTTAAAAATTGTAGATGTTTATATTGCAATATGACGAATAATCACCTCCAAATTGTACCAAATCGCGTTCTTTGTATACTCAGGAACTGCCATTGACCAAGGTGAGGCTCCGGATTTCTACTTTCGAAAAT
This sequence comes from Hygrophila difformis, assembly GCA_030278955.1. Taxonomy (NCBI): domain Eukaryota; kingdom Viridiplantae; phylum Streptophyta; class Magnoliopsida; order Lamiales; family Acanthaceae; genus Hygrophila; species Hygrophila difformis. The sequence goes on along the minus strand of JAOANR010000005.1, from coordinate 60,523,163 downwards.
TCCCTGAAGACAATCCCATCTTGGGATTCATCACATGGAAATGGATTCTTACCCTGGGGTTTGACCATATGTTCTCATCCCCAATATTTCTTGGAACATTATCTCTTTTAGGAGCATCACTTATTGCTTGTACGTACACAACACAGATCCCCATGGTGAAGGTAGCAAGAAGGTCTGACTTGTGTCTAATGAATAGTGGCGTTTACCTTTCTTTCCCCTTTACTTTCCCAGCTGGCACATAACTTATTGGTTTCAGGTGGTCCTTCTTACATTCTTCTGGGGCAGTTCGTAAACTGGAATGTTCAGATATCCTTCCTCAAGCATCAATTCAGGATCTCGGCGTTGTTCTAATGGGTTCTGGATATGAAGTATGACCCTTTGTCCTCTCATTTCTCTTTATGTTATTGTTCTTTTTACTCAGATGCCTGTCTTATTCTTTTTCTTCTTTACACCATTTTGTGTTAGATACGAATTTTATGTAGGCTATTTTGCTAGTGAGATATGCATGAGAACCATATATGTATAAATAGGACTCACTTCTGCTCCAGCTTCTTGTTATTTTCTTAAGTGATTCTCGGAGTTGACAGTTAAATGAAGTTTCAAAGATGATCAATGTTTATATAATAGGTGTTCTTAAAGGGTCCGTCGCTGTATGCCTTCAAGGGGTTGGCGGGTAGGTTTGCCCCCATTGGAGTACACGTAGCACTGCTTTTAGTGATGGCTGGTGGAACTCTTAGTGCTGCTGGGAGCTTTAGAGGATCTGTATCAGTTCCACAGGGTCTGAACTTCATCATTGGTGATGCATTGGAACCAAGTGGATTCCTTTCTACTCCTTCAGATTCTTTCAGTACTGAGGTTCACGTCAACAGATTCTATATGGACTACTATGAAAGCGGAGAGGTGAGCACCCTTGACTTGGAAACGTAATGCATTTACATCTTTGATCCTTAGGTACTACTTTTCGTGTTTCCAGGTTTCACAATTTCATAGTGATCTGTCGCTATTTGACCGCAATGGGAAAGAGGTATTTAGGAAGACAATAAGTGTGAATGATCCTTTAAGGTATGGTGGTATCACCATATACCAGACGGATTGGGGTTTGTCAGCATTGCAAATAATGAGGGATGAAGAAGGGCCATTCAATTTGGCTTTTGCACCGCTGCAAATCAATGGGGACAAGAAGCTTTATGGAACCTTCTTGCCCATTGGGGATGCTGATTCTACAAGTCTTAAAGGAATGTAAGAGCTCTTACTTTTCCACTAGTTTAGAAATCCTGTTGGGATGTTTGGTTGTAAATGAACATCAAAGAACTCAACAACTTTGTTTGATTTTTAAGCTGGCTCAACTCATTACATCCCTGCCTTTTGTTCATAATTAATAGAAGATTTAGTTAATTTTTCGATTAATATTTTCTCTGCTCTCCTATTATTCATATTCAGATCAATGCTAGCTCGTGATTTGCAATCAGTTGTCCTCTACGATCAAGAAGGGAAGTTTGCAGGAGTCCGAAGACCTAATTCTAAACTACCAATAGACATTGATGGCGTGAGAATCATTGTTTTAGATGCAATTGGTAGCACTGGACTCGAGATAAAGGTGATGAAACATACTCAAGGTATCTTCTTATGACTACCATTTTCCAGGACTAACTCAAAGTGCCTCTGCACAGACTGATCCCGGAGTGCCAATTGTTTATGCTGGTTTTGGTGCTCTGATGCTCACAACCTCTATCAGTTTCTTATCTCATACACAGGTAATCATTTGTAAGCTTTTCATTAACTGGTTATCTGGGAAATTCTGTAACGACGAAAATTGTCTGAAACATGCAATTCCTGATTTTCAATGCATAAACTGAAAGATTTGGGCCTTTCAAGATGGGACATCACTGGTTGTAGGAGGAAAAACAAATCGAGCAAAGGGTGAATTTCCAGACGAAATGAACCTATTGCTCGATCAAGTTCCTGAAATAGTTGATTCATCGACATCAACGAAACCAGGGAACCTCAGTGGCTAGTTAAACCTTTATCCTGTCATGCAAACATGAGAAATCTCTTTGCGATGTCGAGTCCTACCATCAAACTGGAGACTCGAAGAAAACTGGAAGGATTGGTAAGTTATTTGAGATGCTGAAAATTCCAGGTACGAGCAACAACTAGACAAGATGTTTGTCAATCTCACAAACATATTTTTATTATACTTTCTGATATGTTGTTCTTTATACTTCCGATTCATAAAGAAAATTGAGAAACTGTTAATAAAAATAAATTCGTAGGATCAAAATCTGGAAATTGGATTTTTAGATGAGTGTATAGTATACGACAGTACATATTTGTGTGTGGTAGCATGTGTTAATACTGTATACAGGTTTCTAGCGTCTCTACTGCGCATTGCATCGTATTTTTCCTAAATTGTTAAGACAATTCTCATTCGGGAATGAAAAATCAAGATCTGTCAAACTGTGACACTGCCATGATTATTATGCACATAGGTCAAGCATATATGCGTTTGTATGTGTTATTGTCGGTATCGACGCAGTTATAAGTTGCTGTATTTTTTTTTGGAGGAGCCATTGAAGGCCTGGAAAGGGGTGGTGGGAGCCCATGCCACACAATTACAAAGGGGAATAAAAGGGAGGGATAGGGGGCCGGTGGGGATCGAACTTCCAACCTTCCGTTGGAAGCCTAGGGACTTAACCACTTGGGCTAAGTCCACATCCCTATAAGTTGCTGTATTGAAAATTTATAGTTGAGTTCATTAATTTATTATTTAAGTTGTCATTAGCTCATTCGTAGTTTTACATATTCATGAATCATGACTGATTGCAATGATTTTTTTATGAGATGGTTGTTGATGCCTAAACAGCATTACTAATAATTAAAGATGATCAAATTTGTCTCATTCAAGGGTTAATATTACCAGAAATTGTTGACTAATAGGTGATGCATGCACACGCATTATTGAAGTTAATTTAAACCTAGAAAATGGGGCACGAACGATGAGGTTAGAACTTGTGGGATGCCACTAATTTAGACTATATTTGGTGCCAGTTCATGACTGATGCGGGTTCCACTGAATTTCATACTATAGTAATTTTATCACACACACACTTGACTAGAATGAACCATTAAAATGATTTTGTCCCTGTTTCTCCTAACCCATTTCTACCAACTTTGCTTAGCTTCATTTGGAAATTAAAAAAGAAATAGAAAAATGTTTACCAACCTTAGCTTGCATTTAAAAAATTAACGAAAAAATGTCTATCATAGCCTTTGAAAAACTTATTACATAGAAAGTAGACGCATCTAACTAAAGGGATAGACTAAAATGAAATATAAAATTGGTCTTCTTGGGTATATATATCCATAGTTTGTTAAATTTAGTTGACCGTAACAGATAATATTAAAACTCTAAAAACTTTACATGTATGCATGTATGTCTATGTTGTTGAATTGCATGACTCATCCAATAAGTCACACAATTCAAGAATTATGCCACTTCATTTTAGTAGATATGTTTTATTACCTTGATAAAGAGGATAGGATGTAATGGTAACATGTATTTCTTTGAGATTATATTTTGTGGAACATGATTATGATATATTATAATAATTCTAATTATACCAATATCGTTGGGATGACTCGAATTTTCTGCATGCAGATAATCATTTGTTGATAGAAAAATAAAAATAAAAATAAATTACGTAAGAATAAGAATATAACGTGTTGTATTATATAGTGGATGTTTGGGAGCCAGCAGATTCGCTAGCAGATAGCAGATTCGGAGAGAGAATTGTGAGAGAATATGCTGATTGAATCCGCTATATGCTCCTACATATGCCGGCTTCCAAACAAACCCATACTCCTATATTTTTAATTAATAACAAAAAAAGAAAAGAAGGTTGGGTGTGGGGCCCGGCGGGGGTTTTGGGCATCGTGTGAGGGTGCCATGTTTAGCCGCCAACACACATAATTTGGATTCGTGGCTTCCAATTACTGCACTACATGGTTCGCTGTATCTCGATCTTTTCTCCTGTTTTGTCCCTTTCTCATGCATGCATTACCGTACTACCTATTCCATTTTTTTTTTGAGTTTTAAAAAGGGATGGTGAGAGTTCATGCCACATAAATTATAAAAATGAATAAAAATGAGGGATAGAGGACTCATTGAAAGTCTAAGGATTAACCACTTGGGTTTCCTCATCCTCATATATTCCATTTATTTATTCATTTCTCCAATATACTCCTAGTATTAATCGTAATGTTTAATACTACTACTACTACTACTTTAATTATATTGTATCCCCTAAAAGATATACATGAATGGCAAAGAAACACTATAGCTATTATCACAACAAGAAACAATATTGCTGTAAGATAAAGTTTCTTATTATTTGCGCTGCGGCTCGATCTCTATACCAACATCGAACCTTCTTTATACATACATCTTATCTTAAACTTGTGTACATAATCAAAATACTCTCGATCATTTAACCTTATATATATCTTTTATATGTAAAGGTACATAAAAAGTTTTACAAACAGAGTAGCATGTATATATATATTCTATTGAAATTTAATTTATCACATCTATCTATCTATTATTATTATTATTTCCCATGAAATAGTTGTCTCTCTTGCTGGATGTATCAGTATCACCAATCAACCCAACAAATCAAACCTTCCCCACCTATATAAGATTCTAACATTCAATAACCCCAATGCTCAATAACCTATACTCCTATCTCCATAATTGATGTACGATTACAACTTGTTTAATTGTAAATTCACATTAAACACAAAAATGAAAGTAGCAACAGAAAAAAAAAAAAATAAATAAATAAGAATCTTTATTTGTACTAATTTATCTTCATCCAACATGACTACTAGTACTAACCAATCAAGAAAGTCAATCCCAACCCCCAATGTCCTCTTACTTACATCTCCCAATCAAAGAAAGAAACTTTCAAATACTACATGATAAAACCAATCCAAATTCCTGACCTCAAAGAACACTAATATGTCCCTAACTATAAATAGCCATCCCGCCGTATCCCCAGGCAAATACTTCGCCTGAAAATCACATCACTGTGGGACCTCCACATCAGGGGCAAGCAAGTGCCGTGACATGACTTTGTTGCACCAAACAAATCTTTGGATAAATACCCCCACACAATCATGAAAAGGGATAGCAATGAAGGAGAAGAAGAAGAAGCCAAGCATTTGTTGGAGATGAAAATGGATCATCACATTACTCCTCCCCACCCTACCACCAAGTCATCCTTTGAGGTCCAAGCACCTCATCAGAATAGTGATCACAATGTAATTCATCCTAATTGTTTAGGACAAAAACTCCGAGCCAAGACATGGGACGAGTCCAAGAACCTTTGGGAGATCGCCGCCCCGGCCATCCTCACCTCCGTCGCACAATTCTCCCTCGGCTTCGTCACCATTGCCTTCGTCGGACACCTCGGAGAGGTCGAACTCGCCGCCGTCTCCATCGTCCAAAACGTCCTCGAGGGCTTCGTCTTCGGCATAATGGTGAGCCTCGCCATTATGGCGGTGACCTTTTTTTTTTTTGTTGCAAAAATCACACCAAACAATATACTAGTAATATTTGGAATTAAAAAAAAAAACGACATTCAAACATTGCTAACCACATAATTCTTTCTTTTTAATACTGTTATAGTTAGGAATGGGAAGCGCCCTGGAGACGCTGTGCGGGCAGGCTGTCGGCGCCGGTGAATTCCAAATGCTCGGCATCTACTTACAACGTTCCTGGGTAATAACAGCGACGACTGCCCTGTTGCTATTACCGCTCTACATTTTCATGGCTCCTATTCTGAACTTGCTTCGCCAAAGTAGAACAATCTCCGAGGTTGCGGGGAAGTACGCCATTTGGGTGATCCCCCAACTATTCGCGTATGCAGTCAACTTTCCCATTCAAAAATTCTTACAAGCACAAACCAAGATTTGGGTCATGACCGTAGTTTCTGTACTGGGTTTGGGGTTTCATATCCTTCTGAACTGGATACTCATCATCAAATTCGAAAAGGGCCTCCTCGGCGCGGCCATCGCCGAGAACATATCGTGGTGGCTCGTCGTCTCGGCCCAGTTCGCATACGTGGTCGGCGGATATTTCCCCGACTCGTGGACCGGGTTTTCCCTGTCCGCCTTTCGATCCCTCTGCAGCTTCGTTAAGCTATCCATTGCATCCGCAATTATGTTGTGGTAACGTACAAATTTGCTCCTTGTTTGTTCCTCACTATTTAACATAAACTCTGTTTGTCTTCTTCACATTATTAGCCACATGACACTTGATAATAATAATATTTGTGGGTGCAGTTTGGAACTCTGGTACTGCACTTTGGTGATTCTTATGGTTGGTTGGCTAAAGAATCCTGAAATTGCAGTTAGCGCAATATCCATTTGGTCAGTTTCCACAATTGCTAGTAGTATTTCTCTAATTTGTTTTTTCCTTCACATTTTTATGGTGTTATTACCAAATTAATTATCGATCTGGTACGTGGTTGGGACACAGCATGAATTTGGAGCTTTGGACATTGATGATCACTCTTGGCTTCAATGCTGCAATCAGGTCCGAATTTATTTCCCTTTTGCAAATACTTGTTTCGGCCCTCATTACAGTTTCTCAAAATATTTATTACTGCAGTGTTCGCGTTGCAAATGAACTTGGGGCCGGCAATCCCAACGCCGCGAAATTCTCGGTGGTGGTCGCAGTGGGAACATCCACATTGTTCGGCATCGTTTTCACCGTCGCCATTATTGCAACAAAGAATGTTTTCCCGATGTTATTCTCCAATGATCGGGAGGTGATCGACGAAACTTCCAAGTTGGGATATTTCTTGGCTGCCACCATTTTTCTCAACAGCGTTCAACCAGTTCTTCACGGTAATACCATACTATATATGATCCCAATATGAACAATCTATATATGATTAATTATGAACCCAATACCATAAAAATTTACTTACAACTATTTCAAATTTGTTTGTAGGCGTGGCAGTAGGGGCAGGGTGGCAATCAGCTGTTGCAATAATAAACATCATTTGTTATTACGTTTTCGGACTTCCTTTTGGGGCATTGCTTGGTTACAAACTTGGTTTCGGTGTTAAGGGAATTTGGCTTGGTATGTTAGCAGGCTGCTTGCTCCAGACAGTGATACTTTCTTTCTATGTACTTCGAGCAAATTGGAACAAAGAGGTTTGCATTGCACCATATTGTTCTACTTTATTACTCACTATTTCATTTATTTATAATAAGACGAAATGAAAAAAAGATGTCACTTTTCTGGAAAAAATTATTGTGCTATGATGCAGGCTTTAAAAGCTGAAGATCGAATTAGGAGTGCGTATGCCACCGTGCCATTGCCCCAAAACCAAAGCATAGAAAATGGAATTGCAGGAGATTATCAAGGGAAATGACTTCAACTCAAAACAAATACTACTATATATACTTGTAATAGTAGTGCACAAGTGTAGGTTTATTATATGAATTCATATATACATATTAGAAAATAAAAATACCCAAAAAGATTGATATCATTTTACTGTGTAATAGAAATTGGACAATGAGCATGCCAGAGCTTATGCTTGTAAATTACTACTAGTATATAAAATGAAATATGTATGAGATCATTATATGAATTTGCCTCTAAACCAAAAAGTTTGCGAGCGTTAAAAGCATTTGCCAAAATTCTTCCACTTATTTGATATTTATAAAAGAATGACCCGCGCTATTCATACACCATATTTTACTAACATCACCCCACCCTTTTTTTATGATACCTAAAATACCCTCAACTAAAAAAAAAACAAAAAAAAAAACAGAAAAGCCATACTCTCTAAAATGCTACATACACCCCATTTATCCATACCCCAAAATCAAACCCTTCCCCACTCTCAGAAACCCTAATTTTCGAAACAATCCACCCAAAATATTTCTAACATTTACCAATCTTCTACAACCTACATATCCTTGCAAAAAAAATAGCAATAATCAGAGGAATAGTGGTGTAGAATAGTTGCCCAACAAATGGAGGAACATTGGCTACCGTGGGATGAAGAGATAATAGTTTAAAGTTTCTGAAAATTCAAATTTTTCGCACAGCCGTTCGGCACTGGTCCGCCGAACGTGTAACACGCCGTGCGGCAGACCGAGCCGTACGCCAAGAAGACTGTTCGGCCAAGGCGGCCGCACGCCTCATTCGACGCACGGCCAAGGCTGCCGCGCAGGCCTCACACCGTTCGGCCACGATGGCCGAACGTGTCTGTCTTTACTTTTTTATATAATTTTTTTCTTTTTGTTCTCATTTCTATCTCAATACTTTTTAATTAAAAATCCACCTTCTTTTGAGAGGAAATAGAGTGCTACACAAGACACTGAGAATCCAATTGAAAATGAGTTGAGCACGGATGTCATTGGCACCGACTACACACACGTATTCATGAATCATGAACACTACCCTTTGACGGCTATTATCCACCGGGCAGTTCTAGACTGAGCAGGAGCGAGTCCATAGACTTGGATACAGAACCAATGAATTTGGATAAAGTTCGTTGAACAATGTGATTATGTATGACTATTTCAATGTTGTGTTTTCGAACATCATTGTATGAAAAATATTACTATGTGGTGGAATTTGAAGCAAAAGAATTAAAATCCATACGTTCCCAAGTAACTGAATTACATAACATCTAAATAATCAATTAAATCAACATCATGTGTATCCCTCAAATAATTTAGTATACATAAACAAAGTATAGTCAATCATCCCGTCCTGCGCCTGCAGGCTGGAGGTGGAGTAGGATCTACAACGGGCGATCGTGCCACTGCAGGCTCCTCGTCTCTGTAATCCCATACCAGCTCATCAAGCAGCGGCTCCTGAAGATGATGCTTTACTCTTGCAACATCTCCATCATCCTCCTGCTCCAACTAACGCTGCCGGACCCATTCGGCCCGGGCCGATGCTGTAGGCCGCTGACGATGATAAACCATCAAATCTGAAACTCAAGCGAAGTTTTAAAGTATAAACACCACACATAATAAATGAGAACAAAAAATAAAAAAGAAAATTACACAACAGACCTGTTCGGCCATATCGGCCGAACAGGCATAAGACCGTGCGGCCATACCGGCCGCACGGCTAACCAGGTGCACGGCGCTCGGTGTCGTGCACCATTCACGCTGTTCGGCAAACCAGTGCCGAACAGCATCCCGTCCCCATCTTTCCTAATTTCGAAATATGAGCTTAAACTCCCACCTAAATGCAATTTTTAACACCCAAGAACAACATTATACAATTCCTAAACTAAAATGTAACTTTGAAACATCTAAAATTAAAATCCAATACAAATGGGTGAATTAAATATAAATCCTAAAAGTATGTAAATTGGTAACTCAAAAATACCTTTTAATCTATCCGAAGAAGTATTTGCTTATTGCAAAAGTGTCTACCGATCTATTGGAAGGCACGGCCGAACTTTTCTTCCTTCTTCTCCACTGATCTGTCCACCGTTCTCTCCACAATCTTGTTGCTCGTTGGTTTGGGGTGTTGGGAACGTTTAGGGTAGTGGGGTGTATGTCCATTGGGTTGTAGTGGGGTGTATGGAGTATTTTAGATTTGTTGTCTTATTTTTTTAAGTTAAGGGTAGATAGGTAAATGGAGATGGTGTGTATGTAGAATTATGTTAGTTTTAGGTGGGGTAAAATTAGTAGTGGGGTGATGCTAGCAAATCTGGGAGTATGAATAGCCGGGGTCTAAAAGAATATGGTGCAATTTGTAAATTCAATAAACTCTCTAGTCTTCAATTGAAAATTTCGAACTTTTGATATTCCAGAGCCGTTCTAGGGTTTCGAATTTCTTAAAATCGAAGACAAAAAAAAAAAAAAAAAATTCTATGGATTCGTCGGTGGCGTTGAAGCCGGACGTTGCTCCGGCCACCGCTTCAGGGTACCGCGACCCGCGTTACTGGTCAGCCGCCAGCGTCCTATTCTATGCAAGTACTTCTAGTTGTAGTATTCATTGACATTCTGAACTGCATTTGCTGAATTTGGAGTAAAATTTGAGTTTCAGGGATCAGAGGTTTGCTCAAGAAGAGCATTACGAGTGGCTAAAAGGCTATTCTCATTTTCGTCACCTCATTCTTCAATACATTATACCTAGCTCTACCGTAAATCTCTCTTTTCTCTCTGTTTATCACCTCCTTTTTGAAAAGAAAAAAATAAGTGTGTAATATAATTTTTATCAAGTATTTCATTGAAAATAGGTGTTGGAGTTGGGTTGTGGAAGTTCTCAGCTCTGCGAAGAATTGTATAGAGATGGAATCACTCAACTTACCTGCACTGATTTGTCATCGGTTGCTGTGGAAAAGATGAAACAACGATTGATGTCCAAGGGATATAAAGGTTCCTGATTTAATTCACGATTGTGTTTGTGCACAAATGTATTTTGCCAACATATCGAGATAAAACAATTTCATTTTACCTTTTTTTCGATTTGGAGCTCGGAAAAAAAAAAGAAAAAAAAAGAGAGAGAGAGAGTTTATGATACCTCTACTGTACCTGCCATTGGCTTGTAGCCTTCCTATTGATGCTGCTTTAGCACTTGCGGTTTTCATTCAATATTTATAGTCATGCATATAATTGTAAAATTACTTAATGTTGGTCGATAGACTATGTTATAATATGAGTATCCACTTTTAGGCAGGGATCTTCACTTCTACAATAATGCCCTTTAAGGCATGTGATAACTCAGGCAACCATTTCCTCCTTATATCAATATGGTAGGTGAGAACTTTTAGAAACGATGGGATACCCTTCAAAAAGAGTCTCAATATATGTGGAGAAATCATTCTGTTGCGTCTTAAAGATATTGGTCTATTTCTCAGGTCACTTGAATTTCTCGACGTGTTTGCATTTCTGGTTTTTCTCCCCCACATAATGATTTTTTTTTTTCTTTCTCTGGTTTAAGTTAAATATGTAGAGCTTAAGAAGAATATTGATTCTAACTATGCCAGTTCTTTTTGCTTGATATATCCTGATCTTTCAAGTTGCAAATAGTGATTCACCTATCCTCATTTTCTCTTTTCTGTTTGCTTTACTCCTATCAGAAATTAAAGTGCTGGAAGCTGACATGTTAGACCTGCCCTTTGAAGATGATTGTTTTGATGTGATTGTAGAGAAGGGAACTATGGTAAATTTGTAAAATATTCTTTACCATTCCTTGATTGGGCAAAAGTGTGGGAGAGATGCTTGTTGATTAATCCAGCTACGCTAGATTGTTGATTAATCCAGCTACTATGTTAGACTATGGTTGTTGATTAATCCAGCTACGCCAAGAATTTGTAATTAGAAATGTGATCATGCTACGCTAGACTACTAGTTTCTGCTTGCTTTTCTCTTTTGGTCTGAATCTTTTACCCCCATGCTTTGGTTCTTCTCCTGCATTTTACTTAGTTCTTTATTTTATGACCATTGCATAACCAGAGGAACGCTGACTTTTGGTCCAGTGCTTCTTTGATACAATGTACTCGATATTACTTGACATTTTCCCCTTTTGTTGGTGAACTTGAAGGACGTATTATTTGTTGATTCTGGAGACCCGTGGAACCCACAACCTTCAACAGTGAGCAAGGTTATGGCCATGCTTCAAGGTGTTTATAGAGTAATGAAACCCCATGGGATTTTCATCTCCATATCTTTTGGTCAGGTTGTTAAATCTCTCTCTCACTCTCTCTCTCTCTCTCTCTCTCTCTCTCTCACACACACACACACACACACACACACAATTCTGAAAGTGTTTATGTGGTGAATGGGATCTAATCTAACTCTCTTACTTTGCAGCCACACTTTCGGCGCCGGTTCTTTAATCTCCCTTATTTTACGTGGTCCGTTGAATACAAGACATTCGGTGAAGGGTTTCACTATTTCTTCTACATCTTAAAGAAGGTTCATCGTCCTTACTTATTTGAAAAATGCCCAACAAGTTGATTATTAATTACTATACAGTATTGAATTATTGGTCATTATGCATTTTCACTTTGGAATTTGGATGATGACGTTGATTGATTACTCTATCTACTTATATTAATTTGAATGATAACTTAATCCCATTTATTTGATATGACTATTTATTGTTCATTTTGGCATGATTATAAAGGGACCTTGACCTATCAAGGGTTCTAATCCTTCAAAGTGGATATGGCCTTGTTCAATGAAATTTATTGTTAAAATGGGTTACAACTTACAGTCCTTACCACCAAACTCTACTCAGTGTGTGAGATTTCCTGGGCATTATTTGTAATGCATTAAGTTGTTATGTGAATATACAAACACTCTGTACATTCGAGCTATTATACATTTCAGCCATCACCAGAACTGGAATCTCATAGCTCCGCAGAAACATTACTGGCTTTCCTTGCAGTGGCTGCATATTTCTACCACTTTTTGGGGTGCATAAATTATGATAACTCGAATGTAGAGATGATTGTGCTGCCTTTTTCAGGAAATTTTTGTATACCATGATGAATAGTTTAACTTTTTTACCCTTTAAATTTAAAATTTTATGGGGCTAACAGGTACGTTATAAATTATTCACGTGGTTATAAGCGTGGAAGGAGCTATCTTTTGTGTCAAACTGATTTGCCTGTAACATACACTAAGAATGATTCAAAGTGGTGATTTGATAGCAACGGAACTAGTTTTAACTTTAATCATTACTCATCATCTTGTGTTTAATCATAGCAATTGTCTTGCAGGGCGAAAGGTCATCAGATAGCGCCTCTTGCACTGAATCTGAATCGAGAGACACCCCCTTCATCAATCTTTACCAGGAGGAATTAGACAACGAGGACTACTTATTTCGCACGGATCTTGATGGGATGTGAAGGCTGATAGGAATAGGTAAGGCTTTAAATAATGAGTTACTGACTAACTGCTTTGATTCCGTTCTCTTAATAATATCGCTTTCTACTTGGAATAACCCCTGTAGTGGCCTTCAAAGTCCAAGATTTTTCTGCTTTGGTTGGGGACAAGATTTTGACAAGGTTAATGAGGAATAGTGAAAGACTCCAATCCTGCTTCTATTTCTTACCAGTAATTATATAGCTCTCGTTAATTGATTATGATATCAAATTCAGACCACGGGGACTTTCCTATTGTCTCCTTTTTTTGGTGGTATTTAAGTAAGTGTAGCATACTGAATTCATCAGCTTTTTCAAAGTCAGTGATCCAGTGCGTTTGACAAGAACAATTATGAGTTCAATACATCCTGTTTAGCACTTTCAAAGGATGCTTAACCCTATTTAATAAGGCCCGCTCACCATATATCAATCAAAGCCTAATTCCACTCATAGAGATCCATTCCTTGGAACGGCTGATTTGTTGTACTTGTACACAAGGTTTTCTTTTGCTGGCACAAATGATATGCTTGCCATGCTTTTATTATTTATTTATTTTCGAAAGTCATTTCTGATTTGGGTTACTCAAGATTTTGTGTTTGCACAAATTATGTGACATTTTTTTTTGGATGTGATGTTTTCTTTGTGTGTTTTTTATTTTAATTTTTATTTTTATTTTCTTTTAAAAAAAAAATTAAAGAAGTGAAAATAAATAAATGATCATGCAGTCCGTCCATATTCATTATAGGAAGGGGTAATGTCTTAAAATGTAGTGGCCTTCTCTGTGGATGCTTTAGAGTTGTTTTATTTTGTTGCTGAGATAGATAAAACAAAAAATAATTATTATTTAAAGTTAAATTAGTAATCAATAATGTAATGATTGAATAATTACACATTGGTGAATTACGGTTGTGTTATTGAAAATAATTAAACTTGATAATTTGTGTTAAAATATGTTGTGGCAAAATTTCTTTCGAGTACAACGGATTTTCCAAAGAAACAAGGGGAGTAAACATTGAGTAATATGCTTTGAAGAAGTATATATTGACAAAAACATGAAAAATCAATTTAAAAATGTTTTAAATTCTTAATATATTCTAATATACTATATATATGGAGTGAAAATATATCATTAAGATAGTAGTTTTTTTTTACAATATGGTTATTATTTATTTATTTTTTTGCGTATACCAGTATTTTTTTTTTACAAGATAGTAGGCCAACTGTGTTTAGATTGTTTAAAAGATATGAGTATTTTTTTTACAATCCTAATAAATTTCTTGGATGTGGTTATTTAGGCAACTGTTGGTGGGATATGGTTATATTCAATACATGAATTTGAATTAAATTACGATATACGTATATCTTTTTGGGTATTCGTAAAAATATAGTATCACACAAATTACACAATAAATTTATTTAATTCCTACAGGCTTAATGGTAAAAATGGTAACAAAAAATTAATTTCAGGTCTCTCTGTGGCGGAAAATATCATAATAGCTTAATTGCTTATGCAAAAAACGAAGGCTTGAAAATTTTCATTGAGGCTGCGCAAGTGCGTATTGGGAAACGACGACGTAAGGTCTCTCTGTGCCTGAACCTCTCTATCAGGCCTCCAACCGCTTAGAAACCCTTGTCAATAGACGTCGCCTTCTCCCCTTTTCTCCGTTTAATCGCCGGTGATATTCCGTCCGGATGCCACCCTTTACTGGTTTATTCGTACATTGAGACTCGCCAGAATCCGGGAGCCTCATTGTTTCGCTTTATTTTTGGGCATACATGCACTGATTTTATAGACAGAGTGATCAGATATCTAATTATGGAGGATGATTATTATATGAGCAGCAGCAGCGACGAGGGCAATGAGTCCTGTTCATCCGATCAACAAGCGGAATCGCTTGACGGACTCGAAAACGAAGACTCCGATGCTCAGTGGGCGTCGTCCAGACATTCTTCTTCGAAGGTGTGTTGAAATTGGAGAGAATTTACATGGGCATTTTAAGAGAAAACGCATTTTGTTATTTTTGTTTGGAAATCTTGTTTCCAGGAAGGCGGCTGGTGCGGTTCATTTATATTATATTTTTAAAATATTGAATACTCTAAAATTTTGGGGATTTTATTGGATGAATTTGACGTGGTGGATTTCATGTACTGTGTGATGGTTGATGTTTTCTTATGCCCTTTGTGGTTCTGAATACAAAGAATTTTGTTTTCTGCGATCATATTGCTGCATGATATTGGAAAAAGGGATTGTAGGTAATCTGGGTTGTTATGGTTTTTATATTTCATTTTATTCAAAGGCTTGAAAAGTGTCCAGGCCCAGAGTCTGTCTATGTTTTGTTTATACCTCCTTGTCTATACTTATGCTTTATCACCCTTACTTTGTTGATTGTTTCATTTGGGGATACTATCAAGTTTGCAGGGCATGGGTTTTTTACTTGCAGATGATAATTTGTGGGGGGGAAAGCTTGTTCCTTTTTCTGAATTATTTACCTGGTGCTGTTTCTTTTTGTAATCTTACTTCAGGTAATCACAAGGGACTCTCTGCTGGCTGCTCAGGTAATTGATGTGTATTCATTTAATTGTTTTTCCTACAATGCATTTGCCATTTATTTACAAGTTCACTTGTTCTTACATGCTCCAGTTCTGTCAGGGCTGCTAGCTTTGCAACCAATAAGATTTTCTTTGAAATTTGAATGGTGGAAGGTTTTAGAGTCTTTTTGTCTGTTCAAGATTGTTTAATCCTAGATTTTCCTTGGTGTCAAGCATTTGCATGATTCATTATCTAATGTTGAAAATTTTCATGAAACATGATTCCAAAGAAAATATAATATTGTAGTGCTTTTCTTTCTTAAATTTACTATGTGAACAAATAAGAGCTGACTGAGATGCCTTCACTTGAGTGAAATGTATGGGGTTTGGCTATGCGTGCAGAAAGAAGACCTGCGTAGAGTAATGGAATTGTTATCAGTGAGAGAACATCATGCAAGAACTCTTCTCATTCACTACCGTTGGGATGTTGAAACATTGTTTTCAGTTTATGTCGAGAAGGGGAAAACTTGCATGTTTTCAGAAGCAGGTGTAACCATGGTTGACTTTGTTGACCTTGATCCAGCAGAAGCTTCCTCTCTAGCAATGTGTTATATATGTATGGATGATGTGCCTGGAAAAGATTTGACCAGAATGGACTGTGGCCACTGCTTTTGCAACAGTTGTAAGCAACAAATCCTCGATTTCAATTACATTTTTCTGGTTTTTTCCTCAAACATTGAAATTGCTAGTAGGTTTGGCACTTCCCCTTTATGACATTGTATGCTGGCTGCCACATTAGGATTGGTCAGGATCGTGTGAAGTCTTGGGAGGCCATTTGTATTGTCACTGGTTTTAGAATTGCATAATCAATTTTGGATAAATTTAGTTTACCACTAGTTCCTAACTTTGGGTTGAAAAATTTCAGGTTGGACAGAACATTTTGTTGTTAAAATAAATGAGGGACAGAGCAAAAGGATCAGATGTATGGCCCATAAATGTAATGCTATCTGTGATGAAGCTATTGTTAGAAAGCTAGTCAGTGCAAAGCACCCTGATTTAGCAGAGAAATTTGATCGATTCCTTCTTGAATCATATATTGAAGACAACAGAATGGTTAAATGGTGTCCTAGTGTTCCCCATTGTGGGAATGCAATTAGAGTAGAAAATGATGAATTCTGTGAGGTAGAATGTTCTTGCGGTTCTCAGTTCTGTTTCAGTTGCGCATCAGAAGCTCATTCCCCTTGCTCATGTTTGATGTGGGAACTGTGGACAAAGAAATGCCGTGATGAATCAGAGACGGTTAATTGGATTACTGTACATACAAAGCCTTGTCCCAAGTGTCACAAACCGGTTGAGAAGAATGGTGGCTGCAATTTAGTGAGTTGCATATGTGGGCAGGCATTTTGGTAAGAATTTCATAGCCTTTTTGGAATTATTCAACTTGTGCATGAAACGTGCCTCCTAATTCTGCTATAGATTTAGTTTTTGGAGCATTAATTGTCTATGAGAATTTTGGTTTCTCCAATATTCAGCAAACATAGATGTGTTTGTGTCATGTTATACCCATCAGACTTTTCACCTTAAGCAAGCATAAACCTATTATTTCTACTATTGCTAATTTAGCCTGATAATGACACTAATAAAATGCTATCACTATTTGGGTTGGAATATTTTCTCGCCAAAGTCTGCTAAGCCAGCTTTTTCAGAGTATTAAAACCAATAACAGTACATGAATCAATATTATCCCTATTCTCTATAGAGTTCTAAATCATCCTTGTCCATGTTACATTTGCTTTATTATGTCTGAAATTGCTGGTGATCGTTTTATTATGAAATGGTTTTTTATTGCCTGCTTCAGTTGGTTATGTGGTGGAGCTACAGGCCAGGACCATACTTGGTCCCATATTACTAATCATAGCTGTGGTCGTTATAAAGAAGAGAGTGAACAGAATGCTGCACGTGCAAAGCGGGACCTTTACAGATACATGCATTATCATAATCGCTATAAGGCGCATACAGACTCCTTAAAGCAGGAAACTAGATTGAGGGAAACCATAAAGGAAAAAGTATCCAATTTGGAAGCAAAGGACTCAAACCTAAGAGATTTTAGCTGGGTTACAAATGGACTTTACAGGCTCTTCCGATCAAGACGTGCTCTGTCGTACTCGTATCCTTTTGCATTCTACATGTTTGGTGATGATTTGTTCAAGGATGAAATGACAAAAGAGGAAATGGAAATGAAACAAAACTTATTTGAGGACCAGCAGCAGCAGCTTGAGTCGAATATTGAGAAGCTATCCAAATTTCTTGAGGAGCCGTTTGATGAGTATCATGAGGATCAAATAATGAAAATAAGGATGCAAGTTATTAATCTCTCTGTTATCACTGACAGCCTCTGCAAAAAAATGTGAGCAATTTCCCTCCAAAGGTCTAATGGCTTGATTGTAGTGAATGAAGTTTATAGTATTGTTTGTCTTGCAGGTATGAATGTATTGAGAATGATTTATTGGGTTCACTTCAATACAGCATTCACATTATAGCTCCCTACCAGTCAAAGGGTATTGAAAGGGCGGAGGAGCTGGCCGTTGGACAGAGTGCTCATCAATACTCTGGTAATTTAGGACAAGGAAATCATAATAATCTGTTTTCTTCATCATCTGGATAAGATTTTTTACCTGCTAATGGATTGAATAAGATTTAAATTCTGAACTGCCCAGGTGTAACACTTGAATAAGAAAAATTGAAACCACGAAAAATTGGTAGCGAGTACATTGTAGATAACCATATGTTTTTGTTCAGAAGGTCCTTTGTTATAGCTATGCTTCGGTCTTCCATCTCCGAGCCTCTTTTGGAATAATTTGGTGTCATGTGCTTTGGTTAATTTGTAATGCAAGGCAACTATGCATTTCTCGACTTTCAATATGTTTTGTTTCACTTTTGTTCTACCGTTCAACTGTTTAGTTGTGATACCAACCTCAATGTCTCTTTTCACACATCTGGGGGTTTCTAAAATGGAAATCCCAAGACTTCCATTGAACATCCCCATTTGTGGACTTTACTGGTAGACAATATTGTTTGAGCAATGAATAACAACTTAAACAAAATGGCATATACCCATTTGTAAAATCTCAGTAAATGACTCAATGTTACTGAGCAGACATCTCATTCTATTGAAACTGGCCACACATTATTTTTCAGGGGGGCAGAGTAAAACGGGCAAACCATCCAGTTCTGGGGCTGGTGATGCTATTACGCAGTTGCCTCGGAAGCGTCCTAGAAAAGAAAGATCCACCAATAGTGGGTTCGATCTCAACTTGCCGGCGGAGGCGCATCCAGCAAATCCTTGAGATGCCATGCATACCATCGAGGAAAGGTATCTTGGTCGCAACAAGTTATTTTTGTCCTCGAGTTCTTGAGCCACTTAGGGCAATGGCAAGTGAATCAACTGTGTATAGTTGCAGGGAATAATGGGGTATTTAACTCCGTTATAATTCTGGATCTATACATATATATTATATATATTATGTGTATATAAAAATATATATGTTCGTAAATTGGGGATGAATTAGGCAATAATGTTCACAGAGGGCAATATGCTGAGGCAAATTCTTGTTCAATATGTTGGTTGCTTTTGCTGAAATTTGTGTGGTAAAAAAAGTGTCGAATCAACTGGTTAATGTTTGATTTTCTCGACTTTTTGACATTTCGAACTTAAAGGCAGAGTAATCAAGGCCAAAGCCTGTTTTCTTCAAATTTAGGATATTCCTTTAGAATGTCCCTCAATATTTTTGTGTTGCATATTTTCATTTAATATTTTTAGTGTCTATCTTTAGCAATATTTTATTTTCACAAGGTTCAAGTAAGAGTACAATAATGACCCTAAAAACTTTGTGTGTCCAATATTTTTGAATTTTAATCATTACAATGTCATTTTTTTGGGATATTTTATTTTCACGTGCTTGAAGAGAGTAAAATACTAGTACATATTTGCCACTAAGTCGCCCAAAAACAACTTGCACTTGCATAATTCTTTGACACAAGTGTAACAAACAATTTGCTTAAAATTATAAAGTAATAATAATAATAATAATAATAATAATAATAATAATAATAATAATAATAAGAGGTAATAACTAAAATAGGCCACTAGAGTCATTTCCACTTTTGGGCCACGATATTTTGATTTAGGAAAATAGGCCACTAGAAAGATTTCGGGCCTGAATTTAGGCCATTGGGCTGGACTTCGGGCCGCGATGGCCTAAAAGTGGAAATGACTACTTCTGGTGGCCTATTTTAGTTTTTCAATTATTTTTTTATTTTATGTAATTAAAATAAATAATACTCATTTTGTGCCATTATTTACGTCTTACGTTCTTTTTTTTTTGTTCCAATATTTTTATTTCATTTTCAGTTTAAAAAATAATTAAATATAATCGTCAAACCTACCATCACCTCACATTAATAAATAAATATATTAAACTTTTAAATTACCCACTACCATTAATAATTTCAGTCCACCCTATAACTGCATATCAGTAAATCACAAATAAATTAATTAATTAAAATTGTGGGGTTGAGCACTTACTCCAGTGGTAAGTCCCCCAACTCCAACCTATAAGTTGGGGGTTCGAATCCCCACCCGGTCCCCTGTCCCTCCCCTTTGTAATTGTGTGGCTTGGGCTCCCACCACCCGTTCCAGGCATTCAATGACTCCTTAAAAAAAAATTGTAGCTCATTACAATTACATTATATAAATTTTAAGTTAGATTTTTTTAACACTATTAATAGGACAGATGGAGTAATATAAGAAATAAAATAAATATTAATTCAAATATATTATAAAATAAGTAAAACAAATACATATTCAAATAAATTATAAAGTAAAAATAAACATGTTTTATTATAAGTATCCCAAAATTTTTGGACATGATATTTTATGTAGGAATAATTAATATTAAATGCAAGGAATTTTTTGGACATGGGTATATTTGGCAATTAATATTTAATTATTTTTAAAATAAAAATGAAATAAAAAATGTTGGAAGAATAAAAAAAGAAAATAGAATATAAATCATGTCACAGAATGAATATTATTTTTTTTAATTACATAAAATAAAAAATAATTCAAAAAAACTAAAATAGGCGACCAGAAAGAGTCATTTCCACTTTTAGGCCAGCGCGACCCGAATTTCAGCCCAATGGTCTAAATTCAGGCCCAAAATTCTTCTGATGGCCTATTTCCCTAATTCAAAATATAATGGCCAAAAAGTGGAAATGAGTACTTCTGGTGGCCTATTTTAGTTATTACCTTTAATAATAATTCAAATTGTACGTCTTGTCGGGGGATTCATGATTGATTACTGGTCAGTTTTAAACTTTTAACTTTCAAAGCTTATACTCCCTGTGTTACATTTAACTTGTCTTGTTTGACTTCTGTACACAATCCAATGTATTTTTTCAATTGTTAATATCTCAAAATATATACAATGAAAAATTATGTAAAATATACTACCTCCGTTCCTTTTTAAATGCCACATTTTGACTTTTGTTACTGTTCATTAAGTAGATTTGACTCGACTTTCTAATACAATTATATACGATAAAATATAGTCAAGTGAGATCTTGTTGGATTTGTCTAATCGCATAGATTTAGAATATCAAATTTTCATAATTTTTACTTGTATGGAATTTGAGTTATTACGGATTAAAAATGTGTATTGGATTGCGTGAAATGTGGGTCCGTAGCACTTATTTAGGAACGGAGGAAGTATATTATAAAACTACATGATCATACGATTCTAACAAGACCCAACTCGACTATTTTTTTCCAAATATATACTTACAATAACATTTTTTTTTGAATCATGTGTATTTGCTTTAAGAAACCAAAACTGCATCAGCCTTTACATCTCTATATCCAGTGTCCATTTATACAACATAGCAATTTCCCCTGTTCCCAATCATACTATCTAAATTACTGCCTTCAACACAATTAGAATCTCACTATATACGATATATATAGCCGAAGCAGTAGTACTCTATCTCTTCCAGGGCATTTGTTAAATTCAATGTATTGGAAAAGCATAACTGTTCTTCGCAAGAAAAATGCAAAAATAGTTCGTAGCCGTAGTGGTTAAAGACGATTACTTGTGATTGACTTTCTGTCGCAGGGTTTGAAACTTTGAAGTAATAAGAGTCATCTGTTTTTCAACCGAGAAGAAGACAGCTGGGATCTTGTTCGATTTGGTAAGCCACTGTCGCTAACACTTCCTTCCATCAGGCTCTCGTGCACATCTGAGAATTCTCTTGTCCACGATCTCAAGGGGATAAGATGGCTGTCATCCTTGGACTTCTTACGTTCTTCATACTGTTTCACATTTTCTGATATCTGATGGAATGTTTTGTTGATTTTTGCAATACCTCTCTCTACAGGTTCCACAACGTGTGAAACTGTGAACTTCATGTCATCAACCATACTTACAATAACATTGAGTCAAAACTGAACAATAAATAGTGTCAAAAAATCAAACAGGACAAGTTACCTAGGACAGAGAGTAGTTGAGAACAAGGCGGTTTTGGGTCCATCGAAGATGTTTAATTCCAAAATTATTAGAATATTTTTCATATTTTGGGTTTAATTTTGATTTTTCTTTTCTACTCGTTTAAATTATTATGACTAAACATGCCAATGTGGCATTTAGATACATGTTATATGATTAAAAAAAAAATATATGACTAAACACACAGGATGTGTCCTATATATCATACAAGCGCGGATTCGCGGAAGCGCCAATGAAGAAAATTAATCATTATTTCCCACGGCCACGGTGGATATTTGGGTTAACCCCTTAATTTTTTTTTTAAAAAAAATATGAATATGGCGCCAACATTTTCGAAGATAATTGGAAAAAAAATAAATAGACTTGTAAAATATTTGCTCCGGCCCGATTGAGAATTGTAATCTCTTATAAAATTCTATAATCTCTTAATAAAAAAAATAAAAAATAAAAACTGTGTAGTAATGCAACAATAAATTCAAGTGCGGAAGGATCCAATCTTAGCTGTGCACTTGTGTTTACCTATGATTGAATATAAAGTGAAATGAAATTTCATATTATGCAAAAATCAATGTTATTGCCCTAAAATACGATAATACATTAAACATTAAGACAGACAAATTGTGCAAAAGCCAAACCCATTTCATAATATATATATATATATATATATATATATATATATATATATATATATATGTAGAGCTTATTCTCTTGTTGCTCCCATCTCATATATCCAACCAACATAGAAGTATTATGATGACAGGCCAGCCCCTCCCTCGGCCTCCACCACAACATTTTTTTTTAAACGGCGACACTCATGTGTCGGCAAAGGTGTGTGGGAGCCCAAACCACACAAATTACAAAGGGGATAAAAGGGGAGGGATAGGGGGCCGGTGGGGATCGAACCCCAACCTATGGTTGGGAGACGGGGACTTGACCACTAGAGTAAGTCCCCAACCCCTCCTCCACCACAACATTTTATCATGATGGAATTTATGAGAAAGCCAGCCTACTATATATAGCTTGTCTTCTCTCTTTCTATATGTTTTCCATTTTAGTAGTACGTATTATATATCTAATCATTAGTAGTGGAGTAGTATTTTATTTACTCTTCTATTCTATTTTGCATGCATTATATTTTTCAGACCCAGTCCCTCCTCCCGTGCATGAACGTACACATCGACAATCTTATCTTGTCTACTGATCATTTTTCCATTTCATTTAATTCATTACATGCATGTATGTATGTATGTATGTATGTATGCCTGCGCATGCATGCAATACCAAATTACCAATACCATGGGTTGTATCCACAGCTAGCCCCCAGAAATACAGAATCTCCATTTTATACTACTACATAATATAGATATATACTCCCTCCGTCCCATATTCAAGTTCTTAGTTACTGTAGACACGGAGTTTAAGAAAGATGTTTTTTATTATTTTATAATGTACTTTTTTAAGGGTATAATTGACATTTTTTGTCTTTTAGTGTATAATTACCTTTTTTGTCTTTTGGTATTCTTGTAAATATTGTGACCCATAAGGGTATTTTCATAAAAAAACTTTCCTTTTTTGATTGAGGAAGATAAATGTGGGACGTCCAAAAACGGAAAGTAAGAAGATAAATATGGGACTGAGGGAGTAGATATTTATTTATCATTTGACTGATTAGCTTTGACCTCTTGTTAGCACAGCAGCTTATTAGTAGTCCATATGTAAACCATGTACAGCCGCCACCTGTAGCACGCGGTTTTTTTAATTTTAAATTTTTCCTCACAATTAATTCTACAGCACATTCCTCCGATCCTAATAAGTTCAATCCATTATTTCTTGTTGGGCACACATACATGCATCAATTGGGTTTTTTTTATTTAATTTGCCCCCATTTTTTGGCCCTTGGAACCTATAAAGGGCCACCAAACTCCCACTATATAAATGCATACGATCCCAGCCTTTTTTGAACATCAAATCAAATCATTTGTCAATTATAAAGCAAAAAATCTTTGGAGAGAAATCAAATATCGTGTTACTACTACAATATACAGCAATATAATATAATGAACAAGGTGCAGGAGGGAGTTTGTTTTAGTGAAGAGCAAGAAGCACTGGTCACCAAGTCATGGAACTTGATGAAGCCCAATTCTGGTGAATGGGGTCTCAAATTCTTCCTCAAGTAAGCCAGGCCACAAATTTATTTTAACTTATATCTATTTCCTTCTTTCGCTTATTTTGTGGATTAATTCATAGTGGAATGATTGATGATGATGATGATGACGTGGCAGGATATTTGAAATAGCACCATCTGCCCAGAAAATGTTCTCTTTCCTGAGGGACTCAAATGTGCCACTCGAGCAGAATGCCAAGCTCAAGGGACATGCCAAGTCTGTGTTTGTCATGGTTAGTTCTCCACCTACCTAGCTTCTTCGATCTCTAGAAAAATATATATGTATGTATTCTTCACAATTCACATTTTTGGTTAATATATAGTAACTTATTGTAATAATTAATGATGGAATGAATGAATAATAATAATGATGATGATGATTCATTCAGACATGTGAAGCAGCAGTACAGCTGAGGAAAGAAGGGAAAGTGGTGGTACGAGATTCAACCCTCAAGAAACTTGGCGCGACACACTTCAAATACGGTGTGGTGGACGCACACTTTGAGGTATTATACTACGCACATGCATTGTAATAATCTCTATACACATTTATTAGTCTATCTTCCAATGTTTTGTTAATTAAAGGGGAGAAGAAATGAAATGATATATTCTATTATTATTATAGGTGACAAAATATGCATTGACGGAGGTACTAAAGGAGGCATGTGGAGAAATGTGGTCACCAGAAATGAAGGGGGCTTGGGCTGCTGCGTATGATCAATTGGTGGCCGCCATCAAGACTGAAATGAAATGAAATGATATCAAACACCAATATAATTTCATTCAATATATATATAATTCTCTTTTCATTTGAACTAGTATACACCAAATTTATTTGTCTTGTTTTCTTCTCAATAAACAGTGTCTTTCTTTTCTTTCTTACTTGTGTGTTGTTGAGTATATACAACACAGAGATATACATGTAAGGTTATTTTTATTTTCTTATGTTGCCAGTGGGATTATTAAAGATGTTATACCTGCTTTTTAATGTTTTGTATACACACACTTTTGAAATTCTTATAAAAAAAATTTAAAGGTTTATACTACGTTTATATATGCATGTGTTCCTCTTTTAAATAAACACAACAAGCATCCTGCTCTCATCTTTCATTAATTTTAAGGGTGAATATCAAACAAAAAATAGTAATTTTACACAGTATTTTATTGGACACGTTGTGCAAAAATTGTAATGTCAATATTTGGGCCCAGCCCAATTAAGAATCCGAAAATGGCCCTTATGCTGTAGAGTGCGATAAAAAGCCCCATTTATAAATGGAGCCCAACCCACTGAAGGCATCCTCGTGTGTTTTTTCACTTGCATCATGGTCCACGACCGTTGACGTTGTGTTGAATTCCTTTGCCAAATTGTTTCATTGCCAATATATTGAGTTTTTATGATCCTCTTTGATTCATAATGGTGTTTGTTACCATTCTAACTTGTTGAATAATCCAAAAATTAACAATTAACAACATCAGTCATCAGTTGTTGAATCTTTCACTTAGTTATTCCATTGCAGGCTGCACTGCTAGTCGCTACTAACACGTAATTTTCAAATTTTAAATTGAGTACACTACTAGAATATGATGCATAGTATGAGTATGTGTTAAAGTGGTAAAATTTATAGTGGTGGAACTTGGATGGAGGATACAGGCAGGCAGGCCGCAGGCATACAGGCTACAGCTAGGCGGACAATAATGCCACGATGGCGCCAGCAATGAGGGTGGTGGGATCCCCTAGTACTGCTGATATCACGAACTGCAACGCCAACGCTGCCACCTCACCGCATTTTTGTCCTTTTCCTTTTCCTCCTCCTCCCCCCCTGTGATTCACGTGCTTTGCCATCGTGGCACTCAAGCTTGGAGCACTCCTCCTCCTCCCTACGTACTCCAATGAACTGCCGCCACCTATGCTGCTCCCCCACGCACCGTAGTAAATCTCGTGCCAGCTCTCCACCAGCATCTCCTTAACGCACGCCACGTGGAAATTGTACTTCTTGCATGATGACCTGTAACTCCAGCTCCTCCCCTTTCTCCCACACCTATTTAATTTTATTTCATATTAATAGTATTTAATCATCAACTTAAAGTTAATTAATAATCTCCAAATTACATTTTTTTTGCTACCATCTGCAGTATTATAGGCATAGCATAAACAACTACTAATATACAGTTATATAGAGAACCATATGTATATTGCATACATAACTTTTGAGAGTTTCGTACACAAAACATTCTTATCCCACCGTAAATCATCAATCTCTCCGCTAGATAATACCAAAATCCACTCTATATCCTATAGTATTTCTTAATGATCCTTTTTAATAGTTTTTCTCTCTCTGGCCACTAATATTATTTTTGAAAGTTAAAATAAAATGAAAAGTACAAATATAAAAAAACAAATTTTAAAATTGATTAATAAATGTAGTAGTACTTATTTTTCCGCTTAAACTTCTCGTTTTCTTTGCTGTTTAAAAAACTCAATAATGTAACAGTGTATCACTTCACCGTAAGTGGAAGAAGATGAATGAAAATGTGAATTTTAATTTAACAGGAGTACTACTCTATCAATTCCCTTAAAAAGAATATTTTAAATAATAAATATACACGATTTGAAAAAATTCGAAAATTAAAGAAATAAATGAAAAATGAATAAGGATGAGGTAGAAATGGTAAGGTGGTGGCATGCCTGTGACAGGAGGCGCTAACGTTCTTATACAAGTAGAGCTTAACGTCACCGTCGTCCTCCAGGACCATCGGCAGCTTTGCGCAGCACGGGTGGAGGTCGAACCCGCACGACCGGCAGTGGTACACGAACCCCGTCACGTCCTTCCTGCACGCGTTGCAGAAACGCGCCACCTGCCCCGGCGGCCGGCTCATGAACTGGAACGAGCATTTCCTGTAGAAAGGGTGGACGATGGAAGCCGACGGGATGGCGCAGTGCGTGTGGAGGTCGAAGTTGCAAGGGGCGCCGCCGCCGCCGCCACCGCCGGAGCACTTGTAGCGGGAGCCGATTCCGGCCTCCTTGCAGCCGTCGCACTTGAAGGGGTCCTCGGAGTAGTCGAATTTAAGGGTATGGTGAGGGTGGCTGAAATGGCAGATTTCATTGTACTTTGTCATAGCTAATTATTTCTTTTTATTTTTCTTTTTTGGTGGAAAAATGATGAATTTGAAATTGAAAGGAAGTTGTTTTTGGATTGTTTTGGGGGAGAAGAGAAGGTAAGAAATGTGGTGGTGAGGGTTGAGTGATTTAAGGATGTGTGTGTGTGTTGGTGGCTTTAATGTGAAGCAATTGAGGATTTATTCTTTGGGCCGGGGAAGTAATAATCTGGAAATTTTGGAATTAGAATGCATGGTGATGGGTGTGCATTGTGTTATATGACTAACTTGTAGGGGAAGGTGGCTCGCTCGATGGGGGGAGCCAAGGAGTTCCCACGGCCGCGATCACCATCGTATATATGGGTTGAGCAACCATGTAGTAAATGGTGGCGTACTCCAGGACCTCCCCCAAGTTTTTATTTTTATTTTTATTTTTTTTAAAATTTTGAAGTAAGGATAGCCAAAGTGGGGATTTTTCACTTTAATTGACTTGTCAACATATACTTCATCAAGTACTACAAATCCATCATCTAAATAATGTCTCTAAAAATCTTTAAAGCTTGCAAACAGCCTTCTGATCTAATTATATATATACACTACGTGGACTGGGTTTGAATGCAGGTTAGCTATTTTAATTAATCATATCATACTACTACCACTTTTTCTCTCTTATTAAAAATTTTAAGCGAGATTATTATAGTACTACTCCTTATTTTCATATTAGTGTCCGACAATAACTAGGCTATTGTTGATTCGAACCCTCATAATATTATAAATTGTGGGACTTGACTACTAGATCAAACACTCATCGTACATTTGCTTTTATTAAGTAAGATATATATCAACCTCATTTAAAGAAATGATGAGACGTACGAATAATGTTATTCATCAAGAGAGGATAGGAAGCAACTAAACTTAACATCTTGAACTAAAAGATTGACTGCATTTTGCACTTAATAAGAACGAATATGTGGACTAGCTAGAGGAGACACGACAGAATTTTGACAAGAATAAGAATGTAAAAACGCAAGTTGAAATCAACGTGTGTGTATGTAATTAATAAATGTCACAAGCTAAGGATATATATACATGAGAATAAACATCATGGGACAGTAATCAAATCATTATATAATTACGCATATAATATGATACTAGTATATGATCATCAACACATATATTTATCCAATACGGTAGGAATATACTACTACTATTATATATTTTATCCAATTTCTTTTTATAGTACATTAGTGGTTATTTAATTAATTTATTGCACCAGATAAAACCGTACCTTATAAACATATAGGAGTACAAAATATTGGATAATCAGATATCCATAAGTTATTCCATTCATGGAGTGAATATATCCCACAAACAAGGACTAAGTATAAGCTTCAATTTTTATTTTTTTTTACACGTACCTTGAAATAAGGTGATGATAAATTGTAGTACTTGGTAATTGAATATTTATACGAAAGAAATTCTCGTCCTCATTTTCACTGAAAATAACAAAGCTAAATAAAAACAGAGTCAATAAGGATCCAATATTTTTCAATTTCATCTAAACATATAGGTCCATGTATTTAATTGTAAACAATTTTTCTTTCATCCTTTTTTGTTACAGACAGTACTTAACTACTGTCTACTGGTGAAGTACGTGCACAAAAAATACTTTAAAAAAAATAAAAATAATAATAATAATAATTACAAAAAAAAAAAAAAAAAAGTGCAAAAACTTAAAGGTAAATGCACAGCATGGAATCAATTCTATAGTCAAATTTGTTCCTTTTGCCGGAAAAGTCTCAATTAACTACTATTTACTTTAATGCATACATTTAGTCACAATTCTATTTCTATTTGCTTGCTCTTTTACTCTTGAATCTTAGGGAAAATAAAATACTATTACTACTACTTACTATACTCTCCCAGATGATTTTAGATGTATGTATTTTGATTCTATATACATTTTATATTGCAAATATATTACAATTGAACATAAAATTTATTAAACTGTTTTATGTAATAAGAAGTGAGATTGATTCTAACATTAGGGAAAAAGAGGGCGGGCATGTTTCGTAGCTTAGAAAATGAGTCAAAAGAAGGCAATCTTGCAAGAAAATATATGTAAAGCGTTTAAACTTTGCGTTTCTTCCTTCACATGCCAATTTATATAAACTTAAACATATCAAAATGCATCAGTGTTTTTCATTTACTAATATACGAGTCCGTCACCTTTAATAATATACTCCCTCCGTCCCATTTAACTTGTCTTGTTTCACTTTTGCACACAATCCAATGCACTTTTTCAACTGTTAATATCTCAAAATATGTTTAATGAAAAATTATGCAAAATATATATTATAAAACTATATGATCATACGATTCTAACAAGACCCAACTCGACTATTTTTCTCTAAATATATACTTGAAATAAAGTTGAGTCAAAGCTGAACAATGAACAGTGTAAAAAAGTCAAACATGACAAGTGTGGTGGGACGGAGGGAGTAATAATCTCTACCCCTTTATTATTGCTTGCGATCTTAATCTTATTTCCATGTCGTAATAAAAAGGAACAAATAATGGAATGACCGGAGAAAGTAAAGTGGTGTTGCAGTAGCAGGCAATTGGGCATCAAATGATCATTTGACACACTCAGTCAGTTGTACTCGAAATTTAGAATTGTAATCCAAAATTAAACCAACATGAATCTGATTCTGTAATGTAATGTTGGGGAGTATGACTACTCACTAATATTTAAAGGACAACAATATCTGCAATTATTCTCTATTTTCGGATTCTAAAGCATATTACATCACACACCAATCCATCCCTCAATAATGTAAGAATCCTTGTGGCGTGTGTATTAAGGCATTTTACACTTGCTATTATCCCTTTAATTTTTATTATAACAAAAAAAATATATATATTAACTTTTTTACTTGTCCTGAATCATAATAAGCCGAAATTGTCGGTACATTACTGAAAATATGGTCCAATTCCTTCTGGGTTTGTGTTTCGAGTGGCCCAATAAATGATTGGATATGAAAACACTACTTATTCGTAGGGTGTGCATCGGTCGGTTCGAACCAAATTTCAAAATCGAATTAAAAATCGATTTTTTTCTAAAAACCAAAACCAAAACAAAATAACTGAAAACCGAAATAATCGAACCGAAATATTTCGAATTTCGGTTCGGTTATACCGGTTAACCGAACCGAACCGAATTGTTTTTCTAAAAAATACTAAAATATTTTTTGATCAAAACATCTCTATTACCATTTTCAAACCTGTAAATTCGCCCTGTCAAACAAAAACATCATATCTACATATAACTATGAGTGCATAATAGTAAACCATTCCAAATTGCATTGTTCAAATTACACACAAATGAAATGACAAAATAAAGAAACAGTCACCGAATAGTTCAAATACGAAATAATATAAAGTCTCAAAACTCTCAACAGTAGTTCTCACTTCCCATCCACACAAACAGTCACCGAATAGGGGTATTATTTTGTGTTTATTGTATAATGGCATAATGTATTTTATATATTTTTAAATATATAATTCAAATTTCGGTTCGGTTCGGTTAACCGAAATTTAGATTTTTAAAAACCAAAAACCGAACCGAAAACCGAAATTTTGGATTTTCAAAACCAAAAACCAAACCGAAATCCAAAAACTGAACCAAATTGCAAAATTCGGTTCGGTTCAGTCGGTTTGTTCGGTTTCGACCAAAATTTGCACACCCCTACTTATTCGGGTATTTGATGTTAGGTTGTTATTCTTACTGTTTACTCTGTTGACAAATGGAGTACAAATATTTTTCATTGAGAAAATTTAATTAGATTTTATAAAAATACGTTTTTCTTATATTTCGGCTATGTTTGAATAGATATTTTTATATAAAAAGGAACGGTTTATTTGTTTATTCAATATATCCACCTTCAAGATGGTAGCTGAACTGGATTACTTTAGCCCAGATAGATCTTTCTTCAGGTCCAAACTCCAACCTATTATTATTGTTAGCTACACCTTTTTTTTCAAAGTTCAATTATTTTTTTTTTACATCGCTGAATAAAAAAATGATAAGTTTGAGTGAGCTCATGAAAAATTAAACTTGCAATACCCTGTTTGAAAAAATAGTTAAACTATAATTAGTTTTTTTGAGACAGTTTAAAAAATTTAGCTTATTTAAAAAAATAAAAATAACTTAACACATCGTTGAATTAGCTCTTTTTGAAATCGCTGCAAATAGCAGTATTTTGGATTTTAGCTTATTATAGGCAAAAAGTTAGTCCTGAAATTGTCAAACAGTTAATTTTAACTAATTATTACTCACAGAATCAGTTAACAGCTAATAGCTAATTCCCAAACAGGCACTAAATTATTTTAGGAAAAATTAATAATATACTTTTATTATGTACACACATGGTCAACACTAAATTATTAAGGATAAAGGGATTAGAACTTAGGCCAAGTGGTTAAGGCTGCGTTTGGGAAAAGACGCTAGCGATTAGCCTTTAACGTTTGAAATACATACTAAAAATAACCTAAAATCCTATTTATAGTAAACACTAATTACAGTAACCGTCAAATTTTAATATCTAGGGTCTGTTCTGCACGCAGAGCTGCAGCTGCAAGCTGTAGCTGTAGGGAGCTGGAGCTGTAAGGAGCTGTGGGAGCTGTAGCTGTCACTTCTATTTAAGTGTTTTGTACAACTAGCTCTAACTGTGAAAAAATGTATGAAATGACATAAAAGGACAAATATTTATGTAAACTATTGGGTAGTGGGTTGGTTATTGGGTTAAAAATAAGCTAGGAGTTTATTTTTTAACGCTACTACAAGTAGCTTCTAAAAAGAAGCTTCCAAAAGCTCCCAAAAGCTAGTGTGCAGAACGAGACTTTTGTTTTGAAATAAAAGCTAAAGCTACCAAAAGCTCTCAAAAGCTCCCAAAAGCTGCGTGCAGAACAGACCCCTAATCTCTAAACTCAGAACGCTCATCTCCCCCAGCTTTTAACTTTCCAAACTCCAAACTCTAAATTTTAATTTAAAATTGCATTAACAAACACCATTATTCAAATTTGTTCCTATTTATTACCATTAATTTCAAACTCCAGACTTTAATCTCTAAACTTCTGACGCTAAACTCTAATTATTTCCCAAACATACCCTAAGTCTATTGACTTGCAACGGAATGTTGGAGGTTTGATTCGCACCGGCCCCTTATCCCTCCTTTTTATTCTCCTTTGTAATTGTATGGCATAGGCTCCCACCATCCATTTTCCAAGCCTTCATTGGCCCCTCAAAAAAAAAAAGAAAATTATTAAGGATAAGGTAATTCGTAAACTTGATGTTTTGTAGACGGCTTTAATTTTCATGTAAGTATCTTAGGTGACATGAAAATTTGAACAATATAACATTTTAGAATAATTTTAAACATTTGTATATATATGCCTCTGGTAAGATTTGTTCAATAATAATAATAATAATAATAATAATAATAATAATAATAATGATGATGATTATTATTATTATTATTATTATTATTATTTTGTGAAGTTATTGTCATGTATCTTATTTTTTGTCAATGTATCTTACTTATTTGATATAGGCATGTAGTTCAATGCGTTTTTAATATTTAATATTTTAAAATATATTAAAATAATATAGCTTATATAATTCAAAAACTATATATTTAGATGAATTTAATAAGATTCAGGTTAACTATTTTTTTTGCTATATACTTCCTCCATTTTTAAAATAATTATCGCTTTCAATTCAATTTTAATAATCAGTATTTGTATTAATTAACTCATAAATTTATATTTTTACCTTTCAACTAAACTATTCTTAATCAATGTTCACGAATACTCCGATGGCATAGTATAACTATCTAAAAATGACAACTATTATGAAATACTTTTTAATCTATAAAAAGACAACTAAAACGGAGTACTTGTTAAAAGAGATTTTTCACATGGTTTGATAACTACCATAAAATTTTTAAAATACAGTACATAATTTGAAGAGACAACTTGGGACATCAAATATTCGGTATTAATTAATTCAAAATACCGAATTTAAGATGGTGGCCACTGGGTAGTGAGACCAAAATACTTTAGTAATCACAATTATTTCAAACCCAATTTATACTTTTAATGCTGTTTATTTAAAATATTAATTGTAGTCAACACTCCCAGATCCGAACTAAAAGGGAGCAGGATCATCTACTTCCGGACTAGGGAGTAGAACAACCTCAGCTAAATAAAGGTACAACCCAGATATAGCCAAGCAGGTCACGGGGGTATCACGTGATTCCCCCCAAACTAAATCATTTATATGCCCAAATGCGAAGCTCAGCCATGCACGCAGTACGACTCCAGTGCACCGGAGCTTATCGTGTAACCCTCCGCATTTCGATCCGGCCCTCTCCCGCATTAAATTCAGTAAATATGACGTGGCAATTCCACACTAAAACTCCTCAGTCAACTAAAACTTCTCATTTCCCCCCCTTTCATTAAAACCTCGCCTAATCATCCTGGCCATGCTCCGCCACCGCCGCCGTCTCGCTCCTGCTCCGGCGCCAAACCGTCACGATTCATGGCCGCCGTCGGATTCTCCGTCTCCGCATCCGTCTCACGACGCGATGGTTTCCTTGAATTTTCCGTCGCCTCCGCCGTCTAAATTGGGAGTGGATTTCAGTCCGCCGTTGATAGCCATGGTGGTAATAATCGCGACCGCCTTCGTCATAATCACATACTCGCGCCTCCTATCCCGCCGATTCATCCACACCTACCGTCGCTACAGGCGGTGGCGCCGGCGACGCCGCCGATACGTCCCGTCGTCGTCCGCCGGGGACATCGAGTCTCCGCCGTACTCGTTTGACCCGACGGAGGCGTTCCATGTGCTCTCCCCGTACGGCCTAGACGAATCAATAATTAAAACCATTCCTCTGTCGGTCTACACGCGGAAGAGCGGCTGCCATGATTGCGCCGTCTGCCTCCTTGAATTCGAAGAGAACGATTACGTCCGTACGCTTCCGGTCTGCGGTCACGCCTTCCATGTCGACTGCATCGACATCTGGCTTCGTTCGCACGCCAATTGCCCGCTGTGCCGCGCCGGAATATTCCGCCAGGACTCGCCGTTCACACCATTGATGGCGGCGAGAATCCGCCCCAGCCTCGACGATATGCTAATCGAGAACACAATTCTCGAGCCTCTTACGGAAATTCCGATCGAATTGGAGACGGTTACCGACGACGAAATCACTCAGGAACCATCACCCCGGCGGAGTGCTATTCAATCGGAGGACAGATTCAACCGCCGGGATTTCCTACTTAAGCGATCGTATTCCTTCGGTTTTGAGCGCAACTTGGGTTCGGAACGGTTAGTTCTAGAGCCAGTAACCGCTTCGCCGTGGCGATACCGCCGTGGCTCCGGCGCAGCCAGCGCTGGAGGAAGCTTCTGGAGCAAACGCCCGTCCCCTTTCAGCTCGTTAACAAAACCTAGGGTTTTCTCCTTCCGCTACTATCGAGGAATGAAATCTCCATTTTTCCGGCGACGGAGCATTGGCGGATTCTTCCCGTTGTCGGAATCCAGCGCCAGGATGGGGCTGTCCAGCGGCGGCAGCTCATCCCGGCGGACGAAATCGTTCGCGAGCCCGATGTTCATGAGGAGCTCGGCGGCGGCGGCGGCGGCCGGCGCGCTGTTCTCTTCAAGCCGGCTTAGGAGCGGCGATCCAGAGGCGCTATTATCACCGGAGAGGTTCAACAGACGGTGAAGATAGTGCCACGTGTATGGCGGAGAGGGAGGGGACTATTAATAAGGCGTCTGAAATTTCTGATGAAAGGGCATTAAATGGTTGAGGTGATTGAGGATGGGTGCATTTAAAGAAGAAATTTACAAGGGGGGGTTCGGCCTGGCCTGTCTCACTTTTTTATTTGTACGTATATGGACTAAGTAGGCTGGCTTAGTGCACATTTAATATTTTACACGATTCTTTTCTTGATTGTGGGGATAAGTGATCAAATGATCATTTAATGCTTCTAGCTGTCTTGGCCCTTTCCCAATTCCCCTCCACCCCCCCCCCCCCCCCCCCCCCCCCCCCCCCCCCCTTTGGTTAGTTTCTTGAAACCATTTTTGTTGCAATGGGAGATTTGGGAGGTTTTTGGTTGGGAATCTTGTGCAGTGGTGGTGGTGGTGGCAATTGCCAATGGACAATGGTGGTGCCTGAATTAGACAATATGAAGTGGAGCACTAAAAGTGGATGTGTTAGAAATGGGGCATATGTGGGGGGTTTTGCTTTTTGGAATGTGGAAGTGGTGGTGAAGGTTGGAATTTGGAATTGGATGGATAGAATTTAGAATTTAAGAGCAAATTGGGTGTCCATTTTTGATGATGTTTTAATGATGTGTTCAAATGAGAAGTGGGCACTTGCCTTTCATATCATTATCATATAATAATGTGTAATGTAATGATTCCAGATCTTGATGTATCTTTGTAGTAGTGCCTTTTTTTCATGCAAAAGGAGGTGATGAAGGGATGGATTGACTGACCAGCTTTATTATGTTTGAGCTAACTTTTGCATTTGATCTATTCTTAATAGAAATATTAATACTAGTACTAGTATTATTTGAATGATAATAATGATGACTTGGACTATGTTGATGCTTTTTAAGACAAGGCTAATTATGAGAATGAAGAATTTGGTGGGAGTGGGGTAAGCGACTAGCAACTCCATGTTTTGTACTTTGACCCTCTTTTATTGTTTTTATTGGATGGATGTGTTTTTGGTACCCTCTTTTATAGCAACTCCCTGTTTTCATAATTTGTGAGCAAATTCTTATTGTTTTAACCACATGAAAATATTTTGTTCCTGTTTATTGACTGCTAATCTATACACACCTACAGCACTTAAATCTTAATCATTGAAAAAGAAATAGTTATTTCTTGGTAAATCAATAAGACATTCATGCACTTGATAATAGAGTAGTATTTTTTTCATTGGTAGGATGTCATTTTGTGTAGGCCGGGTATCAGTAGACGGTAGCGCTTCTATTCGAATTCTATAATAATTTGAACTCATATATCACAATCACTTTTGTTTATTTATAATTGTACAGTCAATATTCAAGAAAAAACATGCATGTCTTTTTCCTTGAAATAAATACTAGTACTAATTAATAGAGAATTTATTATTATTATTATTATTCTTATTACCATATGTATTAAACCTATAATATAATCAAATAACAAGGACTTAAAATTCAAAATTATCATATAAATATACATATAAATACTCTAATGTTTTTTTTAAAAAAAATAATAATGAAAAATGGTACGGTTCAAATTCGAGGTACCAAATTTTTGTTATTTACAATTATATGTCTAAGTATTAAATTATGATTTTGATAATTAACATATGTTATAAACGCAAAAAAGATTAATAGTACTACTAGGTTTATACTACCCCATTTTAAAGTAATTGATTTTTTAAATTTCTTTTTGAAATGGTTCAAAATAAATGATTAAATAAAGTAGAGGGTAGTAAAAAAAAAGAATGAAATGTGAAGAAAAAAAATAGATAAAAATGAAATTTTTATTAAAAAGTGTAAAACAATAGTCAATTAAACGGTAATTTATTTTAAAGTTTTAATATGAATGTGTGGTAACGTGGTGATCACTATTATTACAGTTTACAACAGTAAACAGTTGGCTGCCATTTCAGGTGAACATTACACGAGATTTCTCTCACAATATATTTCTGGGGCCATATAAAGTTGTGTGACAAAAATTGCAGCATAGGGCCAAAGTTTAGTTTAGCCCTATAGCCTGTCTCTGCTATTACTGTCGCCATAAGCAACAATAAATGATATTCCTGATCTTTGGGTGTAATTGCTAAATAATTGTAATTTTCTATACATATACTTACTCCATCTCGCTATTTTTGTTACGGACCCACCCAGTACGTATGCCGATACACATTTTTAATGAATAATAATTTTAATTGTGTACAACAAGAAGTTATAAAAAGTTAATTGTCTAAAACTACAAGATTAGACGAATCTAACAAGATCTCACTTGACTATTTTTCTTCTTACATGACTATGATAAAAATTTGAATTAAAGTTAAACAATGAATAGTGTCAAAAAACCATCGGTAACAAAAACAACAAGACGGAGGTAGTAGTATATTCATGCTGTTTTATATCAAAAGACAAAAAATGGAAATTAATATTCAAGTTCTTTTTTTTTAATGAGTCATTGAAGGCCTGGAAAAGGGTGGGAGACCATACCACACAATTACAAAGGGAATAATATTCGAACTTCCAAACTTCCGTTGGAAGTCAATGGACTCAACCACTTGGGCTAAGTCCTCATTCCTAATTAATATTCAAGTTTGAGTAACAGCAACAAAAAAAAGCAACAAACTTGTGAAAAACTTATACAAAAAACACTAGTAGGAAAAATTAAAGGACGAATACATATCCAATCACACAGCCAATAAAAATGGAGTATTACCAACACTATTTTGTAAGCATTAGGTGAAAGGTCTTCTTACTCTGTTGACCTAGAATATGTCACTAATGTTGCGTTTCAAACATACTAGTATACACTATATGTTTTTCCTTTTCCTTTTCTTCTTTTCAGAAAAGAAAGTAATCTGCTTTAGAGGTTTATCATCAAAACTTCGCTCTAGCTACACATCTAAATACTACTCCCTCTGTTACAAAATAAATATTACGTTTTGACTTTTTTTACTGTTCATTGCAGTTATTTGACTTTTATTTTTTGTTATAGTTATACAAGAAAAAATATAACCATGTGAGATCTTGTTGGATTCGTCTTATCTTATAGTTTTCAAATATCAAATTTTTACAATTTTTACTTGTAGCGAATTTGAGTTATTAATAATTTAAAATGTGCATTGATATTCGTTCAAACGAGAAACGTTACACTTAAAAAGAAACGGAGGTAGTATGTACCATATAAATATTTTTTCAACTAAGCAACTAGTACCCCAAAAAAAAAAAAGAGACTAACAAACCAAGCGACTAGCACTATTTATTACACTCTATACCGGATAGGAGATCAGATGCAAATCGAACCCCAACTATAAGGTTGAAAGTCAAGGGACACGATCACTAACCAAAGTTCTTGTTCCCTACACTCCATATAAATATTGATGATAATATTATACTAGTAATTTTTTTTAATAGTAGTAGTTCTTTTAGATAAATTCAATATCTCTTTCATTACTCCCTTTTTTTTTTAAATATAGTTTTTTTGTTTTTTTGAGGAGTAAAATTTTATATCTTGAACAATCCGAATACATAGTCCGTTTGATATTAAACTTTACATTATATACGCAGACCCCTATTTCGAATTACATCAAGCCAACACAGACAAGCAGCAAACAACTCATCTTTATCTACCCACTACCCCCTTCTAATACCACTTTTTAGAATTAATGTGATAATTTTCTCATAAATGATACTCTAGGATTAATTCATGATAAGCAGGTTAATGATTTATGTAAAATTTTGATTAATCTGATTCCTTAAATCAACGGCTTAACACAGAAAATACCGAGCGGTGCAACGGTTTTTCACACTAGAAATTTAATGAGAGCAAATGGGAATGGAGAGAGGATACCAACCTGTAATGGAGAGTAATTGAATTATATTATAAATATATGAAAAAAAAAATAAAATTAAAGTGTGTACAACTACCAACATAAATGAAATTTTTGTAGTAGTTTCTTCTTCTTCTACATTTATTACAATCCCTCAAATCCTCAACACTCAACTCCTCATCCTCCCCTGTCTTCTTTCTCATAAGGTTTCATTCCTCATTTTAACACCACAAAAACCCAAATTATTAAAATCTCCAATACTCAATTGTTCATACTCCTACATACCTGTTGCATTTCTATATTGCTTGTTGTGTAAGGTTTCAGGTTATCAATGGCTTTGGGGGATTACATTGTAAAGGTGGAAGAAGCAAGTTCTGCTGGGAATGGTAACAAGCCTTCCGCAAGTCCTGTTTTCAGGTCTGTTTATGCCCAAAAGGCCATTCTGCAAGTCCCTCCTGAAATGGATTCTCCTTGGGATTTCTTCAGGTTCTCTTCTTGATTTCCTTTTTCTCCATATTTGTTTATGGTTATTGTTCATTATGTTTCTGCAAAATGTGAATCCAATTGGATTAGGAAATGAGGGCAAAAAAGAAAAGTTAAAAAAAAAAATAACTTTGGCCCATGCAGGTCTCGAACCTGCGACCTTCGCGTTATTAGCACGACGCTCTAACCAACTGAGCTAATAGGCCTTGTTGTTAATTTACAATTCGATTTATTAATTATAACCTATTTACAGTGCCTCTGTGAAAAAATATCCAAAGAACTCCATGCTGGGCCGCCGTGAAATCCATGACGGAAAGGTTCCTGTTTACTCTTTTGCAAAATAACAGTTGAAAAACACACAAGGGAAATAGAGTATATGCGTGTGTAATTAATGGTATGAGATAATGCGTCTACGCAGGCGGGGGCGTACAGTTGGCTGACTTTCGAACATGCCTTCGATGCCACGCTCAAGATCGGCTCTGCTATGCGCCGTCGCGGCGTTAATCCTGTATGTTCTGCTTCAGTTTCCATTGCTTTCAGTGTAGTTATATGAATTTGCATTAATTGTTGATGTAATCTGTGTAGGGCGACAAATGTGGAATATATGGAGCGAATTGTCCGCAATGGGTTATGGCAATGGAGGTTGATTTCGTAGAATGTTTTGTTTTTGTTATTTTACTTTGACTGTGAGTTAATTAGTTTATTTTTAATCAATTACAGGCTTGTAGTAGTCGAGCTATTACCTATGTGCCGCTGTATGATACACTCGGTGGGTATGCCGATTTTGGGGGACTTGTGTTGTTTTTATTTGATGATTTTGTGGGTGTTAATGAGAATGCATTTTGGATATCATTACAGGTGCAAATGCAGTTGAGTTCATTGTCAATCATGCTGAAGTTTCCATAGCTTTTGTCCAAGAAAGCAAGCTATCGGCTGTATGTTTCTTCTTGCTTCATGTTAGCGTATTTTGTGGCTTTCTTGTTTCGCTGTTGTTGGGAGTGGGTTGCAATAGATTGTAAATTGGGTTTGGTTGATGCCTATAATTGGTCAATTGGTGATGATCCTTGATCATTTCATTGTATTGTGTTGGAATTTATGTTCAATGTTGCCTAATTGAATTGTAACTATCTGCAGATACTAGGGTGTCTATCAAATTGCATCTCCTATCTGAAAAGTACGTGAAATTGCTGATTTTCATTTTTGGGTACTTGTTAGGTTTACATTTGTTTGCTGTTGTGTAATAGAGATCTATGCCGTTGTTCTTAAGCTGTTGTCAGTTTTGGAAACATTACTGATAAGCAAAAGGAGGAGGCGGAGGAATTAGGTGTGTCTTGCTTCTCCTGGGAAGAGTTTGCTTCATTGGTTAGTACAAGGCTGTCGGATCAATAATGTCTATGTAGCCTGTGAAAATTAGTTATATTAGTTTCACCAATTTATTTTTCCAGGGAGATGTGGATGATGATCTTCCTGCTAGAAAGAAGACAGATACGTGTACTATAATGTACACAAGTGGGACAACAGGAGAACCAAAAGGGGTCATTCTGTCTAATGCTGCTTTCATGGCAGAAGTCTTGGCTATGGATAGCCTTCTTATAGATACAGACAAAGAGGTGATAAAAACAATACTTCCATTCGGTTTTATTCACTTTCTTTCTTATTTCCGAATCAATCAACAAAGCAATCCTTCAATCTTCAGGGAACAGAAGAGGATGTGTACTTTTCGTTCCTTCCACTAGCTCACATATTCGACCAAATTATGGTAACCTACTGCATTCTCTGTGGCTCTTCAATTGGTTTTTGGCAGGGGGTAAGATTAATATTGTACTATACTATCCTTTGAGTTCCCTAGCGAAGAATGAATTGATCATTTGAACTTTTAAAACAGTATTTTTATTAAACTTGCAGGACATTAGATATTTGATTGAAGATCTTGTTGTATTAAAACCCACTATATTTTGTGGGGTTCCAAGAGTTTTTGACAGGATATATACAGGTGCAAAATTTTTTATATGATAAAGTGTTTATTCAAGATTTTGGAAGAATTTCCTTGACTGATTTCATTTTGATGTTTTGTGTTTTCAGGTGTAATGGATAAAATTGCAGCTGAAGGTGCCCTGAAGAAGTCATTGTTCCACATAGCATACAATTAGTACACCTCATTTCTCATTCAAATCTTCTATTTGCTTGTTTTCTTTTTATTACCGGTTCTAATGATATTAATCATATTTCTGACAGCAAATTAAGGAATCTGGAGAAAGGATTCAAGCAAGATGAAGCGTCTCCTCTTATGGATAAGTTGGTTTTTGATAAGGTTGGTTTGTCAGTTGACCCTATTTTTCAGAGAATTCATTTGTAGTAAACAATAATGACCTCTACTTTTAGATCAAAGTAGCATTTGGTGGTCGCGTCCGTCTGATGCTATCTGGAGCTGCACCTTTGCCTAAGCACATTGAAGAGTTCTTGAGAGTAACTTGCTGCTGTGTCTTATCTCAAGGATATGGTATGTTGTGTTGTAATTACCTCAAAACTTCCAATTTCCTTCTATTCTCATCTCGGTATTGATAAATGGAGTTTGGTCCATGTTTATTTGCACATCAGGACTTACGGAGAGCTGTGGTGGATGTTTCACTTCGATAGCCAATATCTTCCCCATGATAGGAACAGTTGGTGTCCCGATGAAAACAATCGAGGCAAGGCTTGAATCAATTCCTGAGATGGGATACGATGCGCTATCTGACGTTCCGAGAGGGGAAATATGTCTCAGAGGAAACACATTGTTCTCAGGTTACCACAAACGCCAGGATCTCACGGATGAGGTGGTTGTCGATGGATGGTTCCATACAGGTAGTGAACCAAGTCCAGATTCTGTTTATTGGTTCATTTTGCTTGAATTCTGAGATACAATAAGTTGTTAATTAAAAAAGTTTCCCATCATAGGTGATGTTGGAGAATTGCAGCCAAATGGTGCAATGAAAATTATTGACAGGAAAAAGAATATCTTCAAGCTGTCACAAGGGGAGTATGTTGCTGTGGAAAACATTGAAAGCATATTCTCGCGATGCCCTCTTATCACATCAGTGAGCCTTAAAACGACACTTTTTGGCTTAGTTATTGAAAATATTCCTGTCTGTCTGTACTCAACAATCAATATGATTACTGCTGCAGATTTGGGTCTACGGGAACAGCTTTGAATCATTCCTTGTGGCCGTGGCAGTTCCAGATAGAAAGGCAATCGAAGATTGGGCAGCAGCTAATCAAGAGAAAGGCGACTTCCAGTCTTTATGCAGCAACACCAAAGCCAGAAAATACATACTCAATGAGCTCAACAGCACTGCCAAAAGAAATAATGTATGTTCCTCTTCCCCCAGTTCCTTCTCCCTCGCACTCTTTGCACTCAATAACATGCTCGAATTGTTCTTCCCAGCTACGAGGCTTTGAAATGCTACGAGCAGTTCATGTGGAGCCAGTTCCCTTTGGCATGGAGCGAGATTTAATTACTCCAACTTTTAAACTGAAGAGGCCACAGTTGCTCAATTATTACAAGGCATATATATTCTCATTCAGCATCTCCATCATCATTTCCATCCTATTTCTCAGATCAATTTTTTCTCAAGCACTATTTACTTTGATTCAATTGTAAACACACACAGCTCATTGTTGACGCTCATTTTTGCACCTTAATGCAGGATTGCATTGATAAATTGTACAGAGAAGCCAAAGAAGCAAAAGCAGCCTAACAGCATCGACGAACCATGACAGAGTTACAAAGTACTATTTCCCCTGCATTGTCACATTGCCTTGGTGGTTCCTTTCTCATGTATAGATAAATTTGTTCAACTTATTGTGTGTATGAGTAATGAGCAACTTTCTTTGGTTGCATGCTACTTATTTTGAGGTAAAAATGGTTCCCTGGTATATTGAAGGGAATGAATTTCAGCTGATGGCTTGTAAACAGACCTGTTATGCACATTTTCCATGGACATTCATAGCTCATAGCTCTGTTATCATATCAATCTTCTGCATTTGATCTTCAGATCTTGCACCAAAGTCAGATATACGTGGAACTAAACTGCTGAGATCGACGATCCATCTATATTTATATCTATGCATACACATACTTTAATTTAGAAGGGATTAAATTGGAAAATTGAGCTTCACCAAAATGTAGATTATGCACAATATAATGTGCAAGTAAAAGCAATCAAAGGGAATAATCCAGTTCACAAATCGACATCTTTAGATGGTCATGTTCGAAGCAGGTTTATTACAAAACGCAGGAACAAAAGACATACTACAATGGCGAAGAAGCAGAAGAGGTATATTTTCTAAACATTCACAAAATAAACAAATAATAATGCATCAAATGAACAACACAAGGCTTAAAGGAAGTGAAGAACGAGTGCCCAAACAGGGTATAAGAAGAGGAGGAGTATCCCGATGGAGTTTGAGATTCCACTGCTCCTGGTGAAGGAATTCCTGAACCCACCGGATGCTCGAATGTGCTCCTGCAGGAGGTAGCATCCAATGACGAGGCAAACAAACACACCCACTATGTTTCCCCTTACAGTGTCCGCAATGAAACCTGGTGCCACCACAATCAGCAGGAGCAATGCTCCTGGCAATTCCAGCCAATCTGCCATAGTCCATACACAAAATCACCATATAACTGGGAATCTGGCCCAAGTTTTGTTTTAAAGACGCGTATTTGATGACATAAATTGACAACATTTTTGTGTCACAAAAAAAAACCGGGTTAGTATCTCTTGTCCCCACACATACACATGCCAACCATATTACATTACTTGAAGTCCTCAATACTACCTATGGGGACATGACATTGACAATGTTCATTTTAGGGACAAGAAATTCGAGGAAAACATCGAAGGTTTGTATTGAAACACATTGAGCTATATGATATGCTATGAGGCTGAAAATGTTGGTACCTGGAAAATGACGGGGGAAGAAAAGGCGCAAAACAACAGCAACGAGAGCAATCCATTTACCTACTTCTCCCCTGTTTTATACACACGCGAGCAAAAGAGGGAAATCAATTAACTAAAAATAAAAAATAAAAAATAAAAAAAATGAACTAGAGATGTTAGAGTGAGTGAAGAAAACACATGAATTTGTTGAGTACCTCAGCAAGCTGAACAGCCATGAAGGGAGACTGAAGAAAATGTAAGGGATCAAGAGGGATGTAAGAATATTCGTTTTCCAGTTTGTCCGATCCAAGATCAACAGGTAACTGCACATGGGAAAAGCCTCTGAGCGCTTAGTGATTGTCCAACCGGGAGTAGAATTCATACAACAAGGCAAGATAACTAACTACTACCAATTCGTCATCAAAACAAGTAGTAGAATGAAGCAGGCAAATAGTAAGAGTTAACAATTAGGCAAGACATAATTAGGGCATTCTGGCTTTCCGCAACAC
This sequence comes from Hygrophila difformis, assembly GCA_030278955.1. Classification (NCBI taxonomy): domain Eukaryota; kingdom Viridiplantae; phylum Streptophyta; class Magnoliopsida; order Lamiales; family Acanthaceae; genus Hygrophila; species Hygrophila difformis. The sequence continues at coordinate 60,478,344 of JAOANR010000005.1, read as the reverse complement.
ATAATTAGGGCATTCTCTCTATTCATAATAAAGATTCAACAATCAACAAAATGAATATCAAATTATCCACAGACACGCATACAAATCAATCAAACTAAACCAAAAAGTGAGAAATTTAAAATAAGAAAGGCCAAAAAAAAGGGCAAATCAAGAAAAAGGGGGACTGTTATTTCTTAGATCTTACATTGCAGCAACAGCAGCGACCCATTTGAGAAATGAAGTCCCAAATCCGAGCCCACCAAGCTTGATGGCATGATTCGCAAGCTTCTTCACTGCGCTCCCGATTTCATTCAAATCCGAACTGAGTAATTCAGTTGCTGCAGCTGAATCAGTCTTCATCGCCAAGTAACTGCTCCTCCTCCCTGCCATCTCTGATCTCACCCAGCAATTGGATTAGGGATTTAGATATACTAATGTAACTGCTATAGTAGTGAAAAGCTGTCAGATGGTTCAGTTGGAAAACGCCCAAACAGGGCAACGATATATGGTGGATAGCATTAAGGAGTGGCCGACATAGTCAAATGGCTGAACGTGGAAAACAGTGATTGGTTAGTTTCGTAGGGATACCATGGAGTTCGAACTCGGATGGATCACGGCCGTCCCTGTTGTGCACTTGGACGGTGCGTGTGTATCTGGTGTTCAAGGTCCAGTTCTTCGATTTTGAAACTGTTAGATTTTTCTTGCAGTAATAATTAATTGCTATCGTAGGCCCAGTGCCAGTTGTCCATTATTGTCATTATTATATTAATTCGAATCTTAATTATCCGTCGTTGATCCCAATTCCCAAAAGATATCCTGCTCTGTTTGTGTTTGTTTTTTTAGTAGTCATTGAAGGCCTGGGAAGGGATGGTGGAAGCTCATGCCACACAATTACAAAAGGGAAATAAAGAGAGGGATCGGGGCTGTTTGTGTTTTGTTTTAAATTGATACCCAAGGGAGGAGGCCTTGCAGCCAAGGTGGCGCGCCAAGTCGGAGGCAGCAAATGTCTGGTCTCTGGAGTCTAAATAATATTAACTCTGTTATTTTTTAATTGCTCTATTTCAATCACTATTTTCAACTAGCTGGCTTTGGATAGTTTTATATGATTTATTACAAAACTAAATAAGAAATGGTAAAGTAATAATGAAAGTAGAGATTATAAACTACAAAACTCGTATTAGACTTATCTTCAATATCATTCTTTAACATAACCAAATAAAGCTCAAAAGTGAGCTAGTTGAAAACAGTAATTTAAATGGAGCAATTAAAAAAAATGAAGTTAGTAAAAATTACAAAATGAAATAAAGATAAGGGAATTGAACAAATAACTGACTAGACCAAGTATTCATTCTCATATACGCATTACTGCTCCCTTTTGAATGCAAATTTTATTTTTTTTTAAAAAAAAAAAAGTAAAAGAAATTAAACACAGGCCACAGGGCCCTTCCTCGGCCAACTATGCTTCTTCAAATAAGCTCTTCTTAACAATGGGGAAACCCTCTCTATTATTGGATTTTCCCAATAATAGAGACAACTATGATTATGCATTGATAAATCTTACAGGTGCAATGATTAAAACTCGATAATGTCATAAGGCGAGATGTGGATTAGAAGTATGATGAATTTTTTTGTGTAAAATGCCAGCACGACAATTAGATATGTTTTCAATTGCCATCTTTCAAACTTTTTTTTTTTTCGTTTATTTAATTTGGTTTTGGATATGATGAAGTAGTTGGACAATGGCTATTAAATGACACGTGGAATTAATTAATCAAATAAAAAAGTTGATGGGGCCTAGAATCTAGATTCAACCCCCAAAATGAGATTATTACTTCATTTTATTTTATTTACTTGTAGCTTCAAATTTGAAAATGCCATTTGTATATTACTGCACTTCATCTTTCCCAATTCATAAATGTAAATAAATAAATAATTTATCAAATTAAAATAGATACAGATACGTTTTGGAACGTTTTGGATTTGAATGGATGAATTGGGAAATACACCCAATGTCATACTACCCCGTCCCGCGAATTGTGGCTCGTTTCTTTTGTGCACAGTAATTTATGTGGTGGGGTGTGGTGAAGTTTAGTGGTTAAAATAATGTGGATATTTGTATTTAAAATTTTAATGAATTTTGACTTTTTTTATTATTTAACTTTAACAAAAATTATTATAATGATTTAATTAGAGAAAAATATTCAAGTGTGGTCTTGTTAGAATCGTCTAGACGTCTAGATTTAGAATATATAGTTTATATAATTTTTATTTGTACCAATTTTAAAATATGAAGAATTAAAGAAATGCAAGGGGCTTTGTGTAGAAAAATAAAAGTGTATTGGGAGTTGTGCAGAATAGTAAAAGTGATTACTTTAATGGGATTTAGAAACCATTAAGATTCTAATCATATTTATATTAATTAAATTTATCTAAAAAGGGAAAGTGGTCACAATTCGTGGGACAGCCAAAAGAGGAATACGAGCCAGGAATACGAGCCACAATTCGTGGGACGGAGGGAGTACATTATACTCAGTATTTTCAATTCCGTATTAAATTTTGTTTGTACCATTTGGCCCTCCAATTTATTACTTCCTCTATCTCATTTTGATTGTCACGTTTGATTTTTTGGCACTATTCCCTGTTCAAGTTTGATTCGTATTTTTATCATAGTTATGTAAGAAAAAACATAGTGAATTGAGATATTGTTAGATTCGTCTAATCTTGTAGTTTTAGAATATCAATTTTTTATAATTTTTTATTATACAAAATTCAAGTTATCAACAGTTAAAAATATATATCGGCATACGTTCAGGTAGGTCAGTAGCGATTATAATAAGAAGGAGGTAGTAATTCTTACCAAATAGGTCATATTCCACCATAATCCTATAAATTAGTACATGCAATAAATTTGTGGGACCAACTTCACTCGCATCCTACTCAAATAACTTACTCAAACAACTCTACCGTCCAAAATCCCGTTCTTCTTCCACCTATGTATTAAGTCTTTCACGATGTTATTTTCCCACGATAATAATAGAATTTAGGGTTAACTAGGCTATTGTGAGAAAATAATGTTGGAATAAAGTTGATAACCATATTGGGAACGGAATTTCGTATGTGTCGCGTTACTTAAGTAGGACGAAATGGGTCGGATTGGTCCCATAATTTTATTTTATTAATTGTTAATAGAATTACGGTGGATCGGGACCAATATGGGGTAAAACAAAAATTTACGGAATTTATTTATCAAATCGATTATATTTGAATTGTGGTTATTTATGTTTGATTATATGTAATGGGCCATTGGGCCTGGATTCCATGTTACAATTTTTGTTGAATTCATGAACAGCCTACATGATATATCTAATGGAATGGGCCCTCTAATTTTAGCTCAGACCCTTTTTAAAAATCATTTTATTTTTTAGGCCCCATTCTAATTTTATTACACTTTGCACCCCATCACATGTTTGACTTGGTTTACCGCGTCATTGTATGTGCCTTACCTCGATACTATATGGTATTTACCAGGTTAATAATATGTGGTTTACCACTGTATTAGTATGTGTTTTACCATAGCTACCATATATTAGTACTTACCAAGTTACTGATACGTGGTTTACCACAGATACCATATGGTATTTATCAAGTTTTTGGTATGTACTTTACCACAAATACTTTATGGTGTTTACCAAGTTATTCCACATATACCGTATGGTATTTACCAAGTCTTGGTATGTGCTTTACCAAAAATATCTATGATGTTTACCAGGTTATTGGTATGCGCTTTACCACATATATCACATGATGTTTACTAAGTTATTTCACATATACCATATGTGCTTTACCAAGTTTTTAGTATGTGATTTACCACGATTACCTTATGTGTTTACCAAGTTATTGGTATGTGCTTTACCAAGTTCTTGGTATCTTATTTATCAAATTATTACATAGGGCCTAAAACACAATATTTGAAATGGAGGGGCTTTGGCTCTCATAATATTTTTTACATGGGTACCGGGCCCTAGTTTTCCCTTTCTCAAGTGACCCAACAACAGACTTTTTATGAAAAAGCTAAAAGCCGAAGCTGACGGTTTAGCTATAATAATAATGTAAGAAACCGGTATGGATCCTATGCTGCTGGGGTATAAAAGCTCATTCAAGTATATTTTATATTAAATCAATGGTTTGATTTGATAAGTATATTTGTGTAATTTAACTTTTTTCAATATTTTATGTTTTATAACTTTGTTTCTTTTATGTTTTAACTAGGTTTGATAACTTCGTAATGATGATAAAAGTAAAAGACTTTTCAAATTCAAGGACTTTTACAAAATAATAAAGCATAATATCATATTATACATAACATAATGCTAGATATTTTAAAATATAATGTCAATTTGAATAAAACAGAATGTTTAAAATTTTAACACAAAATTAATATATACACAAGTACCAAGATGTGAGATTTCGATGACACATAATGGTTGTTCCTTAAGACAGAATGTCAAATTGAGTGAAACATAATGGTTGATTTTTTTTCCCGAATAGAGAGATTATTTCAATTGCATAATGTTAATACACATGAGACATTCTGTTTCACTTGTATAAACATTCTATTTGCATACATAACCCATTCTATTTCACTTGTATGTACATTAAATATTAAGTTTCACTTGCATAGATATTTTGTTTACTCACTTTGGGCATTCTGTTTCAATTGCATAGACATTCTCTTTGCACACATGTGACATTCTGTTTGCAAAATTAGGATGGTACTAGCAAAAAGGATCTTCGGTAAAAGTTAGCATTCTGTTTCAATTGCATACACATTCTCGTTGCAAAATTAGGCATTATGTTTCCCCTCAATACACATTATCTTTGCACATATATATACATTCTGTTCCACTTCAATACACATTAAGTTTACACACATATACATTCAATTCAATACATTCCCGTTTACACACATTGGACATTTTGGTTCGATACATAAGCATTCTTTAAATTATAATTGTGTATTTTTATCTCCTCAAGGAAAGGATAGAGAGAAGATTATATTTTGCTGGAGAAAGAAGATTGTTGTGATTCCCAATGAAACTAATTAATAAAATCCTGACACATTGAATTGAACTTATCTATGTAAAATTACAAAACTATCCCCATTTAAATTTAACACATGAACTATTAATTTAAAATTTGATCCGATGAATATAATTGAGTCCAGTATGTACTAACCCAGTACATGAACCAAATCGGTAAGAAACGGGGAGTCGTTATGTGTAAGGAGTGTGGATTTGTGTTGCCTGCAATGCACAAAACACAAAATAATAGCCTAAAGAAGATAAACCCTCAACAGTCAACCCCAAAAACATATACTCCACAACTAAATATGCTTGCAGCGCACACCAAGTTTGATTATTTTTAAATTCAGAGGAAAGTAGTAATAATACAGTAATAGTACTACTACTACTACTACTACTACTTTTTAGTTTTTATATTGCTAAATCCAACAACTAAAATAACCAGTTAGTATATCAACGGTATGACCCATGGGCAACGTGGATTGTGCAAGAAATCTTCGGTGATTAAATTCACAAATTCAATCACCAAATTGTCTGACTTTGATCAAATTATCAAAGCCCCCCTCCTTAAAAAACGGCTACTTGCCTATCATAGAAGTAACCTTCAAGCAATTCATCGTCTTCAAAATCCCCTTAATCACGACTTCAGAACCCACCCTTTAAAGTTTTAATCTTTCCAGGATCATCCCATCCGCCGGTATGCCTCCCTGCAGCCGCTGCACGTGCTGGCGATTGCTGGTTTTCTTTTTCGCCTTGGGCAGCCTCCTCCTCCTCCTCCTCCAGCCTTTCTTCGCCAATGTCATCATCGAAGTCGAGAAAATGGAGAAGATGAAGCGTATCCAGTCCTTGCAGCCCCTCGCCCTCCGTGAACTCGACGACGTCGAGCAATTGATCCTCCTCCCGCCACACGGCCTCAGGATCGATCACACATTCGACTACAATCGAGAGTACCTCAATTCGTCCTCATCTCTCGCTCGCAGCATATTCTTCCCTACAACAGACGCTTTCCATCCCAGGAAGGACGACGGCTACTTTTACCCCGGAAAAATATGGCTGGATACCGACGGGAACCCGATCCAAGCTCACGGCGGCGGCATTCTGCTGGATCATAAATCCGGCGTGTACTATTGGTACGGGGAGTACAAGAACGGCCCCACTTACAAAACAACCCCAGCAGCAGCAGCACGAGTGGATATCATCGGCGTCGCGTGTTACTCGTCCACCGACCTACTGTCGTGGAAATACGAGGGGATCGTATTGGCGGCGCAGGAGGAGAACCATTCTCACGATCTGTACAAAACGAAGGTCTTGGAACGGCCTAAAGTCGTGTACAATGACCTGACTGAGAAGTACGTAATGTGGATGCACATCGACGACGAATCCTACGGTAAGGCTGCGGTTGGGGTCGCAATCAGCGACTCCCCCACGGGTCCTTTCGAGTATCTCCACAGCTTCAGGCCGAACGGACACGACAGCAGGGATATGACAGTGTTCAAGGACGACGATGGGACGGCGTACTTGGTCTACTCATCGAATCGGAACAAGGAGATTCACATCAGTCCGATGAGCCGCGACTTTTTGAGTGTCGAAAACGCGACGGTCCGGGCGATGGCGGGGCAGTACAGGGAAGCTCCCGCGGTGTTCAAGCACAACAACGTGTACTACATGGTCACGTCCGGGTGCAGCGGGTGGGCGCCGAATGAGGCTCTGGTGCACGAGGCAGAATCGATGTTTGGGCCGTGGGAGAGCATCGGGAACCCCTGTGTTGGCGCGAATAAGGTGTTTCGTGTGGCCACGTTCTTCTCGCAAGGTACGTTTGTGATCCCGATGCCTGGTGGAGATCCGGGATCGTTCGTTTTCATGGCGGATAGATGGAAACCGGATGATCTCGGGGACTCCAGGTATGTGTGGCTGCCGTTGGTGGTGAATTCAAGAAGTTTGAGGTATCGAGGGCTGCCGTTGTGGTCGAGCGTGTCCATCTTTTGGCATCGGCAGTGGAGGATTGAGGATAATGGAAAAGTACATGCTCATATTGATGAATGGTGAGATATAAATTGTACTTATGAAGCAAAACTGTTGTATGTTAAAGTGTTACATTCAAATTCCATCTACACTTTCTTGTTCATTTCAGAATAAATCTACATTGCACTTCTGATTTCTGTTTGATTGAAAAACATATCAAAATTCAATCTTGACAAAGATAATGAAAAGCAATCATCCTTCATAGACTGAGACTATATGGATAGAACGTTTTCTTAGATTAATGGGAGCAGTTACAATCTATGTTGTCAGCTTATTTTGAACAAAACCACTTCAGGAAAAAATCTTGCAGAAACAAGTAGATAATGGATTACAAAGTAGCCTAGCATCAGAGATAAGAAATCCTTTCCTATAAGGAAGCAATTAAACCTTACAATACAGATGAGCACAATATAGTCGATCAAAAACACAGTGGAAGGAAGTACTTGATGGAAACATGAAACATCCACATTTTCAAGCAACTTGCTTGAAAATATGGACTTGCATTGTGTTTTCATTAACCATTTCAAAGATGCAGTCATCTCCAATTTCAAGAGAATTATCTTCTGCAAAGGCCTTCCACCCTCCAGTAAAGGAAAATTGGTCAGTTCTATACTTGAGATAAAGGAAAACTGTCCAACAGAACCCCTCTGGATTTCTTAGGATCATGTTCATGGGCACTGCAAGGTGCGCTCGTGAAAATGCAGGCGGAATAGCCTTAAGAAAAACACGGTAAAAATCATCAGTTTGAATCAAAGTTTGTAACGATTAAGATGTTAAAACCAAAGTTCCTTACCAGGATGCTGTGCCTGCCAAGGTTAAACCTTCTGATAGAGAGTCGGAAGAATGGAAAGTTGGATTTGAATGAAACAAGAGCTTCCTGGTCGGATGTCTCAGGGACTTGATACTTTCTTAAACACGCGTTTTGGTCGTAAATGTCCACGTCGAAGGACATATTCCCGTTGTATTTGAAGATCAGCATTTCTTGGTTGCCGAGGGAGTGCTGCCTCGAAAATTCTTGCCAACCTTCCCCAAACAGCAAATCCGCATTTTCTTGAATCATTTTGACAGACTGACTTCCACAGGGACCCTTTAGTGCAGCTTCATCAGATAGTCCAGTCAACAAGTGGTGCTTGAAGTCTGGTGGGATCCTCTGCACAAAGATTGAAAAATAAAGCAAGTAGTTAGTATAAGAAATTACAGAGACGAACACTCACTCACTCACATAAATGTAAAAGATATGTGCCATTGTAGATTTACCAAATCAGTCCTGTTGGCCATCCAATGGATTGAGTAGAAACAAGGCCGTGTGTCTGGGCTCCCTGGATCATCTGTCGAATTCCTTGGGTCTGCATTCATTTCTGATTGAAGTGGGTTGATTGAAATGATGATGAGGATGAAAGATGATGAGCGGTGAAATAGGACTCTACCACATGAAAAGATGATGAGGATTGGAAGGATGATGAGCTGGTGTTGCAATGCGCGTGTCTCACTGCATATTATATAGTTGTAATAATTAATCCAATTGTTAAAACTAATTTCAGTACTTGGTTCGTTGTTACCAAAGCCCTACCCTGCAACACATTTGCAGAGTGAACGTAGCTAATGGATGGGCAAATCAGATTGCCTCAAAAGGGTGGCTACCTTACTTCTTTTTGAAGTTTGTCTCATACTACTATATTAGCAATGCATATTGTGGCATGTGACTGCAGAATTGAATTGAATTATCATAGCCATGGGTGATGGGTATACAATAATTTCACCTAATTCAAGGATTTCTTGAAAAAGGGTATCACGGATTCACGGGTAATGCATTGATGATAGTTTAGACAAATATACAGCAATGTACATTGGAGCTATCATACATTTCTACACATTCAAGAATGGAATGTCAAAGCCCCACAGTTTGGACGAGAACAAAACTGGGCTTCTATACAATGTGGTGGCAGTGTCGCGCACACCTGCTACTTTTTGGGGACATCCTTGAGGGGATCGTTTTTGTGGATATCCATCACCACATCACGCATTTCAGGGAAAATTGATACAAGGACGAGTTCAAGTATTCCATAGCCGAGCTGCTTCAAGCAAACTGTGGACTGCAAAACAATTGTAAATCAGAGGTGAGAAAATCAAGTTGCAACACATACTACTTGTGAAGGTGTCCAAAGTTAAAAGTGCTGTAGGGTATATACCTGGAGAAAATAGTATATGTCCCTAGCGCACTTTCTGTACTGCTTTTGGCCAATTAGACTGACCAACGTGGTGGGAGCACCATCTGCGGGGTAGGGAAGTGCATGAGAATCAAGTTATAGAATGAAGATTTCCACGGTTAAAAATATGACTCTGCTGTGAAAATGGAGCAAGAAAATTCCAATTTCCAACGCAACATGTTATCAGAGTAGGGCAACAGCAGTCTGGAAATGCAGTATGTTAGCCATGGGATGATATGCATCCAAATTAACATACATAGAGAAATACAAGAGGCAAACAAGCAGCAAGATAATTCATTCATTGGAGACAGCTTCTAGCAACCTAGACCACCAAAATTAACAAAGAACCAATTATAATTCATGACCAAAAGCAAGATACTACTCACTGAAGATCATCTTCTTCACATCACTGGCTCTGCGAGCAGCTTCAAGCTGTTGCTCGAATGATCCTGGTTGAGCTGCCCTTACTCCACCTGATTGCTTTGTGGTCTGCTGAGATCCCACAGGAGTTTCACAATCATTTGGTTGTTCTTGAGTCCGCAATCTCAAGAAGAATGTACCAGCAGGCCAGAGAACCTAATGAGAGGTAATGATCAGAAACACTCATAAAGGCTTCTGAAAACAGTTAAATAAAAAAAAAAAAGTCCATGAATAACGAAATAAAACATTGCTTCCACAATAATGATGAACCAAATCATTATTTAAAATACATCTTAAAAAACCACAACTTCAAGGAAATAAGAAAAAGTGGAATTATACTCTCAGAGTACAACTCATTTATTTTTCATAAACATAAGTAATCCGGAGTATTAACAGTTTCGGTGTTCCAATATTGTCATTGGTTAACCTCTTTAATAAAAGGTTACGAGGTTAAGTTTTAAGTTTTAAATAAACTATATGAAGAGAATGGAATGCATTTCTCCATCATATCTTAAAATATTTTTGTCTCATGTAGGTAAAGCAACAACCATGCAATTCACAGAGAATGGAAGTATAGTATCAATGCTTTAAACTTACGTCCTGGACCCATCGAATCCCTTGTGCGATAATATCCTCTCTGCGGAGCCATTGTATCTGCCTCAAGAGCCAGTCGTCAATAGCATCTTCCATGACCAACTGTAATATTTGCTTAGATATCCAAAACACCTGTCTCCTATAATTTCAATAAGATATCAGCACATGGAGTAAGGCTCAATGAATATCTGCGCATGAAGCTTTCATTCATGATGCAAACCATAAAGAATAAATCATATTCATCAGATGGAAAATGAAAGAAAAAAAATCAAATAAGTTAAGAACAAACATATCACCTTATCCAGCCTCTTCTCTTGAGCTGAAATAGGTTATCAACCAAATTCAAGACTGGAACACTTAGATTGGGAGGTGTCCACTGCAAAGAACATCAAATGCTAATTAGAAAAATAAAGAACAACGATGGAAAAGTGATAAGAAGTGCCCCAGGAGATAGTGTAATCATTATTTGAAACTTACAATATCAGATCATAGATCGTTGAATAATATTAAATGAGCTATTCTATCTTGCAACAAATCCACTTTTAAAGTAGATAGCAGAAAATAAATAACAGAATTAGCTCCAACCAAAAAATATGCATAAATCATGGTTTGAGAAATTTAAATAGAATGAAAAATCAAAGGACAAAATTAAGTAAACAGTTAATAATGTTTTTAAGTTACAAGTCGAATAAATGCAATACCTCAAAAGAACTACTGGTAGCAAGAACACAAAACTACAACAGAGATGGTCACAAATGATGAATAATCAAAACAGTAAATAATATACCAAAGACATGACTACAGAGATTTGAAATTGATTATAAAAGAAACTCAATAAGAAATTGAATACTGCAAAAATGTAACGATTTTAAAATCAGAATAATGGCCACCACTAAAACAGTACAATTAAACACAGAGGAAGAAAACATGATGCGAAGCTCTTACCTCAGGTGGCACTACTGTTGGATCCTGTTGAGGAACAGATGTTAAGGCCAGGTTTGGCTCCACGTATCTTCCCAAAGAACTTGATTCAGCTCTCAACATCAAAGCATGTGCTTCATCAGGATCCAAAGTGTTGATATTTTCATCAAGTCCCCTTGAATTGGATTCAAGGTCAGAATGCCAACCATTAGCTTGGGCTAAGACTTCTGATTCTTGTTCCCCATGCCTGGCATCTTTATCACCTTCATCATTATCAGAATAACTGTTGATAGACTCTGACATTTTCTGCCTGATGGACATTTTATTTATATCATCAGCATTCCAGGACAAGTTTCTGCTAGCAACTGAAGATTGTTCAGAAGCAGCTGCTGATGTACCAGAAACTTTCCACATTAGGCCATCAGAGACCCCTTTGAATTGGCGAACAATATCATCCATGGCATCATCCACGTTAACTGTTTTGATCAAAGGAGAGTTCAAAATGATAACTTGGAATGCTAAGATAAATCTAGCTTAATGGATGGATGCACGCGCGCGCGCACACACACACAGACACACTATAAGAACATTAGTAATTTCTTATGACCTGACGACCAGTTGTTCTCGACTAACTTAATACATCCGGCCATCCAGGTATACATTATAATATCATATGTTAAAATCAATCATTAATCCAAAAAACACTGAATATCAGTTGATAAGATGATCTAACAAACCAAATAATAAAGTTTGGAACCGTTTTACTGCAAGGCGAAACAAAAGTTCTTCCAAAGAATAGTCACATGGCACAAACAACTAGTTTCATAGATGGTAGTTTCTCAATGTAGGGCAAATGGAAGACTCCGACCATAACAGAAAGCTCAAGACCAACTCAATTGAGATGTTAACAGATTTTATTATCTCAATTGCCAGGATAATGTGTGTGCCACATAAAGCATTTTGACAGTGACTGAACACAGAAAACAGAAAAAGACTAAATTTCTAAGGGGATCCATTCAGGATGCTAACAACTAGTATAATTTGACAATCTCCCATTCCACCAATGGATTTCAGCCATCAGCAGTGGAGCATTAGTCCCAGTAAATACAACAATTTAAGTAAGAATTCCTGAAGTCAGAATCCGCATAACCCCGGTAAATTATATGAACAAAAGAAAAGAAAACAGCTTATTTTGAATGTGGAGAATTTGGCACAAAAATGGGAATGAACATACCTGCTAGTGTCCTCATAACAGAAGGAGACTTCCCAAATGAGTAATTCTATATTGATTAAAAAAAAAAAAAAAAGGACAATGAAGAAGGAGCCATCAATGATAAACAATTAATCATGTTATTAGATAAATAAAAAAGCAACCTGAGAGGAGGAACTCAGGAAGTCCCACACTTCATGCTGCTCAGCAACATTGGCAATTGACAAGAGATCCTGGCAAAGGCAAACACATAATGTCAAAAATGATGAAACATAATGTACCTTGGCATATTTAAGGGTAATGAATCACATACTTTTAGATATTTATCCAGCTGTATACACCGTTGGTGAACAAATGAATCCTCTGTACTCGAGGAGAAGATCCTTTTAGGAGGTAAATGCAACGTATAATTGGGAATATCCTTTAGTTGCCTGTGCAATCTCTCAAAGTTCCGATACCTGGAGATCAAGAGTCCCAAATATAATCATTTCATGTGCAACCTGACTGAGCCCTTCAGACTTAGTAGATGATATCAAAGTTTCTAAGTAGTAGAAAAACCATATCACGTGGATTTCAAATAGAGCAATGGCTTAGTTTGGATGCGTTTTGGGAGCATTTTAGGTGTGGAGTTGTGTATTTTTTAATGGCAATGAATATTAATAGGAACTTTTCTAATATGTAACTTTTTATGGTTGTTGCATTTTATTCAACTAAGATATTATATAATTATCGGAGCATACGCTTTTCTAGGGGAATGAAAATTAGTGGAGTGCGGGCTTTGAAAAAGTGTATGCAAAAAAATTAGAAATGGATTCAAGATGGAGAAAGGAGTAAATAATCAGCAAAGTTATGTTTAGTGGATTGTGTGTTTCGAAAGAGAAACTTTATCAAGAATAGATCAAAACATGGAATAATTTTTCATTCAAACATGGCATAAACATATACCTTCTTTTCACAAACCACGTGTTGTTGTCAGCATCCGTCACAGCAATCGAGTAAACTGCAAATGATTTTGAGCCATGTTTCTCAAAGTATGCTCCAGTAACCTGCAGAATCAACTATTACTTGTCATCCAAAGATGACCTGAAATATACCTATAATCACCAGCTTCAACCCTATTAAATAAGCAATCTAAACCTACTTAGTGAGATGACATTTTTATAATGCATTCAACAAGGTAATTACAGCAACAATATCAAAGAACGAAATGTAAATGAGGGGTCATACATGACATCGAAGCTTTGGAATATACCCTTCACGACGTAATACCATGTCCGAACTACTCCCTGTGCTTTGTATATTAAGTTTTCTAGTGTCTGCACTATAGTATTCATTAATGATGGGTGCATTGCCTTCTGTTGTAAAAACATCCCCCAGGTTTAACTGAACTTTCAAGTCAGATGTGCTATTTGATCTTTTCAGGGTAATTCTATTTTCATGAGAAGAACTAGGAGCAGAATTTTCCATTTCATGCATAGTAGAGCTTCCTTTTGGAAACAGTTCCTTGTTAAGCTCTAGGGACCTACTTAGAGGGTCCATACAGAGATATTGAATTTTCTGTTGAGGTCTGGGTATTGGTGGTTGCTTAAGACCTTTGCCACTCACAGGACCTGTGACCTCAGAAGCCTGAATTCCAGAATCAGCTGTCTTCCTCATTTTCTTTTTGTAGTTTCTTCCTATCGTCCACATGTTCTCAAGATTTTCGGGGGTGAGAACTTCTGTTCTTCTCTGGGTTGCAGCCTCAAATGGTTTTGCCCACTCAGCATGCCGTGTTTGCATGGATTCATCCTGTATTGTAATAGGTATGAGATCTCCAGAGCCATCCTGCTCGAGTACATTTTTATGACTGAGAACCAAAGATAGATCAGTCCCTTGATTGCTTGAAAGCATATTCTTCTTCATATTAAATTCAGTGCTTTGACCCTGTTCTCCAGAAACAGCACATTCATGGCTATGCGCCCCATGATTTGATGATTGATCAGTGTCAACACCCTTGCCTTCCTCGTTGCAAAGGATGATATATTCTAGCAACTCATTAATATACCTGGAAAAATAAGAAAAAAAATTAATAAATTCCTTATTGATTGTTATTTATTATGTAGAAGACCAGAAAAGCTCCAAGATGCAACAGTAATCTCCTAGCAGGGAGAGGAAAAATAATATTAGAAGAAAAAAATAATTCTGTCAACCTTGTTTGGTCTAAATCACTCCATGGTTAATACAACCAAGATTTATAAATAGATACACCCTTCCTTTGATCCTTTCCCAGCATATTCATCAGAGGTGCCAATAATAACCATCTAGGACTGTAAAATTTCTATGGAGTCAAGAAGCAAGACAAGAAGAGTTGGAGGGTATAATATCTTACCCAGGGCTTGCAAAATTCATAATAGGCTGCATGACCAAACACGTCAAAAGTTCACGAGCAATACATCGCACTAAAGGGCATTGGACATCCCTTGGTTTCATCACTACAGCCAAAAGTCCACTCATGAGACGCTGAAGAACCTGCACATTTAAGAGTATTATAAGTATAATATATATATATATATATATAGAGAGAGAGAGAGAGAAAGAGGGGGGAGAGAGAGAGAGAGAGAGAGAGAGATTCAGATTGCAACTCAATAATATAAGAATCAGAATGCTTCTACACCTTGTACTCACACTCGGAAGATATCAAAGCAGGGTGAAGCTCCTTAGAGGACAAAAGATGGTGTTTCAACCTCTCATCCCTTTCCTCAGAAGACAACGTTCCCATAACATCCACCCCTATAGCAGCCTGGTTTCTTCTGAAGAGATCAATATGATCTCCTATCAGATCTACTATGTCCCTGCATGAGAGGAGAAACAAGGAGCAAAAACTTAGATGGGTACATTTATTCAGGTAGCAACATGCATAGTTTTTACAACTTCACCTACTAAAGTACAAACATACATTAGAATGATACCTTGTCAGCAGGTCCACAAGGTTTACTTCTTTGATTCTTCCTGCTACTTCACCAAGAACATCCATAATTAAATCATGTATTAATTCGGGTGCCTCTTTATCTGGGGTAATATCAGAATACCACAAATCTACAACAAAATCATGCATAAGTTTATTGATAAAATCCTCAATAGCTGATTCCACCATGGGGGAGTCTATCTTCCTTTTCCATTTTTGGGGGGGACGAACTGTAGAAAGGCGAGAATCATTCACCGAGAGCTGCTTCTTTTCTAAGTGCGACAAGTAAGATGTAGGTCTGTTATTCTGAACCTTCCATCGTATTTCCACCTCATTAAGTAGTACTCTCAGTCCAGCAACCAAAAAAATGGCTACAGGAGCATTCATTAGCATTGATTTACTAGTATCTGCATTCAAGGAATATGATATATAAACTTTCAGGGGTGTGACAGGAATAGGTTCAAGTGAGCATACTGTAGAAAGTGCCAATAGAGGAGGGGGGAAAAAAAAAAAAAAAAAAAAAAAAACCCATAAACTAAGGGCACAATTGGTATAAATGAAGTTTGATGCCCTTAACAGTTGGTATAAATGAAGTATAAAGTAACCAGGTTCACTGTTCCAAAATCAGCTAATCCACAAAAGCAATAATGAAGAGAAACAACATATGGCAGCATTCCATGTAAATTTCTAAGTGAGCACATATTTCCAGCAAGGTTAGGAAGCATTTTACCCCATTAACACACATTATTATTGATAACATAAGAATCTATTTTAAAATTTGACAAACTCGTTGAAGCACAAATCCAACCTTGTACGCATCTACATCACTAAGTCTATGCTTCCCCATGTTCTCGATCTACCCACTATGGAGGATTTCCTTTATTTACCAAGTGCATCTCATAATTACAACATAACTCGAGCATTAGTTACAAAATTTAAAAACATAAACTAAGGGCCCAATTGATAAACCCGAATAGCATCTGAATCTGAATGATTACATTGCTGAATCTCAATCATCAAACTGCAAATTTACATGGAATAATTAAGTAAATCAGGTTATCAAATAGTCCGCCTAAACCACTGTAATGCCGCAATTCACACAATTCTCTTAACCAAATACAATGTTGTCAATGCTCGAAACTTGAAGTACCGTAGCAACGAAGTATGATCAACTTAAAAAAAATAAACATGGTGGTCTACAAAGCATTCAAAAAGTTAATAAAATTCTTCACAACAACACAGTAAAGAGCTTACGCGTCAAAAAGTAAGTCACTACGAATGCGCATAGAATCCACCACACTATTCGAAGCTTAGCTTCTTCAATCAGATCTTGCAGACTCTCCATCGCCGTCTTCATAATTAACGAACCCTAAAAAACTCTATCACGAGGTACAGCTCAATTTTGAGCGCGGTAATAGACAATCGAATGATCTAAGAGAATTTCAACCAATCTAAACCCAAAAAAGGGAAACTAAAAATCAAAAAGTGGCCACAACTTCCTTGGAATTCGAATTTCTATACAGATTTAGCAGCTATGGTGCAACTCAGAAGGCTAACAGGGAATCTCCTGATTGTCCGTCTCGAAGATGGGGAAATTCTCGAATTTTCGTTCCCTTTTGCTTGCAAATTGCAATCGCCGGTGATGACAGAGAAAGGACAAAGCAGGGACAGAGGGGGTAACGTTTTCTCTAACGACGTCGTGGATAGCACATACCATTAGCGGTTCTCTTTACAATAGCGATATTTAGTTATAGTGTCGGAATGAATTGACGTTTGTGCCCTTGTACGTGTTTCCGAGTCCGACTTCGTTTAGTACGAAGTACTAGAATTCAAATATTCATAATCATTCTTCAAGATTTGTTAAAAATTCATATCCAAAAATAATCGTCTTGGAAAAAATTGTACTATAATTAGGACATATTTGGCAAATAACATTCAAAATTATTTATGTACTTCGTGAATAAATCTATTGTAAATAATTTTTTTTTCTTTTTTATAGTGAAGTTGAGCTCCAAATTAAGTTTAGATTACTAATATAATTTGAAACTTTCTGATTATAATCAAATGAAATTTTCTTTCGAAAATCATATTACTACCTCTGTCTCGGTAAATTTGTTATAGATAGTTTTTTGGCACTATTCACTGTTTAACTTTGATTCGAATTTTTATCATAGCTATGTAAGAAAAAACATAATCAATTGAGATTTTGTTAGATTCGTAGACAATTAACTTTTTATAACTTTTCATTGTACACAATTTAAGTTATTAACAGTTTAAAATGTGTATCGCATACGTGCTGGATGGGTCCGTAACAAAAATATTGTGAAGGAAGTATCATTTTTTAACAAACATCAGTATTTTTTTAACATTCTTAAATATTCAAGGTACAGTTGAATTTTACAAATATTGTTACATAAATCTTGATTGCGTAGATTGATGTTGCATGTATTTGATAACTAAATACTCCAATAGATAAAATATAATATGAAAAATATAAACAAATACACACAGCTGGGAACTATACATCAACTGTGGCAAATTAATAATTGATTTTTTTCCCGAAAAAAAATAAAATAATTAACCAGATTTTTTATCCGCGCTACGCGCACGGGTGTTAGTTTTATTTTATTTATTTATTTTTACTTAACAACCAATAAAGGCTAATAAAAAAAAGAAAGAAAAATTAGAAAAACTAAATTCAACGGGTCCGAGGGAACCAGGTGCCAGCGGAATCTGCCATAATAAGAGGCATCATCCTGTCTGGCGGAAAGGCGCACGTCGTAAAGAAGTGCTCGTTATCAGCTCCTTTCTATTAACTAATATTAACTCGATTAATTTAAAATGATAGAAGATATTATTTTAGTATATTTATGAAAAAATATTTTTTTATAAAATATAATTTCTATTATCGTTTTTTTAATGATATAAGAAACAAATTTTTAGTTTTTTTCACAATACATACCAAAGTATAAATTCAATTTTTATGCAAAGAAAACATAAATAGAAAAATTAATTTATTAAGATTACCACCCTCCTAATTATAAAAATAATTTGTATAATTGAAATGATTAAGTATATTAAAACTTTCACCTTTGTATCTCATTCTTAATCACCGGCAAAATATGTTGACTAACAAAAACTTATATAAAGGATAAATTGTCATACCCAAAAAAAAAGATAAATTATCATAATATTAATTTATGTACACAAAATAATATATTGAATTTTTTTATTAATGGAGTACTTATTTTCTTGTGTAAATTATTTTTTTTTTTGGAGAAAGCCGAAGCGAGATAACTTGTGTATATTATTTAGTTTTCAACATTATTTTTTTCAATAAAAATTTAAATTTAATACTCCTAAATATTTTTAGTCAAAATAGTATATATTTATTTAAAGATTTATGTATGTATTTTCTTTACTGTTTAAACCCATAATATATTTCTTATAAAGACAATTAATTATTACCTAAAAGGGCAATGTAGGCATTACAAGAAAATTATGGTTTCATGATTTATTATATTATATTCTAATATTAGGAATAAATGGTAGAGATGAATAAATTTGCAATCCTAAATTTTAGGATGAAGTGATTTTACTTTTTAAACCTTTGATATGTATCTTTATAATAGATATGCATATCTTTGAAATAAAATTACTGTTTAAACTCATAATATATAATTTTTATAAAGAGATTAATCATAACTTAAGAGGACAATATAGTCAACATAATAAAAATATGTTCCAACATTTATTATAGTAAGTATAAATATAAATAGATAGATGAGAAATTACTATTTTTTTAAAAAAAAAAATAAAGAATGGTGAGAACATAAAATTAACGTTTGGTATAAAATCAAAATTCCTTTTTATTAGTATTTTGGAGATAAAAATCTCATTATGCATAAGTATACGAATAGGTATTTTGTAATTAAACCGAAATAATAATTAGTATGTCATACAAGTAGATATACAAGTAGAACCTCAAATATTATGTGGTGAAAACTGTTGACGACGATGTGATCCTCAAAGCTTGAACGTAAATAAAGGTTATCCATTCGTAAACCATAGTAATGAGCTCCTCAACATATGATATAAAAGTCACCAACTCTCTCAAACCAAAGCACATCGTCCCAATAGCAGTTTGCGTTGGGCTTGTCATCCTAGGCAAGCCCTCAAATAATGACACCTACCGGCCATTTCTTCATACTCTTCCTCGTGCATTTCTCATTCCTTTCTCAAACATTGGCTTCATTCAACCTAGTATCGCAATTAAAAAGTGACGAACACACATCCTCTGAAGTTGAGGCCATCGAGTGTTCTGACTTCGCCAACCCTAGGCTTGAACAAGCTTATGATACTCTCCAAGCATGGAAAAATGCCATATATTCTGATCCATACAACTTCACAGCCAATTGGGTCGGCCCTAATGTTTGCGAGTACAATGGGATTGTTTGCACGCAAGCTTTGGATGACCCCAGTCTCACGGTGGTTGCTAGCATTGATTTGAACAACGCAGATATTGCAGGACACCTCCCAAATGAGATTGGAAACCTAACAGATATTGGCATTCTTCATATGAATTCTAATAGGTTTTGTGGTGTTGTTCCTGAGAGCATTATGAAAATGAAGAATCTATATGAGCTTGATTTGAGCAACAATCGGTTTGTGGGACCATTCCCAACGGTTGTGTTGGAACTACCAGAGCTGAAATATTTGGATCTTAGGTTCAATGATTTTGAAGGGGCGTTGCCTCCAAAGCTTTTCAATAAGGAGCTTGATGCCATTTTCTTAAACAATAATAGGTTTCACTCCATGATTCCTTCTAATATTGGTAACTCATCAGCTTCGGTGATTGTCTTATCCGGGAACCAGTTAACAGGATGCGTGCCAACCAACATAGGCAACCTAGCAGGTAAAACAGATGAGATAATCTTGTCAAACAATAACCTGTCGGGATGTTTGCCCGAGGAAATCACGTTGTTAAATAGCACCACTGTGTTGGATATAAGTGGAAACAAATTTGTGGGGGACTTACCTGAAGGGATGGAAAATATGCAAAGTTTGGAAGTTCTAAACATTGCAGAGAATGAGTTCAGAAGCTCAATGCCGGAAACTGTTTGCACACTGCCGAATCTAAAAAACTTGACGATGGCATCAAACTTGTTTGAGTCCATGGATAGCAGATGCCATGCCCTTCCAGGGCTGGAAGTGAATGATAAAAACAATTGTCTAGTTGACGAACAACATCAAAGGCCAGAGAAGGAATGTCGCATTGGGTTGAGTAAGAAGATGGTTTGCAATGCTGGAAATTGCAGAGCTAAAATAGCCCGGGATGTACCTAAGGCCCCAATAACACCGATACAAATACCTATACATGTGCCTGTTAAGGCCCCATCACCGCCACAAACATCGAAGCCACCGAAGTCTGCCCATGCATCACAATCTTCCCAACTCCCTAAACCACCAAAGGTTTCCCATCATCCCATTCAATCACCTCATTCTGATCATTTACCACAACCACCAATCCAATCACCCGCTCCACAACCACATGTCTCCGAGCTTCCACCTAAACCATCGGTCCAATCTCCTTTTCCACGACCAAGTGTCAATTTAATTCCAGGAACAAAACTAGTCCGACCACCCCCTCGACCAACACCATCGTCTATTTACCAACATCCACCATCACCACTAGTCCAATCACCCCATCCACAACCACATTCACCCCCTCCATCTTCACGTGTTTATTTATCTCCGCCTCCAACACCAGTCTATTCACCGCCAACGGTTTTATCATCTCCACCAATCTCCTCATCCCCAACAACACCGCCAGTCCGATCACCCCATCCACCTACACATGTCCATTTAGCCCCACCACCACCACCACCCTCTACTGTGGTGTTTCAACCAATTAATTTACCCCCAATCTTGGGTGGCTTCTATCCATCACCACCACCACCGGTCATCCCAGGCTATTGAACGGCTACCTTTGAATGATGTTTACCAAACATTTGTATTCTTAAATCTTTCACGGCAACTTCCTTGCATTGTAAACCAAGGCCATCATTTATTTACATGCAATTGATTCAGACATGGACCAATACAGTACAGCCCCAAATCATATTTTTAGAACAACATGGAAAGTTAAAAGTAAAATTACCAATATCAAAATTGGATCCTATTTGCTAAAAACATGTTAGATAGGATGCTTGCTGTATAAGACAGGCTACTCACAACGATGGATATCAAGTATTGACAAATCTGTAAGCAGCTCCAGGTCAATAGCTACATACAGATGCACATCAACTCGTAATTTGTTTTAAGTGCGTTAGGAAATGGATAATCTGGCCTCTTGTTTATGATCAACTCATTTCATTACATTTCCATGTTCGTGAACTGTGAGGAAAATAAGAAAAGTTTAATAATTATGATAGTGTTTTTTAAATGAATGGAAAAGTAAATTTAATTGAATCAATAAACCCACGACACACTATCAAAGTCTCAACTCTCAATGCCCCGCATTACCTTTTTAGGTAAATCACAATTTTTAAGATGAGGTGAGTGGATTAATAATAAGACATGGAAATACTACTTATAAGTTATAACACACAAACATCTAACTTGCATTTTCCCATTGTTTTTTGTTCTGAAATATATTTAAATATAAGAGTGATTGCCTTATTCTTGTGTATATTTGTTAAAAAAAAAAACTAATATTATTAGTTAGTAGTAAATATTATGTTTAAATCTCTTCCAAAAAAAATTATGTTTAAATTTATATTCAAATATATATTAGTTTTTTAATTATAGTTAGATGAGATTTACTTTTGTTTATGCAAATATTCATAAATAAGGAATTTTATGATTCATAATTAATTGTGCAAAAAAATTTGTTTCAAGCTTAGTATATATCGAGGATGTTTATACTACCCGCCTCGTTATGTTGTTGAAGTTTGTTAATGTGTTATTATTCACACATAGCTACACAGACTTTCACTTAAACTTTTATTATCGTTAGTAAAATATAGTGAAGTGAGATCTTGTTAGATTCGTCTCATTTTTAAATATTGAATTTTTAGAATTTTTACTTATTCCGAACTTTAGTTATTAATTTTTAAAATGTGAATTCAATTGCGTGAAAGTGGGTCCATAAAAAATATATTACGAGTATTTATATTTTTTCTTATTACTATAGTAATAAAATTATAAATTACTCCGTATATTATATCATAAAATTCGAAATACATTTTGGCATTATACTACTATCAATGATGCGGCATGTATCACCGAACTATGTCCAGGTTCAACGAATCTCATTCTCCACTACAGTACAATAATTTCTGGCCACCTCCAAATCCACCTCCACTGTCACAAGGAAACCCTTTCTCGATCTGTACATCTTATCTTAGCCATGGGATTAGAACAAGCCTATCCAGCCTTCATCCAGGCAGTGGAAAACAGGCCCAAACCCGACGCCCCAGAGCCCGACTCGATCCCATTAATCGACCTGTCCCCGACCCTGGAAGAATCCCCCGACCCCGACGCCCTGGAAAAACTAGCCGCTGAAATCGGGGAGGCCTGCAGGGATTGGGGTTTCTTCCAGGTGATCAACCATGGCGTGGCCTCCGAGGTTCGTTCTAATATGGATTCTATCTCCAGAGCGTTCTTCGCCATGGAAAAGCAGGAGAAGAAGAAGGTTTCCAGGGATGAGGCGAACCCGCTGGGATATTACGACAGCGAGCATACTAAGAATGTCAGAGACTGGAAAGAAGTGTTCGATTTCGTCGTCCAGGAGCCGACCTTGATTCCGGCTTCCGCTGATCCTGATAATCACGAGGTTAGGGAACTTGTCAATCAGTGGCCTGAGAACCCTCACGAAATGAGGTAGCAATCGCAACACCTTGTAAATTTATGCTGTAACTGGAAGCCTCAAAATTTTCAAACAGCTGCTAATTAATTCTAGTTGAACTTTGTAAATTTGGAGAATTTGAAGAAAGTTCGTGTTGTTATCTATAAAATTGATTTGATGCAGGGAAGTGTGTTACGAATATGCTGGAGAATTACAAAAACTAGCATTCAAATTGCTGGAGCTGATATCACTGAGCTTAGGGCTGGCAAAAGATCGATTCAATGGTTTCTTCGAGGAGGAGCACACGAGCTTCATCCGGCTAAACCACTACCCGCCATGCCCGATTCCCGACTTGGCTCTAGGCGTCGGCCGACACAAGGATGCTGGAGTGCTCACAATTCTCGCGCAAGATGAAGTTGGGGGCCTCCAAGTCAAGAGGAAAACTGATGGTGAATGGGTTCTCGCCAAGCCCAATCCCCAAGCATTTATCATCAACGTTGGAGACATCATACAGGTCGCCATTCTCAACTTTTTCAAAGACATCAGTATATATTTTGATTGATGAAGTCCTTAATTAATGGAAAATGATGAGGAAATTTTGTACACACACATTATTATTGGATGGTGCTGCAGGTTTGGAGCAACGACAAGTAGGGATGGCAATGGGTCCGGATCAGAACCGAGAACCGAGAAAGACCCGAGCTTGGGTCGGGTCTTGGGTCTTACAAAAATGGACCCAGAACCGACCCGTTGCCATCCCTAAGGATGGCAATTGGTCCGGGTCAGACCCGGAACCGAACCGAACCCGAGCCCTGGGTCGGGTCTTGGGTCTTGGCGGAACCGACCCAGACCCGACCCATTGCCATCCCTAACGACAAGTACGAAAGTGTAGAACACAGAGTGAAAGTAAATTCTGCGAGAGAACGATTCTCAATTCCCTTCTTCTTCAATCCTGCTCACTACACTGAGATTGAGCCTGTGGAGGAGCTTGTCGATAAGCATAACCCGCCCAAGTACAATGCTTACAATTGGGGGAAGTTCTTCGCAAAACGCAAGCAGAGCAACTTCAAGAAGCTCGACGTCGAAAACATTCAAATTTACCATTTTAAGAAGAATGATGCCACCACTGTCTCTCCTTGAGGATTTATTTACTTTAGGGGTAATATAAATAAAAATCTTTGTTTATACCGCAGTACGTACTCCTTGGTTTGGGAATTAACCGTGTTGCTATAAGTACAAACCATCGCTGTTGATTGGTAAAAATATATACTACTACTAGTGTATGTGTTGCGACTAAATAATTGCTTCCAAAAGTAAAAGGGAACAATGGGTCCGTTACTGTATGGTTACAATATTTTCCAGTTATTTACATAGCCATTTCAAATTTCAAAACGATAGCGATTAGCGTTTAGTTTTTAAAATATATACTGTACTAAAAGTAGTCTAAAATTCTATATATAGTAAACACTAATTGCGTTTAGTTTTTAAAATATATACTGTACTAAAAGTAGTCTAAAATCCTATATATAGTAAACACTAATTACATTAATCGCCAAACTTTAATCTCTAATATCTAAACTCTGAAAACTTATCTCTTACAACTTTTAGCTTTCCAAACTCGTGACTCTAAACTCCGAACTCCAGACACTAAACTCTAATTACTTCCCAAACATACCCAAAATTGTCTCGTAAAAGTAAAATATTAAAGACTGAACTACACATTCTTGTTAGTTGTTATTCGTGTTAGGAAATATTCGGATCGAACCGGATCACTCGAGCCACTGTCCGATTGCCCTAAGCCCTGCAAAACAACTCAAACAAACACTAACACACTTGTTAGTAATATTTAGGCTCAGAGAGCCCCAAACACAAAAGTCTATACCCAACCAGAGAGCAATGGAAACTACTCCTCAACCCAACCACATCCTTCATCGCCTCGCCAATCAATGGCTGCAGATGAGATCTCTCATGGAGGCCACAAAGCCATTACGGGAGAGGAGACAGACTTACCAACTTATTTTCCAAAGGTGGGAGAGGACCACTTTTATAGGGTTCAAGGGAAACCCTAACATCATATGGGCCGAGCCCAAATCAATGGGCCACAAAACCCAACAATCTCCACCTTGGACCATTGATCCATTTGCTCAAAGGGTATACTTGTTTGGGAACACAATCATCATCGCCAAACATGCACATGCAACTTACCATGACGACACACTCGCATGCAACACACCACAAAGTAAAGCACACAAAGTATCTGTTCTTATCAGTTGCAAAGCAACAACACAAAGCAAAAAATCACAGCACATAGCACATAACTAACACAAGATTCATAGCATATAAACCGTAGCACTAAGCTAAACACAAAGATATATAGCACATTGCTCCACCTTGATTAAGCATATGAATAATGGGATCTTTCCTTGCACAACCGATGTGGAATTGGGTAACATACCCAACAATCATTCCCCTCAAACCAAGGACCACACACCATATGGCCTCTCCTCCAGCGACAATCAACTTGATCCGCAAATCATCTTGCACCGCCGCTCCTACGAACGGGACACGCCGTCTGACCATCACAATATCAGGAAGACTTTCGACACAAGGCACCAAACACGGATCTCCATCGCGAGGACACAAACAAACTGAGGGTCTCCCACATACACAATCCACCTTGAATGAAATTATCTCATTTCTCAAATTCTCATAATCACAAAGATTAACTAATTTCATGCTCAAGCTAGCAAACAAGCTCCACCTCAATTCAAGCATATTATCCACATAGTCACAAAGACTTCAAACCACATAAAAAATCAATTTCACATAATTAAGCATGCTTCTCAATAACCAATGCACAAAGCAATATAGCTAATTAATCACATAATGACAGCAAGCAAATTAATCAAAGCATATAAAAGATGGGAACAAGCTTTAATACCTGAGCGGGAATGCCTAGAACCTATTCCCGACTTACCAATACCCAGAGGAGCACACAGCTCAATGATTTCACTTTAAAAAAGATTCCACTTTAAAAAGATTCCACTAATCTTGTCTCTTTTCGTGTCCAGTGCCCAATTAATTAATTAATTTGTGAAAAAGCAATGACCACTCTACTGCCAGTTGCTTCCTTTCCTTTCTGCTTTCTGTTCCACTTTCCTTCACTCGTTCAATTTAGTTACCCATTCTTCAACCTTCAAGCACACAGCTTCAGAGTACCCGAAAGAAATTTACATAAAACATCCACAGATGTCAAACACACAGCAGAGGTGATGTAGATAGTAGCGGGGCGTCGGATCTGATCTCCCGACGACAGTAGCAGCGGACAGTGGCGGAGCTGATGCACTGGTGATCGGAAGCAGCAGGGGCGTCGGGAACGGCTCCGGAGTTTGGACAGACAGGTTCAGTGGGAGGAGGTGCGTCGGGGGTGGTGCACGGCGGAGGCAAGGCTGGCGTTCGCTGGAGAAGGGAGAGGCGGCGCCGTCGGTTGAGGCTCCCGACGTCCGGAGAATCGGCACACGACAGTAGATCGAAACCGGAGGGGAGCAGCGGCGGGCGTCATGGCGGTAAGGAGACGCGCGCAGGGACAGACCAACGGTGGGCGGCGCGCACGGCGGAGATGTTGCACACAGCAGCGGCGGCTCGCGTTCACGGAGGCAATCGGTGCACAACACCAGCAGTCGACTGGCGGCGCTCGAACGAATCAGCGTCGGCTCTGTTGGGCGGCGGTGGTCGGCAGGGCAGAGGTGCAGCGGCGTACACGGCGGAAATGCTGCACACAGAAGCGGCGACGAACAAGCTCGAACAGGCAGATGGCGGCGCACATTAGGGTTTCCTCACCAAGAGGACAACGGTCCCTCACAAAGAGGACTTGAACGGGTTTCCTCACAAAGAGGACTGATACGAAGCCTCTGCTTCTCTCCAACTCCAAATCGATTCTGCAGCATCGATTTTTCTTCTCCGTTCCTTCTAGATCCAAATCTGAAACCCTTTCGATTCTTTTTCAAATCCAAGTGCTCGCTCCAAACATAAACTGTTCCTGCCTTCAATCGGAACAAATCCGATTAACTTCAATCCGGTTCCAACCATAAGCTCTGATACCACTGTTTGGAAATATTCGGATCGAACCGGATCACTCGAGCCACTGTCCGATTGCCCTAAGCCCTGCAAAACAACTCAAACAAACACTAACACACTTGTTAGTAATATTTAGGCTCAGAGAGCCCCAAACACAAAAGTCTATACCCAACCAGAGAGCAATGGAAACTACTCCTCAACCCAACCACATCCTTCATCGCCTCGCCAATCAATGGCTGCAGATGAGATCTCTCATGGAGGCCACAAAGCCATTACGGGAGAGGAGACAGACTTACCAACTTATTTTCCAAAGGTGGGAGAGGACCACTTTTATAGGGTTCAAGGGAAACCCTAACATCATATGGGCCGAGCCCAAATCAATGGGCCACAAAACCCAACAATTCGTAGACTATAGATTTTTATTTAATGAGATTGTTGTTTGCACTTTTAAATTTGTTGCCAAATAGTACACCCACATTTTGTTTGTGTAAACATTCAATGTATGCACGTCCATGAAAGTTTTGGTAGTGACACCTCATCATATACATCTCACATTATCTGCAATAATACTAGCAAGTAACCCGTCGAGACTCGACGGGCATATTTATTTATTTTATATAATATTTATATTTATATTATATAAATTAATAATAAATTGTATTTTGAGTAATGAAAAATATGTAATGATTTTATATAGATTTGAAACAGGAGTATATGATAATATAATTCAATTATTTTTAAAACTAACAAAGAAATTATATTATACCATCTTCTTTAGCGTCTGTGGCTTGTCCGGTACAAACCTAACATATCAATAAAAATAATTATTAAAATAATATTTTTATTAATTTGAAATTTAAATTAAATAAAATCAAATTTAAATATAAGTATTAAGCATAATATGAAAAATTCCCCTGCAATTTGCTGAAAATTTCATTGTTGAAAATCTGAAAATTTCATTGTTGAAAATCTTATTGGTAAGGCTACTATAACAGTACTATCCTTAAAAATGTTTGTATTATAAGTGGTGCAGTTTATATTTGTATATGTACTATAAAAAAAATTGCCGTTATAGGATCACCCGTAGAGTTTATAAGAATATCACCTGGAAATGTCACAACTGATTGCACATCTCCAAATTCAATAACAGCTTTACCATCACCTACATCAATTATTAATTTTATAAAATTTTTGTCATATATAAATTTCATTGTAAATATTTCTTGTGTTATGTTGAGTTAATCATTCTTAATTTTATGTTAATACTTTAAGTCATATATTGCTAGTGACACGAAATATTTCAACATAACTGTTAATGGATAAAAATTTATTTTGGAAGATAAAGTTAAACATTCTTTAAATATTGACATTGACTTTTGTTTATAATCATAGCAAAACAAACCGCGAGTGAGAATTTTCTCATTTGAAATCGTATGGGGAATTTGATTAAATCAGATAGGCTCATATTTATTCTACCAATCAAGAATTTTCTATTTTCATGGTTTTCGAAAATTAATTTAACCTCAATTATATGGCTCTGCATCTTAGTTACGATTAACCTACTTACATTGCATAATTTATTTAATGGATCTATATTACTAAGATGCATGACTATGCAACCCTCATTCAACTATATTTTTCGGTAATCCAGAACAATTGATTGTGTATAGATATTCCAGTGAAAATAATTCATTGGCTTTACTTATACTTTCATCATCTTGATAAATATTGTTAGAACTGATATATATATATATACATTTTCATTAGTAGATATATGTTCCATGATATAATCATTGATCGTAAGAGAAATCATTGGTATGGGTTAGTATAATATAATCTTTAAAAATATCTGGATTTGAAATGGTGCAGTTCATATTTGCATCAGTATCTGAACAAATACCGCTATATGATCTTCCGTATATTTTATAAAATTATCATTTGGAAATGTCACATCTAATTGTACATCTCCAAGATCAATACCAGCTTTACCAATTACCATCACGTATATGAAATATTCATTGTGCAAATGAGTTTTTTTTTTTTTAAAAAAATAGTCATAGTAAAACAACTGTGAGATGGGAATTTTTTTCCTCTGAAATCAAATGGAGAATTTGGTTAATTCAAACTGCCTCAAAATTATTCTACCAATTAAGAATTTTTATCCTAAATAATGAGTTTTGTTTTATTCAGAAGAGAGGTTAAATAATTTCATGGAGTAAGTTTTTTGCAGGTAGAATTCTCGTCACAATTTAGTTGAATACTAAATTTAGAATATCCAGTCCACTGGATACTATTCTTGTGGATGCTACAGGCAGAACCATATCACATCTTCCACGAAGGGCTATACATAACTTTTCTAGATAAATTATTGATAAATATTTTATCATTTCCACCACGTAAAGAAAAAATATCAAACATCATCACTATCAACTAATACATTATTTTATTATAAACATTATTACGTTCATCAGTCAAGAAAGATAATAGCTTAGCATGACCCGCCTTTATATCTTCCTTATTATAATATGTATGTTTCAGTATCAATCAATTATATGTTTCAGACGTTAAGTATCGGCACTCCTGAGAAAATTTTCAAACTTATATAATTTGCAGCAGTTAGCCTTTCAATTCCTAATAAAGCTGTATTTATATTTGTTATTCCGTAAATTACAAATCTATTAAAATATAAACTAATGAATTATTTATTAAAAAATAGATTTAAAAAAATAAAATTTTTCTTTATTTACAGATGGATCTATTCGCACTCACAATAACTCTTTATACATCAGATTCTTTTATTTATAATATGCTTTATGAAAATAATTAATTTAATTTAAACTAATTATCCAAAGAATATGAATCACATTTCTCTTAATAATTATACTTGTTTTGAATTATTTTTAGAGATAATAATTTTTTAGGCCATCAGAATGATCAATTTTCAGATTTTAGCTATTAATTTTTCATTTACAATTTTGGGCCACTATAAGGCCGTCGGACCCACAAATAGGGCCAAAGCGGACCACATGTTGTTCAAATCGCATCATTATGGTCCAAAAAATGGAAATCACATCCCTCTTGTAGCCTATTTAAGTTTTTTATTTTATTATTTTTATGTAACTAAAATAAATAATATTAATTCCATCCCATGATTTATGTCTTGCTTTTCTTTTTTGACATTTCGAAAAAAAAATAACCAGTTAATAACAATGTGTCAAACTATATCTTGATTCCATATAAATTAAAAATTCCATATCTTTTTAAAACTGAAAATTATGTGAATAAAACAATGCAAAATCTAAAATAAATATATAAATAAATAATGCAAAAATCTAAAATAATAATACAATGCTAAAGTCTAAAATAAATAAATAAATAAACACAAAAATAAAATTTGAATCTTTTAAAAGCTAAAAATTGTAGGAATTTCATATAAGTTAAAAATTTTATATCTTTTAAAAATTGAAAATTGTGTAAAAATAAAAATTGTTGGAATAAAAAGTGCAAAAATCAAATATAAATAAATAAAAAACCAAAATCTAATATAAATAAATGCAAATATAAAAAATTTCAAATTTCAAATCTTTTAAAATTGGTAATTATGGGAATTCCATATAAATTGAAAATTTCATATCTTTTTAAAAATGGAAATTAGGATTTTCATATCCAAATCAATAAATATTTTGACATAAATAAATAGTAAATAAATAACAAATACAAAAATCTAAATTTAATTAATAGAAAATGCAAAAATCTAAGAAAATTGGAAATTTACTAATTTAGAATGGAGACACCACATTAAATGTTGACTTGGTTGACCACTAATGGTATTAATAATATATAGATTTGCCTATAAAAAAAGTAAAATCTACCCGGATGAATAGAGGAGAAATTGACTATACACTTCATTCCATTTTACCATATTACTGTTAAACAATGAAGTATCAAATACTATTGCAATTTACTTTCCCTCCACTACCACATACTTCTTCCGTTTGTTTTTTAAATACCACGTACCCATATTTCACGCAGTTCAATACACATTTTTAATTCCCAATAACTCAAATTACATACAAATAAAAATTATGAAAATTTAATATTATAAATCTATGCGATTAGACGAATCTAACAAGATCACACTTGACTATATTTTATCTTATATAATTGTATTAAAAACTCGAATCAAAGTTACTCAATGAACAGTGACAAAATATCTAATATGTCACTTATAAAAGCACGGATGAAGTATAAAAATAAAGATTCTACAACACAATCGACTAACAATTGTAATTTATATTTCTAAATTATTCATGAAAATATTACCACTATAAAATTCTGGTTCATATATATTTGAATTTATAATTGATTGATTGTTTTGATTATACACAAATCATTGCCTTTCTTGGATATAATGGTATATTGATATTGATATACTTTCCCCCACCGGTATATGGGTGTGGCTTGTGTGCTGGCAACAATATATACTGACAAAAATGAAATGATAAATACGAATAGAAAATAATGTCAGAGCAATGAAAAATGATAACTGTGTGAAATGGTGTGTGCGCATGAAAAAATGATGAATATTATAAAATAAGCAATATCAATTTTCATGGAACTAACATAATTTTTCATAGCGTGGACACCATTTAGCATGTACAGACAAATTAATTGCCAGTACAGGAACCCGCCTATATATATCATTAATAC
Source organism: Hygrophila difformis (assembly GCA_030278955.1). Taxonomy (NCBI): domain Eukaryota; kingdom Viridiplantae; phylum Streptophyta; class Magnoliopsida; order Lamiales; family Acanthaceae; genus Hygrophila; species Hygrophila difformis. The sequence continues at coordinate 60,446,330 of JAOANR010000005.1, read as the reverse complement.
TACATGAATTACAATGTGGTGTTTGGTTGCATTCTTGAATTAATTTAGTTTTCACAACATATAATTTATTAATTTATATATACTTACTAGTTTTAATATGCACACTTTGAAATGGCCTAAAAGTTGAATAAATACACTCCTATATCAACTGCAAATTATTGTTGCATAATTGATTTTTTTGGTGAGTATGAATCCTCTTAATAAATGCACTATAACAAAAACTAAATTAACAGATACATTCAGCTTGGCCCCACACCAAGACAAAATTCAAATAATATGGCCGTTTAATCCCAACCCTACATTGAGACACTTTTCATTTGACTTTCCTTAAAATATCATTTACCAAATTCAAAACTCCTCACCGCCATCTCCCCCAATTTCAAATTCGACCCATAATTTCCCTTCTTTTTTTACTTGTCTTCTGTGTTGCCAAATCTTGAATTGAATACCTCTCTTTCTAATTGTTAAATCCACACCCCTTTACAGTGTGAGAGAAGGGGATGAAGGGAGGCGAGCATTATGCAGCATAATGTTCAAAAAAGGAGAGGAAACATAAGTAATGAAATTTGAGGAGAAAGGGATTTAGGGTTCATGATTAGGGTTCAAAATTTTGTTGTTTGAATACCTCCATCACAAGGAAAGATTCCAAGTTTCCGTGTTGCCGGAGTTCTTCTTGTGGTTACCTCAACCAGGTTGGCTTCATTTCATTTCTCTCTATTTCTTCAAGAAATCGAGAATCCTAGATTCCACATTGCATTTTTAGAATCAGTGGGGGAGTGAAAATTGTAAGTTTCTTTCTTCGTTGATTGAATAAAGCTGCTCTCTCTTCTCTGTTGCGGGGTGTGTCAGAATGTTGAGGGATTTCAAATTCTTGCGCCGGAATTCTGGCAAGAACAGCATTGTGGAGGAAGTTGAGAACGTAAACCCTAGCGATACAGTGAATACTCAGCTAAGCACAGATCCATCAAGGCCCCCATTGAATGCAATTCAAGAACCGTCTCGAATCCCTAGAGCAATTTCAGATCACGATGCAAGCAGCTTCAAGGCCAAGAAAATCGATCGAACACCTGCTAACCCAAAGCGAAAGTACTCAGATACGTCAATGGGACTGCGCACTCCAGAAAAGCAAGGCGCTTCGAAAAACCGCTTCAATTGGGCTCAGAAGACTGAGTATCCAACGGCTAACAGTGCAATGGATTCGAAGGAGGAGGGAAGAGCAGTGTCCGTCGCGAATACTCCAACTTCCAGCAGGGTTGGCCCCAGAGCTAATCTGAGTTATTCTGAGTGTCACTCGACACAGAGTACGCCGACCAAGAGTGTAAGCAAGCCCCCAAATCCAGGGTATTGTTTAGCTAGTGGTTCCAGGAATATGCTTAGTGCAGGTTCTCGGATGCCCAACTATGCTGCGTTGGCTAAAGGATCCTCGACTTCTTGTAATCTCCCCACAGTAGTTAATACTGTCCAGGTTCCATATTTTGAACTCAAGGAAGATCCATCGTTTTGGATGGAACACAATGTTCAGGTAAGCTAATATTCTCGACATTGCATGTGGTAGCATAAATATCCTGTTTAGTTATTGAAGAATGTTTTGTGAGTGTGAGTTCTCACTGGTTGATATATGTCGCAAACTGATAAAGTGATAATAATATTTATTAGGTTTTGATTCGCATACGGCCGCTGAATAACATGGAGAAAAGCAGTTTCGGATACAGTAGGTGCTTGAAGCAGGAAAGTGCTCAAGGCCTCACATGGATTGGGCATCCAGAGACCCGGTTTATGTTTGATCATGTAGCCTGCGAGGCTATAGATCAGGTCAGCACCATATGATGATTGGTTGATTTGTGAATTGTGATAGAGAGAGGGTCACTAATAATATGCATTTACAGGACACACTTTTTAGGATGGTTGGCTTGCCCATGGTGGAGAATTGCTTATCTGGATATAATAGCTGTATGTTTGCATATGGTCAGGTAATGCATACAACCTACCTTTCAAGGTTTCTGTACATGAGGTGCTTGGAAAAAATATACCTGTTCTGTTAATACAGCATGGATAACACTTTACAGGTTAACTGTTTAGGTTACTAGGACTATGTTTTGCTAGAGTTTAGTGCACATCCTCTTGAAACAATGTCTCTCCTCTCATGAGCTATTATGAATGCTTATTGGTATAGACATGTCATTGGGAATTTGTGGTACAAATTTAGAACAATTTTGATATTTAAACTAATGTTTTTCTTGTGTGCAAGTATTCCAATCTTTGGGTTCAACTGCTTTGAATTGCCTTACTATTATTATTTTATCTTAATTTAAGTCTTTCTTACAAACTATGATTTGATAAATTAGACGGGTAGTGGGAAGACATACACGATGCTCGGAGAGATTGAAGAGATAGAAGTCAAGCCTAGTTCAAACCGTGGAATGACCCCTCGCATATTTGAATTCTTGTTTGCAAGGATTAGAGCGGTAGGTAACTCTATCTCTCTTTTCCGTTTTCTTTATTCTCTTTTTTCATGCAGTCTTGCAGCAGTTAAGTTAGGACCCTCGTTTTTAGGAAGAAGAAAGCCGAAGAGATGAGCGGTTGAAGTACAACTGCAAATGCTCTTTCCTGGAGATTTATAATGAACAAATAACTGATCTTCTCGAACCTTCATCCACAAACTTGATGGTATCTATTTTTCTTACTAGCAATTTTTCTTTATAAAGCCAACAAATAGAGTGTTCCCTCATATTCATCATCTCTATTTTTAGCTACGTGAGGATATGCAAAAGGGTGTATATGTAGAAGATCTCTCGGAATTTGAGGTCCAGTCTGTGTCAGACATTCTTCAGCTTCTGACTCAGGTGGTTGACGTTTTGAGTTCTGTCTCCCCATTGGTTTACAGTGATTCAGATTCTTAACGTATGCATTTGTACATTCACATGCAAGCCTCTACAGGATTGCTAAGCATTCAATTTTGGATTGTGTATTAGGGTTCTTCAAACCGGAGAGTTGCTGCAACAAACATGAACAGAGAAAGCAGTCGTTCGCACAGTGTTTTTACATGTGTTATTGAAAGTAGGTGGGAAAAGGATTCCACGACAAACTTTCGGTTTGCCAGGCTCAACCTTGTTGACCTTGCTGGTTCTGAGAGGTGCCCAATCCTGTACAACCTAGTTTTGGTATAAAGGCAAATGTTTTCCTTGTGCAATTACATCATTTGTACGATTGTTACCTTGAACAGGCAAAAAACATCTGGTGCTGAAGGTGAACGCCTTAAAGAAGCTGCAAATATCAATAAATCTTTATCGACACTAGGGTATGAAGACATTAGACAGTCACTGCTTTTGTTAAACTATATCATTGCTTTCTCTTTTCTTTTCCCTTAGGTATGATTTTCTTATTTGGTTTTGTTTTGTTGTTTTCCCAGTCATGTAATTATGGTCTTAGTCGATATAGCACATGGAAAACCAAGGCATGTTCCATACAGGGATTCAAGATTGACATTTCTGCTTCAGGTGCCTTATTCTTAGTTTTAGTTTTTTCTTTATCATTAAAAGTGAATATCATCCTTCTGCCATGTAGCTAATTTGAAATGAAATACAGGATTCTCTGGGTGGAAACTCCAAAACAGTGATAGTAGCTAATGTCAGCCCATCCATCTGGTACATAATACTTTACTTTTGGTTGGATTTGTCTTTGGGATAGAAAGGTTCATCCGTTCAGGCTGGCCTAATCTTCTTCTGTCTTTTTATTTATTTATTTATTATTATTAAATTCTTAATTCATTATATGCAGTTCTGCAGCTGAAACGTTAAACACTTTGAAGTTTGCTCAACGAGCAAAATTGATTCAGAACAATGTAAGCTTCAGTGTTTGCACAATAAGAACGCGCTTTGTTTACAATCATGAATACAGTTTGTTTGACGAGACCTGATGTTCTTCATCGTACAGGCGATTATTAATGAAGATTCATCAGGAGATGTGATAGCATTGAAACATCAGATAAAACTTTTAAAGGTCAGATAATCAGATTAATTTCATTTTTTCATTTTTTATTTTTTTAACTGCAGTGGTTAAATGTCTTGCTTTAATTTAGAGCTGAAACTTGTTTGTTGTTGTGGCAGGAGGAGCTATCTGCTATTAAACGAGAGAAGGTTTTTCGATCATTGTCATTTGAACCACCTGTTGATACAGACCCAGGAAACAATTGTGGGGATGATTGCAATGGAATGGCGTTTGCTCAGAACCACCAACTGAATATTCTCGATAAGGAATCTCATGGAGTTCTCAGAGTATCCTGTAAGCAGGTGACATGCTTCTTCTCCTTTCAGATGTTTCTAGCAACTGACGCACTGTTGCAACATGTTTAATGAATTTAATCTTTTAGATGGGACAGTGCACATCATTTACTTAGTTAACATGTACTCGTTCTTTCCTGTTTATTTTTATTATAGTTGAAATCATTGGAAACAACGCTTACTGGTTCCTTACGGAGGGAGCAGATGGCAGAAACCACAATTACACAACTCGAAGCAGAAATTGAGCAGTTGAACCGACTGGTCTCTCTCTCTCTCTCTCTCAAATGGAAAAAACGAGCATTGTTATAAATTATTGTTGATGTTCAAACTCCCTAGAAGGTTCATGAGGTCTAAAACAATGTTACTTCCCAGGTTAGTCAAAGAGAGGAGGACACCAGGTGCACAAAAATGATGTTAAAGTTTAGAGAAGACAAAATTCAGAGAATGGAGTCTGTTCTCGGTGGCCTAATGTCAGCAGATGATTATTTGCTGAAAGAAAATAATGCGTTAACCGAAGAAATTGAGCTTTTAAGAGCAAAAATTGAAAAAAATCCTGAAGTGACACGTTTTGCCCTTGAAAATATAAGGCTTTTGGAACAAATTAGGAGGTATTTATTTCTAGCATCAATTCAATACTAAGTAGTTGAACTTATGAAACTTGCAAGGTATATAACATAGAAATACTTTACTCGGACATGCAGATTTCAAGACTTATATGAAGAAGGGGAAAGGGAATTGTTGATGAATGAAATATCCGACTTGAGAAACCATATGATTTCCTTCCATGATGGAAATTTAAAGCACCCTAATCACACGGACATGAAGGTGCCATGCCGTGTAGCTTATGTGAACATCTCCTTTTCTAGTTTAGTGACAAATGTTCAACATATGTTAACATCTTCCAATTCTAATGTGCTTAAAATACCTCATTTGATTCTTGACACAGGTTGCAAATCTTCATGATGGTATAGATGAGAGCAGTTCACTACATAAAGAGGTTTAAATTTCGTGTTTCTGAAATTAACTTTGCCGTGTTTATTTTCATGAATCTCATTGTTTAATGTGTAATATCTTGTGCAGCTGATGAGAACTCTTTCCGAGTTAGATGAGAGCAAGAACAAGCTAAATTGTTGCCTAGATGAAAATGCAAAGCTCAGATGGTGAGAGTTTGAATTCATCCTTACTGTCTTATTTTTCTCTGTTGTGTAATGGACTCTTATCTTCCAACGTCCGTTTTAGTTGTTACTTGCTTGGCTAATCTTCTGCAGTGAATTAAAAGAGTTGCGTAATGCATCATCACGTGCCCTTGCATCCACAAATCAAGAGTGTGACTTTAGTGCAGAAATCATTAAGGTTCGATGTTTGTATTCACTTCTTGCATTGATAAAAATAATAGCCAAAATTTGATCCAACCTTTCTCAATGTCGAATGCAATGAAAAATTACTGGACTAATAACTATTCATATTGCAACTTCTTGTAGTTATTGAACTAATGAAACAAACCTATCTTTCAGGAGTCCATTGTGGAAGTTCCCACCCTCAGTAAGCGACCAAAGGTGGCTGCCCTGGATGAAAGAACAAGCTGTGAAGAAGATTTGATGGGAAAAAATTTCACAAAGCATATGGAAAATATAGTGGATTTACAGCTGGAGCTGGATATTGTCAAAGATATTCTGCAAGAAGAGAAGTCGTATCATGCTGAAACTGAGGAAATGGTAAAGTCCCTAAACAGGGAACTTCAGTTGTCAAAAGAAAATTTTTTGTCAATGACCTTAGAACATGAAAAGGTCCAGGATGAACTCAGCAATGCAAAGCAGGTTATTGAAGCTCTCGAGTCACAACAACTTCAATCAATAAATGAAATGGAGGAGCTCAAGAGCTCTAATCTAATCTTTGGAGAATTGTTAAACGAGAAGGAACTCCAAATTTCTACGTTAAAGGAGAAGGTGCATCAGCAAGAGTGTAGAGATCTCACACAGAAGAGTTCGGAGATTCAGGACTATCCTCTGGAAGCAAAACTGAAGAGGATGCATGATTCTCTTGAAAAGGCAAAGAGACTGAATAAGCAGTATCAAAATGAACTCGTCTCACAAGTATCTAATGAAGAAGAAATGGATGAAGTTCGTAAGCAGGTTGAGGCTGAAACGGCAGAGGTGATTGTATGCTTGCAGGAAGAACTCTCCAATTTTCAACAGGAAGTTTTCAATAGTAAGATGAAGGAGACAGAGACCAGAGACAGATTGCTGCAAGTGGAAACTCAAATGGAAGTCGTTGAGGAAAATCTACGAATAAGGAGTGAAGAAAATGCAAAATTAACTGCAAAGCTGGAAGACAAAGAAAAAGAGGTGAGAACACTGATGGAGCAATTGAATGTGATGGCCGGTGAAATAGAAGAAATTCTGTCTGGTGGGCATGAGGCTTTGAACGATGTGGCAGACCAGACTGATACTGATTCGGGTTTGGTACCTTGCAAGCAAAGTCAGATTACTGAACCGTTTGAAAGAATGAAGAAATATGTTCTGGACAAGGAATTACTAATTGAAGAACTTAATCAATGCCTAAAGGATGCAGTAGATCGGAAAAATGATATGGAGTGCATGCTGAGGTCTTTGAGAGGGGCAGCTTTGGCCATGACTGAGGTGCACCAACTGGAGTGCAGTGAAAAGGAGAAAGAGATTATCATTTTAAGGTCCAACTTAAGTGACAACATATCCAAAGTTACCGAGCTTGAGTCCTTAATTAAGCATGGACAGGACCAACTCACAACAGCATCTTCTTGTGCTACAGCTGCTTTAGTGATTGTGAACCGATTGTGGGAGCTGAACTCCACCAATCAGGACAATTTAAATGATAAGGAAGTTCAAATTTGTGAGTTCAAACAAATTATTTCACATAAAGATGCAGATCTTCAAAATAAGGCTTCAATAATTGATGAAGCAGATAAACAGATTCATGATCTCCACATGAAACTAGTAGCATCAGACGACTATTGCACCAAACTACAAGTGGAGCTGGCTGAGCAACAGAGTCGTGTGGAATTTCTTCAAAGAAATTTGGAAGAAGGTGAAAAGAACAGCATTTTCGAAGCCAGAGAAAGACTTAAGGAATTAAATTCTGGAATCTTGGCTCTGAAGACTTGCAGAGCTGAGCATGGAGAACAGAGTGAAAATTATCAATCAGATAAATCTCTGGAGGAGGAATCATGTTTCTCTAGGAATGTCGAATCCAAATCACGGGTATGTAAATTAATGCTTCCTTCATTTGAATCATTGATGTATGTAAGTTTGAACTTATTATACATTTTGGTTACAAATTTAATATTGTTGCAGACAGTTACCGTAGCCGGGAAAGATGGCAATGATGATATAACCTTGTCGAACAATGGGGGTGTGGAGAGCAAGACTACAACATGCTTGTCTAACTCTGTACCTGAGAAGGAATGCACAACTACATTGCAAAGCACAAATGGGAGAGATGCTGCAATGTATCTCTTGAGAAAGGAGTTGGAATATGCCGTAGAAGGATTAAAAGAGCTACAAGTTGAACTGAGTAATCTGCGCTATGGCAAAGAAGAGATGCTGGCATCTGAGAAATGCAATCGCCAGAGTGTTGAGTTTTTGTTCAACCAGGCAACTTTCCTACGAGATGCTATGGTTACTTTTGAAGGTGAACTTGAGCTCAAAGTGAATGGCATGGATGGCAAGATAACAAAATTAGAAGAAATAATCCAGGAATCTTACTCTTCTTGGTTCCAGCAAACAGAGGTAGCATATTGTATTATCTTTGTTTGACTTATCCACATAAGTTATTTCGTTCTCATACAATGTAATGTTGATTATCCTTCATTGTATCAGTTAATTGAAGATGAACTTGATGCTGCTAAGTTAGTTGCTGCCCAGAAAACCATTGAAGCATCCTGTATCTTTCAGAAATTTGAGGAAGTTCAAGACACAATGAAGGAAGCAGATACAATGATAAACGAGTTGATAAAAGCTAATGAGGCCTTGAAGCTTAATGTTCAGGAAATGAAAGTTAAGGAGAATAACTTGATTGGTGAGAAAGAGCAACTCATGAAAGAAGTTGAAAGCTTGAAGCTGTCCAGCGATCGGAAAGATCAGAATTATGTCAAACTGGAGAAACAGTACGATGCTGATTCTGCTGCCATGACAAGAATGGTGTTAGAACTAGAGGGGGTTTTGTCTGAGTTGCAGATCACTTCGGCGGAAGAATGGAATTCCATTTCATCTGATTTCCTTAGTGTAAAGTCTAAAGTTCGTGAATCAACAAAGTTGATTAGGGCGTTACTTGAGGAGGTCTGGTCAGAGATTATTGTCAAGGATTGTGCTGTATCTGTGTTGCATCTCTGTCATATGGGGATCCTTCTAGAAACTGCAAATGGATTAAATGCAGAAAATGGCCTTCTCCACCATGGATTATGTGAGTCTAGCTCCATTATTAATGAGCTTCGGGATCACAATATAAGATCAAGCAAAGAGCTTGAGATGTGCAGACTTCTCAAAGGAAAGTTGCTTGCTGATATTACAAAAGGTTTTGATAGGATCTCGAGTAAAGTGGATGAAGCTGGGGAGGTAACCCTCAAGCTGAGATCTTTCGAAGAGAAGATACAGGATTTACACTTTCTGGAAGAGGCGATGTTGCAAAGGTCAAACGATATGGGATCTGAGCTTGCTGTGCTAATGAAGGAGCTTGACCAAAGTAACAAGAGTGCGATATCATCTATTTTGGATCAAGAACGACTATTGGAGGAGAAAGATGAATTGTTTCAGCATCAGGAAGAGAATTTCATTGAAGAATTATCTGCAAAAGATTTTGAATTGTTAGTTCTTTCATCTGAGCTTAAGCAAATGTCTGTTCTGAAAGTTAAAGTAGAAAACACATACAAAAGTTCCTTTGAGGTCCTTGAAAGATTAAAACTCAACATGGTTATCAAGAGCATTGAAGCTGATTTTATGGAGCTGACGCTGCTAAACAAGGAATCCATGTACGAGAAATTACAAGAAGATTTTGAGATGAAGACATACCATCTTGAAGCTTCTTCTAGCTGTGCCTCAGAGCTCTATAAGCAAATAAAGAAATTGCAAAATGACATGTCTTTGCAGGAAGCAGAGTTACAAAGGCTCCAAACCGAATTGGAAAAAAAGGATCAAGAACTTGGAAGAGTAAGCTGCCTCGAGAAGGAGACTGAAGTGTTGCAGGATCAGCTGAACATCCGTACAGCAGAGTATCATGGATTAAGAGCCAACGTTTTGGTAATGGATAACAGCATTGCTCATTTAGAGGAGGAACTGAGCAAGGCCAGGGTGGAAATTGAAACCCTTCAAAGTCATTCTTACTCTGTCAATAATGATGTCAATTCTATGAAAGAAGAGAATATATTGTTGAGAAATGAGCTGAGAGTCCATCAGGTTAATAAGTGTGACTATCTCAATTTACTGAATTTGAAGGCAGAAGGTGTAGACAAAGCAAGCAACAATATGGTCAATCTGATTAATGGAAAAATTATTGAGGTGGATGATAAATTTCAGATGATTGTCAATGAAGTGGGAAGGACGAATGAATTTTTCAAACATTTCAAACTTTTGGAAGATCTTGTTGTGCAGATGGAATCGGAGATTCAATCTCTTCAAACAGAGTTGTCTAGAAAGGATGAAGTCCTCAAGGGATTATTATTTGATTTGAGTTTGCTGCAGGAGTCTGCATCTAACAATAAAGATAAGAAAGATGAGATGGAAGAACTGATGGCATCTTTAAGGGCATTGGAAAATGAAGTTGAATTGAAGTCACAAGAATTGGACAATGTTGTTGCTGATTGTCAATCTCTTGAAGCTCAACTTGAAGAAAAGGAAGCACAAATATCTACTCTCGAGTCACAAAGGGCAAAAGACTGTGAGATGTTGGATTCGCTATCCAGAAAACATAATGAGCTTTTAGCTGTTGCAGAAGTTACTTCTAATTCAAGGAATTTCCTGGAGAAGGAATTAGAAGAGACAAGGCTCAAAGCTACAAATTTAGAGGTTGAACTTTCTGCAATGGAAGATGCTCTTGCCCAAATGAATGGAACATCTGAATCACTGAAGAGCAAATTGGAAGCTCAGGAGATTGAGATTACCACTTTGGATGGTGACATTTCCGCTTTAACCAAAGATCTCGAGATCGCAAGAGCTCGCGCCGAAGAGAGCGAATATATTGCTCTTGAAGCACAGGAGGTAATTGTCAATTGGATATTGTATATGTAGTATACGATTTTCGTGGTAGAAGATGTGTATGTGCGTGCTACTACATGAATTAGAGATTCCTCTAATCTGTTCTGAATTTCTTTTTGGCAGATGGCTGAATTTCAGAAAGTCCGTGCTGAAGAAAAAGAAGAGGAAGTGAAATTACTAGAGCGGTCAATTGAAGAGCTAGAATGCACCATTAATGTACTCGAACAAAAGGTAATCCCTTTTTTCCAAAAGTTTTAAACACAATTTGTATTTCTAGTTATTTTGAAAATTAATATGGCATTGCCTTCATTTAACAGGTTGACATTGTCAAAGGAGATGCTGAGAGGCAACGGTTGCAGAGAGAGGAACTTGAGCTGGAGCTTCTCAGTGTCAGGGAGCAAATGCAAAATGTTAGAAGCAATGACTCCGACACAAAAAGGTTTGCTGCAATTATTGCATCTACTCTGTTTTAGGGATCCATTTCAAGAATTATCTCTGACCATCACTGAATGCACTTGACTTTAGAGTCCTGGATGAGAAAGAGAGAACCTTGCAAGAATCCCTTCAACGTGTACAACTTCTTGAGAAGGAAATAGCTGCCAGAGATCTTGAGGTGAAATTCTTTCACCTTCAGTGGTGTTTTAACATTTGAAAATTTATGCTTTTGTACTGACAATAGTGTGTATATGTCTTACTGTGCATCTGCCAACAGATATCGCAGTGTAAAGCTCATATTTGTGAGCTGAATTTGCACGCGGAGGCACAGGCCAGTGAATACAAGCAAAAGGTGAGATTATCTTGTGTTTACTGTCCATAAGCAATTTGCGTTTTGCTGAAATGAATATCACCATTTTCAATTTTTGAAACAGTTTATGGCATTGGAGGCTATGGCAGAACTTGTCAAAGCTGAAGCTCCCGCTTCGCATAGCGGGAGTTCATCATCCAACAAATTGGAAAGAAACGGTTCAAATTCAAAGCCTAGAGGATCAGGATCGCCTTTCAAATGCATTGGATTGGGAATAGGCCAACAAATTAAATATGAGAAGGATGAAGAGCTCACCGCTGGGAAGCAAAGGATTGAAGAACTCGAGGCTTTGGCTGCGAGCAGGCAAAAAGAGGTAACTTTCTTAAATCAATGAAGGGGGATTGTGCATAAACCGGATATACTAGTGTTAATAGTCGATTTATATTGCAGATATTCACTCTCAAGGCAAGACTGGCCACCACTGACAGCATGACGCATGATGTGATCCGGGATTTGCTAGGGGTAAAGCTAAGCATGAAGAATTATGCTGTGAGTTTTCAATACAAGTAACCATTATTTAGCTTCGTATAAATGTGAATGGCGAAAAAAAAAAAATTGTGCTAGATGAGTGTTGTCTTCAACTTGTGATAGTGTAAAATTTTAGCTTGTCTTGCCATTTCCAGAATTTGATGGATAACCAACAGCTTCACTCATTAGTGGAAGGGAATAAGCAGCTTAATGTTGATGCAGAAGTAAAGGTAAACCCTTTTCCGGATCCTGATCACTTCAACAATTCAACCTATAGGCCATACAAATATTGACTTCTTTGCTGATTTCTTTTCCAGCATCAGGAAGTTGCCAATCTGAAGCTGCAGATCAACGAGTTTGTCAAGGAGAGGAATGGGTAATGAACTATTACACTATTTCTCGCTATATGCGTACAGACTACAGACCTCTAGTACTGTTGCTCACTTATATGGCTGACTGTCTTCAAAATTTGATTGCGGCTTCAGATGGTTGGAGGAAATCGAGAGAAAACAGGCTGAATTAATGGCTGCACATGTTGCGCTGGAAAAACTACGACAGCAAGATAAGTTGCTTGCCACTGAAAACGAAATGTTAAAGGTAGAGAATCTCGGTGTATGCCAAATGTACCACCAGCTCATGTCTCATTTTGATCGATGTAGTGACATGCTGCACCTTTTGCAGATGGACAGTGCTAATTACAAGAGGAGAGTAATGGAGCTTGAAACGGAGGTGAAAAAGTTGTCCGGTCAACAGAACATCCAACAGCGTATCCATCATCACGCAAAAATAAAGGCAATCAAAATTCTTCTACTCTTCTAATCTGTGATCACTTCAGTTTGATGGATAAATGCTTAAAGGAATATATCTCTTGCTCATGACACAGGAAGAAAACAATTCACTGCGACGTCAAAATGATGAACTCAGCGTAAAGCTGCAAAAAACAGAGGCTATTCTTACACGCGTCAAGGAAGAGCTGGCTCAGTTCCGTGCAGCAAATGGTAGGCGGCCTTATATCGATTTCGATGAGGAGCACAAATTGGATCAGAAGTTGAAGGTTAGCACAATTTCACAAATTTATTTCCCCAATAATTTAAGGACACCAATTCTGACGGCCAAGATTTTTCTTCTTTCTTTTTTTTTTTTTTGATAGGAAACTGAAGAGGAAAGAATGCAGTTAGCTCATAAGTTGCTTGGCTTGTGTACTAACGTTCTAAAGGTTTGTCTAGTCTAATACCCAAACCTTTCCCCTTCATCGTATACCATTTTAACATCTCTGTGCATCAAAATTAACAGGCTGCTGGAATAACAAAACCACCGGCATCTGAGATCAATCCACCCATGGCTGAAGAAGCACTCGAATATCTCAAAAACAAGATCGTTTCTTTGGAAATGGAACTTCAAGATGTTAAACTGAAGGTACCTTCACGCAGATCTTCATCCGAACTTGTACAAAGGGCATCAATTTAACACCTGTGTGGTTTATGTTATGTAGAACCGGATATCTGATGAACGAAACAGATTGTCTGAGCTGAGGCCCCAAACGTCACCAACAACAAGCTCAAGGGAAGGGGAAAATCACATGAGTCGACGAGCATCACCCCAAATGTTTCTTTCTATGTTGGATCGATGAGGTTCATGATGGTGTGTGTGTTGTGTTTGTTGTATAATCATATGTTCATACACTACACTTGTACAAAGGTTGAAGGAAAAAATCTTCACAACAACGTTTGTTGTATAAATGGTTTTTTGGAGAACGCAAGAGAAGTTCATAGGCACACATTGAACGCAGTGAACTGAGTCTTGGAACATTCATATTCTTGTATTTAATTGAATTATTTCATTACATGGCTGAAATCTATAACATATGTTGAGAAATTTAATACTTCAATAATAACAAGTTATGCGTCTTCTTTCACGCCCATTTGGATTGTCTTCTCTCTTAAAATTTAACAACACACATCTTCTACTATCTATCTATCTACTTCTACTACTATATATAAGAGCGGTAGAAACAAAACTCTCCATGGTGAATTGGAATATTGACCGTTGGATTGAGATTGAATTAAAATTGTAACCGTCAAATCAGAATCCCGTGTTCATCTTGTCTTTATTTCATTATCCCAACATCCCAACATCGATCCCGGCCTCCCACATTTCCATCTCTCAAATCCCGCTTATGTGTAAGTCACACATTTGCCGTCCCTGTAAACCACTGCTCTCCCTCGCTCCGCTCCGTTCCCCATTGCTCCCTTCCGCCGCACTCAGCCCAGTGAACGTCGGCCCTCTTCCGGCCTCCGTGAGCCCTGCGCGCATCTGTTTAGGTTTCTTCAACCTATTTCCTCTCAAGGTCCCAAGCCTCGCAAGTTCCTCGTTTCTTCTCTGCTTCCCCAATTGAAGATTTGCCCTAACCCTCCGACGCTGCCTTACCTCTTCCGGCGCCGCTCGCCCCTGCGCGGGCTGCCCCCTTCGCAAATCTTGAGCCGCCGGACTCAGACCAGTGAACGGCGCGCCTACTTCAGTCGGCGAATGTCGCCGGGTATCCGACGTCTAACCGGAGCCGCTGCGACTGGAAACGCGGTCAGTTCTCTGATGATGTTTTTTTCCCCTTTTGGAGTTTATTTGATGATTTAAGTTATTCCAATTGCTTTACAACAGTTTGGTGTTTGTTTTGATGGGATTATTTGGGTTTCAGTTTCGTCACCTCAATTGGAGCAGCTTATGTATATCTTTGTTTTTGCAGTTTTGCCTCTACGAAAATGGCATTACTTGAATCTAAAAATTATACGGTGGAAATTGGGGGGAAAATAGTCGAATTGTTGTATATAGTTAATTAGGTTTTGCTGTTATAATTGCGTCTGGTGTTATATTCACTTAATGAGGCCGTTCCTTCATATTCGGCCAGATGACACTCGCTTTGTCTATTTATATTTGAGAAAATCTTAGTGTTCAATGGAAAGTCTTGATTAGCTGGTTCGATCGTGAACATCTTCCATTCTGGTTGTTGATCAGTTTATGTAATTTTATATTTGAAAGTGCTAACTTTATAAAAACACTGCAAGGTAAAAGATTCATCTCGGAAACATTCAAGTTGTTAGATTGAGGGAAACAAACAATTCAAGTTGAGGGAACACATAGCCCAATTACAGAATATTTATAATTACTATAAATATTCATTAGGTAAGGAAGAAAAAGGAGAAGGCTAATCAACAACCCGGTTCGGTTGAATTCCTTTAATATTGTAGGGTATATAACACTATTCTTTTTAAAGTGGGTACCTAATGAAAAAATATTAGTGACCTCTCTCTCTCTTCATTTCCGCGACCTTCGGGTAATTTCGGCCTTCTATTCATCCAATTTTTCTTACCGGGCGTTTGGGTTTGAAATTCAGGTTTCTCTAGCTGAGGCGGCGTGATGGGGATGGCGTCGCGCTGGGGACGACTTGGCGTCGCTGTGGCGCCGTCGGGGGGCACGTCTTAGCATAAGGTTACCTCCAAAGAGGGGTGTCTTTCTACAATGATTTCTTTGTTCGGTTGTCTTTGCTGCGTCGTGAGGGGCGTCGGCCGGCGAAGAAATCTAGAGCTTTGATTTCTTCGTTTGGTTTGGAGCTAAGTTTTGTCAAAATTTTTTTGGGTTGAGTTTTTTCGGGAGCTGGGTCCGTTCCTTGTCATTTTTGTCTTACTCAATAGCATAAGCTTCACGAGCCTAGCCCTATTGAGCTCGTTTGTTTTAACAGCACTAGGCACAGGTTTCTTATAGTCCTCTTTGCAGTTTTGAGGAGTAAGAGGTCCTCAGATGGATTTTTCATTACTTATTTTGTTTGTAGATACCCTTGAAATTTGTTGGATTTATTATTTGCTACTTTGTGGCTGTTTGGAAAGTTGAATACTATCTGTGATCTTTGCTAAGTTGAAATTCGGCTAAACTCGACAAATAGCTTAGGATTAAATACTTCCTTTGTGTGTTTGTTTGTGTGCGCGCACGCTCCCTCATGTGGCTGTGAGTGGGGAAATGATCCATAATGTGTTAACATTCTGGATCTATGAAAGGAGAATAGTGATCAAATAGGAAACTATTTGTGAGTTGACTGCTTGTAAAAATAGTTGAGATAATTTGATGGTGTGCAAGACATGATCTTTTCTGGAATTTGAACGCAGATGGACATTTCAGAAATAGTTTAGACTGTTAAATAACTTCTGCTGGTGATTGATGTGATTGTTCAAGTGAATGCATTTTGATATGCCTATGCAGCAAATTATTCCTCAATTAGTGTTGTCTTTTCTTGGATTTATTCCGCAGTAGGGTTCTCTTCAGTATTAAAATGACTCTCTTAGGATCTGGCTTACTCTTTTAATTTCTTTTTTCTTTTGTGTAGATGGATGTAGTGAGATGCTTCAGTGATGCTGAGGGACCACAATGGAAACACTCTCTTTTTGGCAATCCAAATGACCCTGAGACCTTCAGGTTTATATCTTATCCTTGCTGCCCAAGTTGCCACCCTCATCATGATTAGGTAAAAAAATAAGTCCGACTCTTTATAAACTAAGGCTTTTATAATTCCTTGATTGAATTAAACCCCAGCAAGAGAGCTCTTTCTTCTAATGAGAGACCCAGGGGTTGACTTTGGTTGCAGGGCTCTAATTGCACATTCCAATTCCCTTGTCTAGAAAGAACAGATAAGGGAAGGAACCTCCGGTAGCCCCTACCCAAAATAATGAGAAGCCATTCCTCTGGCCTTCACTTCCTTCTTTCTGATCCTGTCCATATTGACATTACTCTGTTCGCTTTACACTTAAGAGGATTCTGAGGAGGCATTTTTCCCATCTTCTATACAATTTTATACAGTACCAGTTTGTTGAAGTTGCATATTCAAGTAGTGAAGCTTAAAGAAGCACTATTATCATGTGATAATTAATAGTATTAGTTAGCATCACAGAATCCTTAGTACTACTGTGCATTTCCAGAATGAACCAAGCTGAATGTTTTTCCTTGGTTTAAGATGTGTAAGTGTTCTCTATGTATGCATTTCTCATGACTCTAAACGGAATATTCGATACAGATGATTAATTATTAGTATTGGAAAGTTGCTCATGTAACTTCTTCTGGATCCTACTCAGGTTGTGTGGGTATTGCATTTTTAGATTTGTAAATTATACTATCAGCTTATCATATCAATAATCCATTTTATGAAGCAAACCGTTAATCTACTTGTGTGAATGCTGTAAGATGAATGACTACAGAACCTGTCTATTGTTAGAGACAAATACTCAATTATCTTGATTGGTAGAATGATTACTAGGAGAATTATTGGTAGAATGATTGGTAGAACCTGTCTATAGTATATTTATTTAAACTATAGAATGATTACATTAATACTAAATTATCGTACTCTATTGATCGTGTTGACAATTTTTTCCGATCGTTGAATTATTTCCTACTAAAAAAATTGAGTCTTTAATTAATGTAAAAATAACTTGGTAGTAGTGAAAGTGAGAGTGAAGGTAGGTAGGTACATACCATCCATAGATGAATCCTTTCTCATCGCGACGTTTCTGTATATGCTCTGAGTAAGACATGTTTTGATATCCTGGTGCTGTCTGCATTTTTGTCTTCAAATCCTCTCAACAATAGGAGCCTGCTGTTATAAATGGACAGAATACAGTAACAATTGGACAAAAAGGGATGTGTTTTCTTTCCAGGTTAAGAAGGATGCCCTGCCCTGTTGGTTATGGCATGTCTTTTTCCTCTGCATATCTGATCCTATTTAATAAGTACTATTGCATAGCAATGATGATGATAGCTGCACCGACGAGTTACTATGTTGAAATGTATTTTTGCATTATATGTTTAATGTTTTTGGATCCAATATTTTTGTGCTTGGATAAGAAAATACTCATTAAATTACTACTTGCCCTAAATGGTTGAAAACTTGATTGAGTTCCATTTAGAAATAAAATTGATTAGTTGACCAATTGCCTCCGCAATTAGCGAATTGAATAAGTTTCTAAAGAAGCGTCTTATCGTGCAAATTAAACGTGTGTTTAAACTGAATATTTGTTTCCTTAGTTTGTGGTTTGTTAGTTTACAGTGGTATGTCAAAACTGGTAAACACCATGCTTTCTCTACAGTGGCTAAGAGGACGGCAGTTTTTGATGCCCCTACCATGGAAATCCAGGAGCTAACTGCGGTTATCAAACAAGATATAACAGCTCTTAGTTCTGCGGTAGTTGATCTTCAGCTTTTATGCAATTCACGTCATGGAAGTGGGGTGACATCTGCTGACACCACCACTCATGCTACTACAGTTGTTGATGATTTGAATAATTGTTTGGTGAGCGCAACGAAAGAATTCAAGGATGTTTTAACTATGCGAACAGAGGTTTGCATGAAAACATAGTCTTGGGTCTTTCTGTAGTCATTAGCAATTGATTGTGTTTGCTCTTGCATTTCTTTGCTAACATAAAATGCACTTTTCTTCTTTCTACAGAATTTGAAGGTCCATGAAAATAGGCGGCAGTTGTTTCCGTCGTCCTATGCCAAGAATCCTACTAATCCATTCATTCGCCAACGTCCTTTGGCTACTAAGTCGGCTGCTACTTCTTCATCAGAAGATCCTCTTCCATGGGTCAAAGATGGTGAATCATCATCTCAGGTATACCCTAAGTAAGAGCAGAAAGAATTTTTACTGTCAAGTATTACTGTTCTCAAATCTTAGCTTCCTATTGTCATGAAATCCTTAAGGATAGAATATATTATATTCATTCCATATATTCTAAAATCCCAAATATGAGCTCTAACAAATAATCTTATGTTGTTTCCTAAGAAAACATTGTAAACTTATGCTTACCAAAAATAGACACATTAACCTTCTGGAGAATTCATTTCTTTAGTACTAATTTCAGGAATCAGGTAGATGGGAACTCTCAGCCATTGTTGCAGCAGCACCAAAATCAACAGCAGCACATGGTTCCATTGCAGGACAGCTACATGCAGAGTAGAGCTGAGGCTCTTCAAAATGTGGAATCAACAATTCATCAGCTGAGTAACATCTTCAATCAATTAGCTACACTGGTTTCTCAGCAAGGAGAGACTGCTATCAGGTTTGCAGCGTTTTACATTTTTACTACTGGTTACTTTGTGTACGCACTTACATTGACAGTAGTGCATATGGCCTTGTTGTTCTTCTTAGTTTACGAGTCTTACAAGTCTCAGTTTCTTGAGCATAACAAACTTCTGTTGTCATGTAGAAGGAACTCCATTAGCGTCTCCACTGCGACGGGACGAGGATTTCCATTTTCGGGTAATTCCCGCGATTGATTTGTTTCTCTATTTCAGCACCCATTTGCACTCAAATCTAACGCTTCTTGTGCAGGTGAGATTTGTATGTCTTTTCTTACGGTTTAGGGTTCGCTTCCGTATTACTGTTAGACGGTTTAAGTAATTACGGTTTAAGTAATTAGGTTTCTTTATGACCACCTTAATCCTGGTTTACTTGCCTGTATGCAAGAAGTGTAAGGTTAGCGTCACTGGAGATGGTCTAATATTGAGTAAGGAAGCCAACAAAAGTGAATAATTTACGGGCTTGCAACTATACTTGTTATGTATTTCTGACAGCTACGTGGTGGGAGACTGGTACAGGACTGCTGGTTTACAGGGTTTTGAGGTCAAGTGTCGGTTTGAAACTGTTTCATCATGCAAGCCTTTATCCCTTTGTGTGATTTCTGTCATGTTGGTAGCATGTTGCTGTTGATTATGAGTTTACAAGTTTTGGGAACTGATCCATCTTCAAAGTTTTTTCCCCTCCCAGTGTTTTTCTATTTGATATTCCCTTGTTCAAAGTAGGAATTTTCAATTCTTTATTTTAGAAGATCATAGTTGAGATTGAATGGCCTCTCTCTCTCTCTCTCTCTCTCTCTCTCTCTCTCTCATATAAAGCTTCTCGAATGTCTTTTGCTCAACCCTCTGAGAGCAGATTTTTCTGCACCACTTTCCTAAGACGAGTATTCTTATTTAAGTCTTATTTTTTTCCTAGGCCTTCCTCTTCTCATTTTAGTGTAAATCATTGGGTAACTAAGGATATGTTTGAAGCTGTGTAATTGAATATTATTTTGTTGTTTGAACTAATATAAGCTATTCTAGGAACGACCTGATGCTCGGTTGCTACTTAAGAAATTTCATATCAGAAATTTACATGGGATTAATTTTTAATGCTATCTCTATGCAGAAATTTAAGGGTTATCTCAAAGCCACTGCAATGACAGGTGATGTCCTCTCTTGTAATTTGTGCTTTTCGCATTGCTCTTCATTTGTGAAGACCTACAATTTTGTTTTTCTGTTCTTATTGACTACCCATCTCATTCCTCCACGAATGTATTTATGTGTTGCAGTTCCTACAAAATTAGTTGAAAAGTATCTTGATTTGAGGATGTGGACTGAAGAACAAGTTCGGGTATGCGACTTCTTTCATGCTTAACTGCTAGATTTTAAACTTAGGATGTTCAATTTGTTTCATCTTTTATTCATTTGTCAAATCCTTTTAAATCTTATTTTATCCCAGGGTTTTACTGAACCAACATCAGAGGCACTCCTTCCAGATTTACATCCTTCGGAGCATCATGTTTTTACCCTTGTTCTTGATCTAAATGAGACGTTGATATATTCTGATTGGAAGGTATGTTTCGTCTTATTAGTCCTGGTTATATTGTTACATTTGATTTTGTGCGCCTTGACTTTTTGTATGTTATTTTTTCCCTCCAGCCCGCTTCTCTATGGTTTTCTTTACCTTTCCCTGCTCTCGCTTTGACATTTTCAAATTTAGTTTGCTTTGACTTCATATTCTTCAATTGTTTCCTTGCATTTTATAGCGTGATAGAGGATGGAGAACATTCAAACAACCTGGTGTTGATGCTTTTCTTGAGCATTTAGCTCAATTTTACGAAATTGTAGTATATTCTGATCAACTAAGTATGGTGAGTCAGCCCCCCCCCCCCCCTCCCCCCCTGCCCCCGCCTTTTTTTCCTATCAAGTGTACTACATTTTCCCCCTAAACCAGTTGGTTCTGATTTCTGAGTGTGTTAATATTGCAATTACAGTATGTTGATCCTGTTGTTGAAAGATTGGACCCAAAGCACTGTATCCGTTATCGGCTTTCAAGGGGGGCAACGCGATATATAAATGGGAAGCACTATAGGGTATGCCAAATCAGTTAGAAGTTTGTGAATCTATTTTCTTCTCTATATTTTTCTTATGTATAACCTTGCCCTGTGTTGAATTTCATATCGAGATTTCATGTGTTTGCCAAAACATATCGGGATTTCATGCGTTGAATTTTATATTATTGTTTTTATTTCCCTTTTCAAATTTTAGATTTTAAATTTGTCTTTAAACATACCAGGAAGGAAGTCATCTTTTACAGAGAATATCCTATTGAGATAAGCAAAAGATGGCACATCTTCAATTGGCCTATATTTTTATATTGGAAGGAAAATGTGAGATTTTAACGATGTATGTTGCTAGAAGTTCTACATTTGAGGGTGCTTGTCTGGCCAGATTCAAAATTTTTTAAGTTCTGTTGATGTGGGAAATGATTCAGATTTCAGCATCCCAGTCAACTTTTATAGCTTGGATATAATGCTCTTTACCTTTTTTTTTATTTAGCCTTGTGAATCCTAAACCGTAAGAAAAGATATACAAATCTCACCTGCACAAGAAGCGTTAGATTTGAGTGCAAATGGGTGCTGAAATAGAGGCTCTGGCTTTATGGTGTTCCAGTACCTCCGATGCCGGCTGCCTCCCCTATTCTATGTGGTTAACTCTGAAGATATAATGTTTCCAGGAATAGTTGCTAGGCTTCAATTGCTGCATTTGGTGAATTTTTTTTGGGTAGGCATATCATTCATGTGGGGTATTAGCATTTAGGAACCAATTTAGTTCAACTGAATTTACTACACTTTGTTTTTGTGATTTATGCGATGTTGAAGTCGCAGATTGGATTTTTAGGATTGGGGTTGATTGTAAGCCTGATGTGTTTTTTAAATTTAGAAATTTAGTGTTTGTGGTTTTCTGTCACAAGAGGCTCTGGCTTTATGGTGTTCCAGTACCTCCGATGCTGGCTGCCTCCCCTATTCTATGTGGTTAACTCTGAAGATTTAATGTTTCCAGGAATAGTTGCTAGGCTTCAATTGCTGCATTTGGTGAATTTTTTTTGGGTAGGCATATCATTCATGTGGGGTATTAGCATTTAGGAACCAATTTAGTTCAACTGAATTTACTGCACTTTGTTTTTGTGATTTATGCGATGTTGAAGTTGCAGATTGGATTTTTGGGATTGGGGTTGATTGTAAGGCTGATGTTTTTTTTAAATTTAGAAATTTAGTGTTTGTGGTTTTCTGTTTCCTGATTTCCATAGATTCGCCATTGTTGATTTTGCTCATTGCTCTCTGCTTTGGATTGTTTGCTCTCATACCAGTCCGAATAATAATATAGTTGTTAAAAAACATACTTCAGGAGCATTTGAGACGGATTCTCAGAGGCCAAGCTTCACTATTTGATTGGTCAAGGTCAACTTCCTTGGCTAGAACTCTATCCCCCCGAGTCTTGGAAAGCCAATTAGATGCAAAGAAGGTACTTTACTGCCTCTCTTCTGTCGTGTAGGCTTGGATTTTTATTATTAGTTTCCAACGGCTTCTCTTTTCAAGGGTGATGTTTGTACCTTGATACAGTTACTGTGATGTAGCTTCATCACCTTTGGCATAATAATATTTCTCTTTTCCTTTCGAATTCGAGAAATGAACAGCTTCTAATGAATGTTCTGATTCTGCTTCAGATGTTGGGAAATAGTCTTGGTCTTTGTAAGTTTTGATTATTTCTTCTCCATTGCCACTTTGCCCTGGCATACTTCCTTTTGTTATTTTATTTTGCCCTGCCATACTTCCAAATCATTGAAGTGTAGTACTACTGTCCTGTTAACTGCAAAAAAAATTAGGAAAGGGACCTGAGTTTGATGGAGTATTTTGTTATTTTATGATTTGGAAGTATATTCTAATGTCCTTTCAATTGTTTTTGTTTAATCTATCTTAGATTTTTATTACACCTTTGGGAAAAGAATTGGTATGGTCATTTAGGTTCAAGTGTTTGACAAATAATTGTCATTTTCATTGTATAAAGGGGTCTTCACCCTTGCGTGTGGATGCCAAAATCAGTTTTACCGATAAGTTTTGACATATGTTGATGACACGCTTGTGGAGTTGTACGATAATCCAAAATAATAGTTTTGTAATTTTGGTTTTTTATAACTTGTCCTCTTGACTATCCTATTGTATGAGGAGGCTTATTGTCGCTATTTTTTTTTTAGCTTTTTTCACATGACAGTATTCTCTGATGTGTTTATGGATTAGACTTTGTCTTGTACATCATACATTTGATTACACAAAATGCATGATTCACTCATTATGACCAGGTTTTATGAGGGTGTCATTTCTTCTTTTCATTCTGCAAAGAAGAAGCACCAGGCCAGCATTAACTGTCTAATCTTCATGTTACTACAGTAGGTTTCTTACACAACCCTTTTGTTTGAATTAATGCTTCTTTTAAATAGGTGGATTATACTGATGGTGATGAAGAACTGCTAAATCTCATAAAACAATGCTGGGAATTTATTAAGAATGATATAGTTTATGATCGGGTGAATTATTAGCAAGTCTACAATTCCCTTTTTTGTCCTATTACTTTACTCATTATACTTTTTCCTGAATAGGAGCAAGATGGTGAAACCTGAAAACATGAAGCTTCTTCTGACGTGTAAGTTCCTACCTTAGTATTTCTTATGTTCTGTACACCACACCTTTTTTTGTTTTTTTGAAATGGACTCCTGTAGTGAGAGAGGAAACATTTTCTGTTGAATTCAAATGACTTGCAATTCCTTAACAAAGTAAATCAACATCCTGAATTCGTAGCACTTTATTGTTTGTCATTTCTATATTGTTCTGATTGGTACAAGTTTGATGTGAGAATTATATTTGAATTCCTTTTTAACCTATAATTTAGGTCAAAGGCATTGACAATAGTATTATTCTCAAATCAACTAAATCAAACTTTGATGTCTCTATTTCTATAGTGCATTATACTATCAAAGGCGCCGCTTCTGTACGCCTTTGTTGTCTTCGTTTAGTGCATTATTGGAACAACGTAATACTGTTGGTACTCTCTATCATTAACTTAAATGATTTGACTATGTTTCAATTTGTGATATATGAAAAAACAAATCAGGACTCCGCTGAGTATGGGAGCAGTGATTCTCAAGATCCAGAAGGATCCAAGGTGTTTGGTAAAAGGGTACCATGTGGAACTCTTCCGGAAGTTGTGTAAGTTTTTTTATTTGTTTGTTTTTATTTTTGTAAACTTTTTATTTTCTTTTTAAATCAGTTATAACCTATCTGCTATGGAAGTGAAACTATCATCCATAGATACAATAAAATGAAAGAATGAAATGGAAACGGACAATAAGTGGTTGCATGTGATGCCTGGGCCAAGGAGACTAGATTTTGAGTCAAATCAATTTTCCAATACTCTGTTCTGCACTACTGGCAATCCTTTAAGCTATCTCATGTGTCTTTCTCTTGAAATAGAAATCCAATAGGGGCCTTTCTCCTTCATTGTTCAATTTACTTGGTAATTGGATGAACTTCTCTTTTGCTGATCCTTTACATCTTTGTCACATATTCTTTCTTCTGTTGAGGAGGCATCTACTGCCATCCAGGATTTGGACCAACAGCTTTTATTTGCTATCTCTTGACCTTCAATTCAGTTCCTGTTACATTTGTTAAACTTCAACCTCATGTCCTGAATTTAGACTAAACTGTCCATTTCGTTATTTATCAGGATCTTCATGGCCGTAGGATAAGAGTTGATTATGCAAATGACAGACAGCGTGGCTTGGGTGGTGGTGGCGGAGGCACACAACGGTTTAATGGTAATTCTGACAGTTAACCGGGCATTAAAGCTTTTTTTGTCCTGGATTAAAATGCCCTATCCGAACTTTCATGTAGTTTTAGTCTTAGGCCATTAATTGTCTGATTGTGAGAGTGAAATCGCTTTCCTTAATAGAGAAGTATGTGTTATTGTGCCTTGATACCTGCTTGGTGCTTTTTGTCATTTGTAGAAATGATATTGCTACTACATATCTCGTTTATTATTTTGACTCTATATTCTTCAACCAATCAAAATGGAAATTTGAACTATACACCTTAGAATGCAATAAAATATTTCAAGGATATTAAATTGAAGAACTATGCTTTTAAGTTGTAATAGAGAAATGTAGACAAGTTTTCCAAGTTCAGGACACTTTTAGACAATGTTCATTTACAAGTGAGTGGCAATTAAAGAATAGCTGTATAGGGAATCAGTTCTTCTCTATTCTTAGCTTGTTAGTGTCTTTTATATTAAGGGCTACAAACAGGAGAGCCCGTCAAATTCAAGGACGTGTGGGAGCAAACAGGAGGTATTTAACTATTTATTGATTTTGGATATAACACAGTTAATGCTTCTGTCGGAATCCTGATCTCCGAATTTTACTCTGGAGTGTTTTGTTCATTGTGCTTTGGAAATTTCTCTTCCAGGGAATTGCTGTTGTGGCGCTTTTGAGACATTTTGGATGTTTCTGTTGGTAATTTACAACCTTCTCTCCAAAAATCATGGTTGGTGCATATGGATACTCCATTTGCATTTTGCTTCAGGAAATGTAATTGAATCTGCAACACAGAAAGCTCTTGAGGAAGCTCGGTAGGTGTTTCTCAGTCACATGCATGAAGGATTAAGTTATTTATATGTATTTAATCTTAGCAAACTGATGATTGGCCGGAGTTCAACTGCAGGAAGCAGAATGTGACTGGCAATGCTGAAACTCCTTTCTTACTTGCTAGGGTGAATGAACTTAGTGGATGAGCGTCCCTTGCTGCAAGTATTCTTTATGATATAATTAATTTTTATAACCAAGAAAAGTACAATGATTAAAGAAAAGAAATATCTCATCTTTGGCTGCTATATCTATCCTTTATTATGGGACTTTATTCCCATCATGATCAAGTAATCAAGTCTATGTCCCATTTTATTCATTTTGTTTACTTTTAAATTTCCTTAATGATATGTAAGACATAGCTCTTGTGAAAAACAATGCACGGCTAGGTGCTCAGATTGCTGTCTCTCTCTCCCAGATCCAAGAACAATGGCGTAAGGGTGAGTTTTTATCTTTCACTTGTCATTTTTGTTTGAGGGCATTGTGCTGGTCAGTGATTCTGTTGAGTTTACCAATTTCTTCAGCTCCCATCTTGAATACCACTTTGAACCGAACCCTGAACCTTTTTTAATTCGCTGGTCATATCTAAAATAATGAGAGCAAGTGGAAAACTTGATAAGATGATAAGATGGGTTTTATTGGAGCTCAGACTATTCAGAAAGAAAGTGTGCAGCAAAGATTAATGAAATGCATGCATCAAAAAAAAAATATGGAATTAGCTACCTTATTCAGAAAGAAAGTGTGTAGCAATGATTAATGAAATGCATGCATCAAAAAAATATGGAATTAGCTACCTTGACCTATCAAATCAATTGGTTATCTTTAACTCACTTTTATTCAATTACACTTGTTTCTTCTTTTGCTATGGGCAGCTGTACGTACAAATATGTTGTGCGTAGAACAACGCATTTTCCTAGTACATAATATACACAGTTATAATAGAGATAATAATTACATTTTTATTTGAATAAAATTTAATAAAAATAATTGTGCAGATTTTGTTTATTTCATTTAAATGAGCATTGTATTAACCGCGCTTTTATTATTACAACTATGAATCACATAGCCACACTCAATGTAAAATTTCGTTTTATGTTCGTGTTATTCTTGAAAGAGTATATACACACACACACATATATATATATATACACATTTATGATTATGTTTAGATTTACTATTTAATTAATCAAATTTATTGAACCACAGCTACAACATTGCATTCACTTAACAAGAACAATAGTTGAATATGGAGAAACAAAGAAAGCTACAACAATTGAAGAATAGCAAGAATCAGGAAAAACCACACACACACTTCATTGATTCAGGGAAATATCATCATCACTACATTTTCTTCCCCATTTTTGCAGTAGGCTTATAATGCCAATTAGTTTGTATCCAAAGTGAAACAAGAAGAAAAAAAGCATCGTCATACAAGAGAAATGCCTTCACATCGCGTATATGATTTCTCCACTGCTATCCAAGTCAAGCTCAGGATCGCTCTCCAGATCTTCATCCATATCATCATCGATGTCCAGACTCCCCGTTAGACACTGATTCTGACTGTTTGTTCCAGCAGGTGGGATTGTAGCCTCCGTTATTATCTGCATAATTTCTTCGTCGCTCTGCATAGGCTGGTCCGGTTCCTCAAACTGGCTGTTGGTATTGCTCTCGTCCATCAGATCCGCTGGCAGGTTCTTCTTAAACCACTCGTGGTTCTTTATTTCCGGGATTGTAATTCTCTGCAAGGCATCATGTCACAAGTTTAGTGAATCCTGATCTAGTAGTGAAGGCCAAAATATGGTATGGATCATGTAACAATAGATTGTTTTTAAGAAAAATGACCTTTGCGGGGTCTGCCACGAATATCCTGGAAATCAAATGGCGACATTCTGGGGATATGCGCACATAATCTGGGATGGAGTACTGGACATTCAAGATTCGCTGTCCATATGCAACTTACATGAGTTATTATACATTGTCAACCACAGGGGATTTAAACTGAAAATATAGAGTTATCAGGGATTTGGTACCTGTATCGTCTTTCTGAAGTTTTTGGGTTCGTCTGGGTCCTCAAAGGGATATGCGCCAACCAACATGACATATAGAGTTACCCCACAGGACCACACATCTGCAATCTGAACAAGTAATGGCACATAAAACATAATTTCACTTGCTAAGACCAATCTATGGATTCTACCTGTAATAATTTGTCTAGTTTATGCCATTCTGGAGGTTATATTGCAGAAAGGTAAAGTCCTATTATCATGCCCTCAACCCATTCCTAGTTTTTAACTCTCTTATTAACTCTGTACAAAAAACTATTTGAACTAACAAATATTGACACAACTGCAAACTAATCACCTTTCCATCGTATTCCTTCTTGAGCAACACTTCGGGGGCGATATATGCAGGGGTACCGACCGTTGATTTTGGTTGTGAATGGAGAACCGACGACTGAACATACACAAGGCGAGAGTCATACAGCAGAAACGTGAAAGGTTAACGTCGTGCAAACAAAATTGGATTCAGGGCAAGTTGTACCTTAGAATACCCAAAATCACAGATTTTAAGACGGGGCGCTGGGCTTCCATCCAGCAACGTGTTCTCTAGTTTCAAATCACGGTGGCATATTTGCTTCAAGAAATAAAACAAATGTCAGAAATCTAACCAAGAATATACATGCTCTGTTTTCAGTATTAGAAAGAGCTCTATTATTACCATGGCATGACAGTAGCTGACCCCTGAGATGAGTTGCTGGAAGAAAAATCTTGCCTTCAACACGTCAATGGAAGAGTTCAATAGTTAGTTAATAGTACATGAAATGATTGATTCAATACCCAAAATTAACAAAAACAAAAGAAATCATGCTACCTCATCCTCACTGAATCGCCCTGCATTGCAAATCCGTTCGAAAAGCTCTCCTCCGGAGGCGTATTCCATCACAATGGCCAAATGAGTCGGCGTAAGTATGACCTACAATAAATGACTGGTTGCTGATTAGGCTTCCTTACAGGGAGCAGGAATGGATACTGGAAACCGATTTTTACCTCTTTAAACCGGACAATATTGGGATGCCTGAGAGACCTGTGGTTAATGATTTCTCGCTGCACATTTTCATCAATCTGCAACATGTAAAATTTAAAAGTAGCTATCAGATAAACCAGACAGTAGAGTAGTAATTAACACTTACTGAACATGAACATAATCAGTTCCATTTTTGTAAGATATATACACTACTTTAACAAAACAACATAAAACACCAGAAGCAATCATTCTTCCTAAAATTAGGCCACAGAAGCAGAACTCGACCCAAACATCCAACCACTGTACTTGTTTGCAGCTAATTTCCAAGAAAAGCAATTGACAACACGAAGAAAAAACTAACCTCGAGACAGAACACAAACAAGAAACACATATATACAGTTGGTTACCTTCTCGCCCCTCTCGATATACTTAACAGCAACAAGTTCATTCGTCTGCCGATCCCTCATAAGCCGAGCCACCCCGAAATTCCCCGACCCAATATCCTTTACCAGTTCATATCTATCACTATCATGCATAATAGGCATGTCCATGCCCAGAGGCCGATCCATCTCCAAACCCCAATCCCCCACCCAGGAAACCCTAAATGCACAACACCACCAATTGATGATCGCCAAATTCACAACAAATTTAGCCAATCCCAGATGCCTAATTATAAATTATGAACGCCACCAATTCCCCAAAAATCTTTCCTTTTTTTAGAAAAAAAGGCGGCAGCAGCTCACGTGGCGAAGAAACGGATCACAAAACGACGAATTTCAATTTTCAGGTGAATGGAGATAGAGATGGATGATAAGAGGGTTTTGCCGCATGCCCCCGTGAGCGAAGAAACCCACCTCACCCAATAACAACACGTCAGTCAGGAATCAGTGAATCACCACTCACCCACCAATAATTTGGGCCCCATCAATTTGCGGCTTCCCATAAATAGCAAAATGGGTCGCCTTTATTGCGTGTGTGAGTTGAATAACAGCGATATCAGTTGAGGAGCTTATGATTTATGAATACTTTATGCCTTGTGTAAGTGTGGGCAGCGCAGAGGTGAGCAGAAGAGAGAGGGACACGACGCATAGGACGGTGCTCGTGAGTCGAGAAGCCTTTAAAATCTGTGCATTGTGGACAGTTGGATTCTTTCCAGAAAGGGAGAGTGGGATTTTTTGGCCCCCAAAAAAGGAGAGATCGATGAAGTTGCGGAGCAGCCACTCAACCCGCTGTTGGAATTTGTGGATTTCACGAAACATATGAAAGTTTGGCGCATTTTCCGAGACGGGATGGATAAACCACTCATTAAAAATTCAATCTTTCACCCTTTTCTATTTGCCTCAATGACCAAGGAATTGGAAACCCTAATGAATCAACCATCTAGCATTGTATTGTATTGCGGGACTTCAATTCAAATCCTCATAAATTTTTTTTGTAATCATGAGTCGATTAGATGACACGGTTTACGTAACCAATCATCCATCCCCGATCAGCCGATCTTTGCCCTATTTAGTTTTAACCAAACATTCATTACATATCAGGGTTCAGGATTCTGCACCATTTACCTTAAAATCATTTAATTAATACTACAGCTTAATTCACTTAGGGAATGTTTGGTTGGGTATATTAGGATGTATTAAGGGTATAGTATTAATATTATGCACTAAAATAATACTATCCCATGTTTGGTAATTTTTAAGATATGTATATGTATTATTTTAATGAGGGGTTTAATGTATTATTTAATACCATGTGGGAGGGTGTGTTTATGGTATATTATTTTTTTTATTTATGTTTATTTTCTTTTTTTTTTCCTTATGCATCTCATACTATTATATATTATGATATTAAAATAATATTATTTTTATATTTTATTAATATATTAATTATTTTAATTTAATTTAATTATTACTTTTAATAAATTATTCACTAATATATTAATTATTTTAATGTAATTATTTTTAAAATAATTTTATTTTAAATATATTATTTATTAATAAATTAGAAAACTTTATTTTTATTAGTTGTTTAAAATATAATACATGATGATGTAATACAATATCAAAACCAAACACTGTGTATAACATTAATTTAATATAATACATCATAATACAATACACCCACATTAAATAATACTACATCCGTTTTTGTGAAATTGCAACATTTCACTTTTTGTTACTATTCATTGTTTAACTTTGACTCGAATTTTTATCATAGTTATATAAGGGGAAATATAGTCAAGTGAGATCTTGTTGGAATCGTCTTTTCTTGTAGTTTTATAATATCAATTTTTTATAATTTTTACTTATACACAATTTAAGTTATTAATCGTTGAAAATGTGCATTGGACTGCGTGAAATGAGTGAGTGTTGCAATTTCATGGAAACGGAGGAAGTGTGATCCAAACGTGCCCTTACTAGTCTGGCCTGGGAACAATGCTTTAATTAATACTACAGCTTAGGCTTTGTTTCCGTCCATTTCGAATTTAATGGGCTGGCATTTTTATCTTGACTAAATTGGACATTCTTGGACTTAAGTCAATATATTTAGGCCCATTTACTAATCTCACCTAGATCCGACCCTACCCGACTTCATTGGCAAGAATATCTCCCCAAAAATCACTACTACCAGTTTAGCCGCCGGAGCCACCAGTTTCTCGTCGTCCTCCGCTGCAACCTCCGCCCGAGCAATGCTTCTGAGCTTCCGTTGCATCAATAGCAAAGTTATAGCCCCTCAAAGTCGCAATTCCTTCTCCTGCGTCCGCCGGCGATGCCACGCCTCCCTCGCCTCGACACCGTACCGGAAACTTCCTCTTTCGATTGTTGCGTCCTCCTCTTCGACTGGAGCGATCGTGTCAGAGAAACCAGGGGGGGAAAAAGAAGACGAATTTGATTTGTATAGAGAAACCGTGTTTAATTTCGATGATTCATTCGAGTTAACTGAGATGAAACGGTTCGAATCGCCGGCTGTAGAGGTGAAGGAGCTGGAGGATCTTCCGGACCAGTGGCGCAGGTCTAGATTGGCGTGGCTTTGCAAGGAGCTTCCAGCACATAGGTCAGGCACATTTATTCGGGTGCTCAATGCGCAGAGGAAGTGGATTAGGCAAGATGATTGCACTTATCTTGCCGTGCATTGCATGCGAATTCGGGAGAATGAGGCTGCGTATAGGGTAAATAACATTCACTTACCTATTTCTGATTTCCTTTTCGTATTCCAGATCAGTGATCAGTATGTCCCTGGATTTGCACAGATTTTCTGACTAATGAAAACGATAGTGAATTATAGGTGTAGATCTTTAGTCTAGATTAATTTTGTTTAGAATCCAGTAGCTGAGAAATTCCTGCTGATATTAGGAAGAACTCTTAGCAGTAATGATCCGTGAAATTATTAAGTTTCAGATTAGTTATTTCCATGGAAATCTCTCATGTTGTCTGATTATATGTTTTTGTGCGGCTTTCTGATTTTATTAAGTATGTGTATTGCAAATTATTGTCCATTTTGTTGCAATGCCTGTATGACGATCTTTGAATTGCACGGTTTAGGTGTACAAGTGGATGATGTTCCAGCGATGGTTTCAATTTGATTTTGCTCTTGCGACCAAGTTAGCTGATTACATGGGTAAGGAGAGGAAATACTTGAAATGCCGTGAGATTTTTGATGATATAATTAACCAAGGTCGAATTCCTAATGAATCCACGTTTCATATATTGATTGTTGCCTACCTCAGTTCTTCTTCTTCTTCCAGTTGTTTAGAGGAAGCATGCGATGTTTACAATAAAATGATCCACTTGGGTGGGTACAAGCCTCGTTTGAGCTTGCACAATTCACTTTTTAGGGCTCTTGTAGGGAAAGGGTCCGTTGTGTAAGCAGTATCTGAAACAAGCAGAGTTTATCTTTCACAATCTGTCAACATGTGGGCTGAAAAAACACAGCGATATATATGGTGGGCTTATATGGCTACATAGTTATCAAGATACAATAGACAGAGAAAGAATTGCGGCTTTAAGAACAGAGATGAAGTTAGTGGGGTTTGAAGAGAGTATAGAAGTGCTTGTGTCGGTTTTAAGAGCATGTGCTAAGGCAGGTGATGTTGCAGAAGCTGAAAGAACTTGGAAAACAATTCTGTCTTCCCACAAAAAACCCCAAACTCGAGCTTTTTTGTATCTAATGGACGTTCATTTTAGGGATGGAAGTCCTAGAAAGTCACTGGAAATATTCAGGGATTTGCAACGACAGGGTTCCTGCAATATTGTGTCATACTACAAAATCATTCAGATATTATGTAAAGCTCAAGAAGTAGTTCTTGCTGAGTCTCTCATGTTAGAGTTCATAAACAGTGACATGAAACCCTTGACTCAATCCTTTGTCGATATGATCAGTATGTATGCCAAATTGGGTCTGCACGGTAAAGTGGAGATCACTTTCTTTCGTTGCCTTCAGAAATGCGGCCCCAATCAAACTGTTTATAAGCTTTACTTAGATTCTTTGGTGCAAAGAGACAACCTTGACAAGGCAGAAGAGATCTTCAACCAAATGTGTGCTGATGAGGCAATTGGTGTTGATGCCAAGTCATGCAACACCATCTTGAGGGGTTACCTTACCAGTGGGCATCATGCTAAGGCGCAATCAGTACATAGTTTTATGAAAGATAAGAAATATGAAGTTGAATCTTCTTTGATTGAGAAGCTAGAAAACATTGCGAGTTTAAGCCCGGAAGAATTACAGAAACCAGTGAGGCTGAAGCTCAGCATTGAACAAAGAGAAATTTTGATAGGCTTTCTATTGGGTGGCTTGAGGGTTATATTGGATGAGGAGAAGAAGACTCATGCTATCCATTTTGAATTCAGGGAAAATTGCGATATCCACTCCTCTCTAAAGCGACATATATACAACCGATTCCATGTGTGGTTCCCCTTTAGATTGCTGGATGATGACAAAATTCCTTGCCGCTTTACAACAGTATCTCACTCCAATTTTGAGTTTTACGCAGAGCAGTTTTGGTCACAAGGCATGCCGGTAATCCCTAACCTGATCCATCGGTGGTTGACTCCTCGTGTTCTTGCATACTGGTACATGTATGCAGGGTACAGAACATCTTCTGGGGATATCCTGTTGAGGCTGAAGTTTGGTAAAGAGGATGTTCTGAGAATCACCAAAACGGTCAAGGCAAAAGGGTTCAACTGTCGCGTGAAGAGGAAAGGACGAGTGTTCTGGATGGGTTTTCTTGGAAGCAATGGAGTGGAGTTCTGGAAACATGTCCAACCTTATGTACTCCCAGATTTGAGGGAATCACTAGAAGCTGGTGCGTCCCCAATAACCAATGGAAGATCAGGAACCGAGAACATGAGCTGTGACTCGGACACTGATGGCTACTCGTCGGATAATGTTGATGTATAGCACAGCACTCGATTTAGTCTAATGCTATAGTTTTCATGTAATCTTTTACTTCTTCGCAGTAGGATTTTAGTCTTTTATCTGGCCATGATTATCATCATTCATCAATGATCCTATCAAGAACTTGAATATGTGAGGGACTTGAGGCCTCTAGCTCTATCAAACTGGGCACTTCTTACTTTTCTGATAGAGTAGTAGTGCAAATAGTTCAATATACAGAAACTTTAGAATGTTAACTGCCTAATGAAAAGAATGATATAAAATTCCTAAGAATCCTTTGGATTTACAATGGTTTGTCTACATTTTAACAATGACCGTTTGGAATAAGCGGTCCAAACGTTAAAAGCTCATTCCCAACTCTAAGAGATTCATATCTGTTTGTTTTCCCAGAAAAATAAGATTTGGAATCTCTGATTTTCTCCACAAATCGTGGTTTTTGGAACTCTAATTTCTGAAGCCAAACTCTAATCTTTGAAACCAAACGCTAAACTTTAAAGTCTATTTATTTACCAAACGAAGCCTAAATCGCTTCGGCCCTCCGTCCTCCCAGAAAAAAAAAAAGAAAAAAAGAATGATATAAATTTTTTAAATAAAATTTATCTAAATTAACTAGTGGTATTACTGTATTAGATTAAAATAAGAGATAAATAAGTTATTAAGAAGACAGAAATATGTTGGGAAAATTTCAGGAATATATTGATGTACCTTATCCAAAATATTGGGCCTTTTCGATTTCTAAACAGGCCCAATTATGCGTTTGCTTAACCAAGTCCGTAGCCCCCTGTCTGCACTCTGCAGTCGTCGTCTTCCTCATTTCTCAGCTTCCTTACCTCCACTGTAATTTTCATTCAGGGGCATTCCTTCATTCTTTGATTGAAGACAAAGTGGTGAGTAAATTATTGATGTATGTTTCACTGTTGCCTTCTTCTGTGGCTGAAAAAAAGTTTACTCTTGAGGGTTTTGTTCTCTGTGTGTGATAATAGGGTTGGGCTGGTTTTTTCAGTTTATTGTTTGATTCCGTAATTGAATAGTAATTAATCTGAGAATTTATTTGATTTTCCAATTTGGTTTAGAGAGTATGTTTTGGGAACCGTAATTGCTGGCCTCAGGATTTACGTCGAACTTTGTAAGCAGAAAGGTGTAATAACTCCGCTCACAGATTACGTATTTAAATCTTTGAGGCCCAATCAAATTTCTCAAGGAATTTCCTCCTCACTTGATTGGGAAGCTTTTTGTTCTGTTTTCTTTACTCCCATGTCATGGCAAACAAGGGTCTTGGTTAAACATGTATCCGACCAATTGAAAAGGTGCTCCAGTTTGAAGGAGGTGGAATCATGGTATGGCATGCTGCTCAAGAAAAATGTAGAGCAGGATTGCTTCATGATGAATCAATACATTACTGCTTGCTCCAGGTTCCGCAGTATAGATTCTGTGATGTTCGCCTTTTCCCAAATGGAAAATCCCAATACATTCGTTTATAATGCATTAATAGGAGCCTATGCAAACTGCTGTCTCCCTCTCGAAGGGTTGTGGTATTATGTGCTAATGCTAAGGAATGGCATACGCCCTAGTAGTTATACATTTCCGGTAGTAATTAAGAGTTGCAGGGTATTATCCACTTTGAGACTTGGCAAATGTGTTCATTGTCAAATTTTGCAAGTGGGATTGGCTTGGCATGTCCATGTGCAAACTTCATTGGTTGATTTTTATTCAAGCTCGGGTCAAGTTGTTGAGTCTAGGAAGGTGTTTGATGAAATGCCTGACAGAGATGGTTTTGCTTGGTCTGCTATGATCTCGGCATATGCTGCTGCAGGGGAGTTGGCTTCTGCGAGGTTGATATTTAATGAGATGCCACAAAGAAATACCGTTTCATGGAATACTATGATTCATGGATATGCTGAGGCAGGCGATGTGGAGTCTGCAGAGGAGCTGTTCCGTAGAATGGCTGAAAAGGATGTAATTTCTTGGACAACCATGATCAATTGTTATTCCAAACACAAGAGATATAGAGAAGCTTTAGAACTGTTTAATGAAATGAAACGTGCTGGAACTAGACCCGACGAAGTGACCATGGCAACTGTAATCTCTTCTTGTGCTCATCTTGGGGCATTGGAACAAGGGAAGGCGATGCATTTGTTCGTGATGCTGAGCAGGCCTAATATTGACGTTTATATTGGATCTGCGTTAATAGATATGTATGCTAAGTGTGGGGAGTTGGAGAGATCCCTAGTTATATTCTTCAAATTACCAGAGAAAAATCTCATCTGTTGGAGTTCTGTGATCGATGGCCTTGCACTGCATGGGTATGCAGAAGAAGCATTGGCAATGTTTGACAAAATGGTAAAGAAGATTGAGCCAAATAGCGTTGTCTTTGTCAGTGTTCTTGCGGCTTGTACTCATGCTGGAATGGTTGAAGAGGGTAAACGAAGATTCCTTGAGATGACCAACAAATATTCTATCCTTCCCAACATTGAACACTACGGTTGTATGGTTGATCTTTTATGCAGAGTTGGCTCACTGGAAGAAGCTCTACACTTGATAAGAAGCATGACAATTCAACCCAATGCTGTTATCTGGGGGGCACTATTAGGTGGTTGTAAACTTCATAAGAATTTAGAGATTGCTCGGATGGCTGTGGACAAACTCATGGTTTTGGAGCCCAACAACAGTGGTTATTATACCCTCTTAATTAACATGTTTGCTGAGGCAAATAGATGGGGTGATGTAGCAAGGGCCAGGGCAACCATGAGGGAACGTGGCGTTGAGAAAACATGGCCGGGTAGCAGTTGGATTGAAGTGAATAATAAGATGCATCAATTTGCTGCTTGTGATCATTATCATCCAGCAACGGAAGAGATTTTCTTGGTCTTGGATGCATTAGATTTGCAACTTAAGCCCTTCAGTCACTCACCCCACTCTGAGTTTGCCTTGCTATAGAAATCTGGTAGCTGAGTATCTAAAGATGCGATGCTTTTCTTTTTCCCTGGTTTGTCCAATACTAATGTTTTCATGTGGAAATTCCTTGGGGGGGCTGATTAGGCATTGAGCTCAACTAGTAAAGTTGCAGATTGATGGGGCTGGAATTTGAACTACTCAACTAGTAAAGTTGCATAATTTGTTCATTTTTCCATGGAGAAACAGCTTAAGTTGAGAAGCTAAAGTAGGAAGAAGCATTGTAACATCCTCCCAGTTGAAAATTTTCAAAAAGATTGATCATCTATTATGTGTAGTTCTATGGGATCAGTTATAATCTCCCAAGTAATATTTCTCTTTCAGCTATGTGCATTGTCATTATTATGTGCTTGTAAGCAGCTAGTTGAATATATTCTTGAATTTAGTTTTTTTGTTCCAATTACTTTTGCTGAGTTTTTTGTTATGTACAGGCTGGAGGCATTTCATTGAGCAATTTCTCTCTATAACAAGTACTTGCCATGGATGGTAAGTTAGGTTTTGTTCGCAACCTTTTGTTACTTATAATGGACATTGCTTGCAAGATTGATGGGTAAAAAGTGACGATTGGTAGGGAAATTCTGTTTGCCACGTTTTGTTAATTATGATTTTCCTTTATATGTATGTTTTAGTGGATTCAAAGCCTACTATGGAGGAAACTATATTGGTGGGTGATGATCTGATGACGGGACCACCTTCGCCAATAATTCCACCTGAAATAGCTTCTCATGTACTCGAAGGTGTTGATTTGTGTGATGGAATTTTGCGGAATCTGTTTCTATGTAAAGTATTTGCCTTCCTCCACAAAACTCTTTTTGCCTCTTAATTCACTTTAAGTTAGCCTTGTTCGGAGAAGAATCAAATGCTTATTTCTTTCCGTTGCTTTTTGTGTGTCATAGGTCTACAAATTAACGATATTGAGCCATTCTGTCAAGATGAAATCGCATTGTACAAGCAATGTGCTGAGAGAAGGGTTAGTTTTAAATTTAGATAATGAATTCGAGAATTCTATAATATAATCTCTTATTATACATATAACCTAATTTGAGGGAAGGAATCTTCCATCTATAGGATAAGGAGCTAAGACAGCGACTTCAGGATAGTGAGCGGAAATTAGGGATGTCTATGCCATTCGAGCAAGCAAAGGAAAGATGTAGTAGCTTGGAATCCGATGCAACATTATTGGAGAGGTATGTGCTGCCAGCCTCAATCAGATATCATATATATTTTGCTAAATATGCCTTTTAGCATCCTAATTTACCATATCAACAAGAATACACTTGTATAAGATGTACATTTTGGCAAATTCTTTTCAATTCTAGAATTCAACGGTAACAAAATTTTCATTTTCAAATTTGATGGCAAATTTAGCATTGATGCCACATTTACCATATCAAGAAGCAAGCAAATGTGTCGTTGAGGTTGTTTGTTTTTCCATTTTTGTTCTTGGTGTAGGCGCTTGATTCTTGCAAGTGGTGTTGAAGGCATGGAAGGATTTCGACAGAGATGGAGTCTTCACGGGCGTCTTACCGATACAAAGTAATCATATCCTTGTATTTTCCCTTGTCTAAATAGTACTATTGCATGTGCCTTGGAAGACACATATCTAGCTTTGTTGGAAGTAATATGAATTCATCACACTACAACGAATTCCATTTAAAATTTTCTTCGTAGTCGAATTGAAGGTATCATAGAAATTCATGCCATGTGTTTTAGGAAGCGATTGGAAGCCCTGAAGGAAGGGCTGGAGAATCGAAAGAAGGATGAACCAGTTGGCGAATCCACTCTTAAGAAGAAGAAATGGTTCTTCTGGTAGAGGCCATTGCCGTAGGCAACCAACCAACCAACCTGCCCACTTCTTGGGAGTCGACTCAACACCGGCCGCAACAGTGTAATAGCATTACATTATCTTGGGAAAAGAGTTTCGTTTTAGTCAAATTGATTCACACTTTTTTTATTAAAAAAGGTGCGTATGGAAAGAGTTTTTGGTTTTAGTCCAAATTAATTGCACCTTTTTTATTAAACGGCCGAGGG
The DNA here is from genome assembly GCA_030278955.1 of Hygrophila difformis. Lineage (NCBI taxonomy): Eukaryota > Viridiplantae > Streptophyta > Magnoliopsida > Lamiales > Acanthaceae > Hygrophila > Hygrophila difformis. Next base: position 60,407,363 of record JAOANR010000005.1, on the reverse strand, counting down.
GGAACTCGGTTCGACCTTCTAGCACAAATATTTGACGGCAGATAAATTACTAGAGTATGTAATTAGTATGTTGTTAATGACCATTGGAAGACAAAGATTAGAGAATGATTTGTCCAGCTTTTGTTGGAGAATAATCAGAATCACGTTTTTCTTCTGAAAAATCTCAGGTCTCATGAAGTACATCGCATGATCTGGATTTAATGAAGGATTTACGATGGATTAAATCTTATAAATCTAAAATATTTATACATTTGAAATTCATGAATTTATACTTAAGATTTAAAATAGCTCTTATTTGAATTGTATGTGAATCTATTATTAAAAAATAAAAATAAAAAATCATATTTTAATTTAATCTTTTAAAATTATGGCTTCGGCTCTTCCAAAATATATATATATTTAGTCTATTAAAATAGCAAAAGTCAATGTAAATGGATAGAGTTTCTGAGTTTGATTGACTTTGTAAAGATTTCGTATAAATCTTTGGTTGTTTATATAAGAGATTTTTAATAAAGATTTTTTTTTAAAAAAAAAATCTATATATTCAAAACTTGAGAGTCCAAAAAATTATAACTGAATACCAAATCTTACAAACAGTGGCGGATCTAGAAATTATATTAAGTGGTGGCACGAAAATCGATTTGAGTTAATTTGAACTTTTAGATAGTAGTGACAATACAAAACAATAAAAGAAAAGCTAAATTGAAATTGGAGGAAGTGTTGTTCCCACAAAAATTGAGTGGGTGTACCGAGCCAAATATAAAATTTTTAAAGTCAACATAGTATTTTATCAATTTGTGTGGTGTCACAACAAAAATTAAGTGGATGCACTTAACTAAATATTTAAAAAATTAAGGTTAAAATAGCAATTTTATGAATTTAAGTGGTGTCCCGTGCCCCGCTTGGCAATACATGCATCCGCCCCTGCTTACAAATAAAAATTACTAGTATTGTAAAACATCCTCTTATAAATCCATTATTCCAAATATATGCTTAATGTCAAATTTGCATATCAGATTTCAGATATCCTATATTATCTCTATCATCTCCATCTATATATAGGACTACACACAGAGATATTTCATAGAGAAGCATTTGCTGAAAATCTTTGTAAGGTGTAGGAATGGCAATAGTCAATAATATGATCACAATTCAGCAGCAGATTCACCTAGCTGGACTTTATGTTTGTTTGCGCCGCTTGGAATCAGAGAGTATTAAGCTTCATCAAGGTTTTCTTTTCTTTTTTTTTCTTCCAAACATATATGCTTTTGTTTTTCTTTCCGTTTTCATAGAACAAAGTAAGATAGATTTGATTGTGAAGACATTATGATTGTGAAGGAGGAGATTGATAGACAGGAGAGGTTGATTGCAAAAGCGTCAGAAGAACAAGAACAAAGAGAGAAAAACAACTCTGTTCAGACAGGGGTTGTCTTTGATAAGGAGACAGAAGAAGAGGTATTCTTATGTAGTAGTACTAGGATTTAATATGTGCAGGTTAAGACCAAATACCACTGAAGTTTTGTACTATGTTGTCTGTCTTGTATCCAATGGTTCCCACTGAAAGACCCTTTTAAGCTGCAAAAGTTGATGCGTTTCTTATTTTTTAGGGTGGAAAGACAAGACTTTGCATGCTTCACACATCTCCAGAGCAAAACACGAGTGGTTTAAGCTCGACATCCAAGTCAAATTGTGTTGAAAAACTCCCAATTTTTTGTAGCAATGCCCAATGGCATTTCAAAGATAGATTTCATCAACGAGGCCGTGGCAAACAAAGGAGGTGTTGGTCGGAGGAATTGCACGGTTGTTTTGTTAATGCTGTGGAGGAGCTCGGAGGCCCCAAAGGTTGTTGGTTGGTCCTAGTAGCCAACTAGTAGTGTTGTTGTCCCGTTGATTATTTGTGTTGTGTAGGGTGTTACATTATCATCACTCATTATTACATTGTTGTATTTCTTGTAGTAGCTACTCCAAAAGAAATTATAAGACTTATGAACGTCAATGGCCTCACCAAGGATGAAGTAAAGAGCCACTTACAGGTGCTTTATATAATTTTGGTACTTTGATTTTTGTTCATTTCCACTCTAAATTGATTATTTTTCTTGCGTTCATTCTTTTAGATCCTAATCCCCTTCATCGGTAATTGTATTGTTAGAAATACAGGATTCACCTGAGAGATTGTGCAAGAAATAGCCCTCTTCGGTTATGCTTAGGCTCGTGGGTTGGCGACCAAGCAGGGGCGGATCTACGTATAAACTAGCGGTGGCACGGGACACCACTTAAATTGATTCAACTGCTATTTTAAAGTAGAATTTTTTTGACATTTAATTAGATTAGGCTTAGTGACACCACTTGATTTTTACGGGACACTACAAGCATTTATTCCAACCAAGCTTTCTCAATATTTTTTGTGTTAATTACTATTCATAATTTCAATATGGCTTTCACTATTTTTTGGGACACCACTTAAAAAATTTTCTGGATCCGCAACTGCGACCAAGAATATGAGGATGATGAAACTCCAACTATATGACATTGCATAAATTTTTTGTGATTTGCATTGTCATTGTCTTCTTTTTCTTTCATTTTTTAGCATATCAAAATTTTCGATGTAAATAATAAGTGTTATCTTAGTAAAAGGCCTCGCCCTCCTTTTTCAAAAAAAAAAAAATTGTGATCTTTGTGCAATTCGGTTGGTGCTTATCTTTTGAAAAATTATTGAGATGTTTTATTATCTATTTGTAGCCATTAATTATAATTAGGAATATACAATTAAGTCTGAGTTCATTTATTTCGTGGACATGAATATATAATTAAAATTTTAGTTTTTAAACGTTTATATATATATATTTGTGTTTTTATTTAATTGTATTTGTATACATATAAAATAAAATAATGACATTTTAGATAAATTAATGATGTGTAGTAAAATTAGATTTCTTGAGTGGAAATACTTGAAAATTTCTGGAGTTATTTTGCAATTAATTAGAGAACAAAAACGACGGAACTAGCGTGCCGATATCATCCGGCCGGAAGGTTTACTTGTTCCCCGGCGATTCTGCCTGTGCGGTTGTCATTTCTGTGGTTGTCCGATGAGCGTGTTCGGCGGCGATAGCTGGGCTCGAGAGGCGCAGTACCGCAAGAGAAGAGTGGATGATTTGATGATCGAAGGCATCGAAGCTTCTTCTTACAAGAAGCTTTCCAACGGGAAATATGCTTGCCTTATTTGCCCTAAAAATCCGATTCTCGACACGCCGA